>JAWPHD010002357.1:0-261164 GCA_037043455.1 Cyrtodaria siliqua | reverse complement strand
CTGATAATAGGGATACCAGCCTTGGAACAGCCAGTGACAAAGGGGCTGATAATAGGGATACCGCCTTGGAACAGCCAGTGACAAAGGGGCTGATAATAGGGATACCACCTTGGAACAGCCAGTGACAAAGGGGCTGATAATAGGGGATACTGCCTTGGAACAGCCAGTGGCAAAGGGGCTGATAATAGGGATACTGCCTTGGAACAGCCAGTGACAAAGGAGCTGATAATAGGGATTCCGCCTTGGAACAGCCAGTGACAAAGGGGTTGATAATAGGGATATTGCCTTGGAACAGCCAGTGGCAAAAGGCCCCTGGGTGTTTAATCAGGTTTTAGAGTGAAGCTATCCTCACTCTTCCTCATTATCCTAATAAAACTCGACCATGTAAATAAGAAAATACCCACCAGGCTGTGCATAGAAACAAGCCTTGAAAACAAAGCAATGACTCCTCACCTTATCCTTGTGACTCTCCACTTGTGAATCTATCTTCACCATTGGTGAGGAATGATCCAAGTCAATTACTAGGGCTGTCTCTTCATCATCCGAGTCGTCAGCATTGTGAGAAATCAGCGTCCGAGCCAATTTACGGCATTTTTCTTCATCTTCATTATCAAGACCACGCTTAACAGAACTCTTCGGTTCACTTGATTGGTTTACCTTCTCATTCAATTCAAACAAAGACTGGGCACACTTTGTGTCCTTTACGGGTGTTTCATCCATGTCGGAATTTAACACGTCTTCAGATCTAACCTTCAAAGCTGAGAGCTCCATAGATTCAAGTATGGCATTCTGGTAAGATTGGGGCGTTGAGAGAGTTTCCTCTTTCTTTTCTTTATTCTTTGTCTTTTTTTTAGGTGAGTAAAAACTTTCATTAGCATCATTTTCAGCATCATCGTCGTCCGAGTTATTACTAGCCTTTAAACCAGGGATCTCTCGATTTTCTGATGTTTTTTTGTCAATATCTTGCCAAAATGAACCGACAGAAGTGATATCACGTTCTGGGATCTCCTCCGAAAACTTAAAAGGTTGACTGTCGGAAGTCTTCACTTCACTGGGTGGTTGAACCTCTCTTTGTTTTGACGGGTCTAAGTTGGAATATAGTCCTCGCGGGTCACAAAAGCTTGGAAGAGGGGCTTCAAAAGGAGGCCTCATTCCATCGAAGCCTGAGTCTCTTTGATCAAATCCAAACCTAGGTCCTCTAGGGCCACTGAATCTAGACCCTTTTGGGCTATCAAATCCAGACTTCACTGATGCAGAAGGCAACGCTTTAGCACCAGGAATCAGTGGTATAAGTTCGTCGGGAAGTTTGGCAAAGCCGGTATATTTAGCTCGGGCCAGGTCTAGCTTTGGTTGCTTTGACTTTAGGAAGGACAATCCTGAAAAAATTAAAGTTTGGATATTAATCAAATACCACACCCAAATATGTATTACTGCTAGAAATGACAAAATAAATCTTCGAAAATTAGATGCTAAAATCAAGACAAGGACATAAGTATTGCCATAAGAAAAACCTAAAATCAACGCAAATAAGTATTTCCATTAATTTTACAATGCCTAAATTCAACATCCATCTAGAAATATCACTGAAGGTGATTAATAATACCCAAGCTACAGCACTGTAATTGTTTAGACTAAATAAGGTGCTAGCACTGTCAACTAAATAAGCAGAACTGCATTTGTTTGGGTGATTCAGGAGAGTATTAATTCTATGAGTGGCTAATTCTATGAGTAGCAGTTACTAGTAAAGTATATTTGATCACATAATAATATATTAAGTGATCCAATAGAGTACCAGTTCTGTGAGAAGTTGATTGAAACAAAATATAAATAGCAAAGGCCTCCCCCCTCTCCCCACACACTCATCCCACACCACCACACTCCCCCATATAGTGTTCTCCCCAGGCCATTAAGGCATATCACATTTAACATGCCTTCAAAGACAAAATGCTATTGCAAGGTCTTAATTTTGAAAAGAACATGTAATACATTTCTATTATTTATTTTTTTCCAGAGGATGATCATCAGGATGGGCATTATTTTAAGGATTGTTCAAGTACATAATGACATTATTTATGCATTTAAAGGCGCAACTTTCCCTACCCTGGTAGGGAGAGACTGGATGTGTATCTTATCAATTACACCAGTTATACAGGCCCTTCAGTTACAGTGAATGACTCTAAAAATAGCACACGTAAACAACTCTCTATACAGGCAGACATGAAAATTTACTTTAATACAAATCAGCAAAGAGTATAACGTTTTTCAATCCAATGACTCCAAACTATACTGAAAGAAATAAGCTTAGCAAGTAAATAACATGGTAAATCCCATTGAGCAGATTCAAGGCTATGTGCTTCAGCTGCCATTAACAATATAATTAACATAATTAACATAATTAAGAAGTATATGCAGGTCATTATTTTTAAATGATATCTTCGAAAAAAGTAGCAACTTGTTTTAATTTACCTGCTTTACAGAAATTATAATTTCGTTCTTATTTCAATATAAAGGGAGATAATTTTAAAATTTAAAATTTTGGTTCATAATTTCATTATAATGACAAGGTTAATGTCAATTGTTTTTGTCTTTTTTATCACTCGAAACCCAGAATAGTTATTTAATAAAGTTAAATGTGATAAATGTTGTTTATATAAATGGGAGAAAACACCTTCTGACATGTCAAAGTTATCAAATGCTTCACATTATAAAATAAACATTCAGTTTCTTTAAGCAAGATATGCAAAAGACCGTGCTAAACTTATTTCTTTCAGTATATATAATTTCTGTTTATTTTTTGAAACTGTGATACGTTTTTTCAGTATTACATGTATTCATATTTTACTCTACTCTTTTATTATGCCCCCGCAAAAGGGTTTCGGCGGCATATAGTAATCGCACCATCTGTCTGTCAGTCCGCAGTTCGTGTCCGGACTGTACCTTCAAAACCCCTGCATGGATTTTTAACTAACTTGGCACAATTGATCACCACAACAAGACGATGTGTCACACGCAAAACCCAGGTCCTTACCCGAAAGGTCAAGTTTACACTTGCAGTTAATAGGTCAACAAGAAATGTCACAGTGACAAATGCCCCCAGTGACCTTTGACCTCTGTGACCTTGACCTTGGAGCCACTGACCTGGATTTTATGCACGACATGTCGTCTGGTTTTGGTGAGGACTTGTGCCAAGTTATTTGAAAATCCGTCCAGGAATGCCAGAGTTATTGACCAGACATGATTTGACTTTTGACCTCTAAGTGTGACCTTGACCTTGGAGCCACGGACCTGGATTTTGTGCGCGACATGTCAGCTTGTTGTGATGAGCACTTGTGCCAAGTTATTTGAAAATCTGTCCAGGAATGCCAGAGTTATTGACCGGATACAATTTGACCTTTGACTAAGTGTGACCTTGACCTTACAGCCACGGACCTGGATTTTGTGCGTGACACGTCTTGTTGTGGTGAGCACTTGTGCCAAGTTATTTGAAAATCCATCCAGGAGTTATTGACCGGACACAATTTGACCTTTGACCTCTTAGGTCAAGGTCACACTTGCAGTTTATAGGTCAAAAACAGGTAGGCAATTTCGTGTCCGGACCTTAACGTCACAACCCCTGGAGGAATTTTGAAATAACTTGGCACAAGTGATCACCATAACAAGACGATGTGTCGCGCGCAAAACCTAGGTCTTCAAGGTCAAGGTCACACTTGGAGGTCAAGTCAAATTGTCAAGGACTTTAATTCATATAAATTTGATACGTCTTAGCTGGAATGCTCATTTCTGAAAACCACTGTCAACTGGTCCTAGAAGATTTTTAAAGATTTGGGCATCTTATATCAACAGCTTAATTTTGGATGACGGCCAGGACTGAAATGTTGTTGTTCATTTTACTGTGTTATGCCATCTTTGTGGGCCATGATTAGAAAATAAGGTTATTCTACTCTTTTCTATTCTTAACTGATAGATCTACTTAGTACAAACTTGAAAGGGAACTGATGCAAGGATCATACATGTAGAATTTGGTTAAAATTGATGAGATTTATATTGTTAAAGGAGAGATGACAGACAAATCACTATTACACAGGACCTTCTAGTGCTAAAAAAAAATTAAGGTACAAATTTTAAAACTGGATAGGTATATTTTTTTAAGATTAGTCCTTTTAAGAAATGTATCACAGACTCCTTACATAAACACAATTCTATCTGGTTAATTTTCACCTTTATACAATACAAACCTGTACAAAATGCTGGTTTGTTTTCTTCTTCATCACTGTCTGGCTCGGCCACCATACTTTGAGGCTTCGATGCTGGAGAGCTGCCAGTTCCTGTGCCTCCAGGCTTCTGTACACCTGCCAAGATATTCTTCAGACTCGAGAAGTCAACATTGTGAATCAGATTATGCATTCTGCCGGGAGGTTGATGCGGGTTGTTTTGCTGGGCGTTACCTGAAGTGGAGTAGGAATCGCCGAATCTCCCTCCTGTAGAATAATTGTACTGGTCTGGGTATGTGTTCCCCTGAAAACCACTGGTTGTATACTCGCCCCCACACTGAGCTGATGTGCTGTATGACGCTACGGGAGTCTTGTACGTGGAATAAGAATCGTAACTAGCCTTGTTCGTGCTGTAACTATTGATAGAACTTGCAGTGGTTGTGGTATACTGTGTAATACCTTGGTTTTGGCCATACACAGAACTCGGTATCCCTTGATTTTGTTGAAAGTTCTGACCATATGCCGTAGTTGATGCACCATAATAATTACCGACACCTGTGCTGAAATTTCCACTTGTTGGAAAACTTTGCGACTGCTCTGGGCCTGCTTGTCCAAATGGTGCTGCCGACGGTGGCTGTCTCAAATCTACATCACTAGAAGTACTCCTTTGTGACAATGACTGAGACTGTGAGGCACGTAGATCGACATCGCCCATCTCTGCCGCAGCTGCTAATCTCCAGTCTATATCACCAAATTCGTTTTCAACAGGTCCCACATCTTTATTACTTGGTTTGTTAGTTTTACTCACTGCACCGCCACTACTACTTTTTCCAATGGAATAGGCATCAAACAAAGTTCCGGTATCATTAGAATCTTGGGAGTCATTGGTATTAAAGCTTCCAGTACTAGCCGAACTGGTCAATGTTTTTTCGATACTAATTTGAGCTGCCGAAACACTGGCTGCTGCCTTGCCTTTTATTGGGGTAGGTGAGCCACTTTGCGATCTACTTATAATTCTATCATCCCTGTCTTCCTCATCCAATCCAAACGGATCAACAAAATTCAAATTTGACTGCACACCTCTCCGTTCATCTCTATCCATGAAGGCAGAATTGAGAGATGGTGGTGAGATACTTCTTGAATGAGACCTCCTTTCATCTCTGTCTAGCAATGCAGGGTCAATCATATTTGCCGATTTTAAAGCACTGTTTTTATTTAGAATTCTTTCATCTCTATCTTGCATCAAAATCTGTTCAGAACCAGCTTCTTGAATTTTAACTCTTTCATCATTATCTTGCATTCTAAGTCTTGGATCTCTACTTTGCAATGTATCTTTCTCTTGCTTAAATTCCCTACCAGCATGGCTGTCGTATTTATCTTGCAACACAATGTCTGGTTTATTAATATTACTTTTGCTTGTAGAGTATGTCTGAACCTCTATTTTGATGTCTTTATGTGAACTTTCCTTTTTCATTTCGGCCTCTCTGAAGTCCTGATCCATTTCTACAAACCCAGGGTTTGTTTGGGGTGGCGTGTATGATTGAGTTTCTTTTTTTATTTCCGTCATTCTAAAATCTTTGTCCATTTTGCCAAAACCAGAATCTTTTCCCTCATCTTCTTTCTTTATTTCAGCCTTTCTAAAATCTTTGTCAATTTTCCCAAAACCAGAAACTGTTGTTTCCTCTTTTTTAGCATCACTTTTTCCAAAATCTTTGCTGATTTTTCCAAATTTTAAAACTACCTTTTTATCATCAGAAACCGATTTTTCAGCTTTAACAACAACAGGTTTGAAAGCCTCACGTTTAAATTCTCTTACTTTTAACTGCTCTAAAAACTTTGAAGTTTTCTTCCCATCTATATCTTCGGTGTCCCCACTTTTAAAAACTTCTGCAACAGTCTCTGGAGAATTACTTCTCTTCTTCAGATTAAAAGATATTGCAGGTTTTTCCTTTTCTTTATCTTGTGCAGCAATATTACTTTCCGACTGACTGTGTGTGATTGTATTTTGCACCTCTTTGTCCTTGTGTAAAGAAGGTGGTAAAGGAATATTATCTACTGTCACAACTTCTGTTTTTAAATCTGACATGGAGTGAGACTTCGGAATATCAGGTGGAATAGGAATACTAGCCAAATCAATTGTTTCTCTTTTGGGTGTTTTTTGGTTTGTCTGGAATTTCTTTTCACTTTTTTTAGATTGTTTGTCATAATTCAATATTTCAGCTTTAACAACATTCTGTTGATTAGATGGCGTATTTTCAAATTTCTCTAACTCAGCCAACGTTTTCTGCATAGCTTTTGCCAGAGGTGACTCCACCTGTTTCGTAAGGTCATTTGGTGCCATTTCTTGGTTTTGATTCTCTAATGGTATGAAAGGTATTGGCACACCAGACGGGTAGTTTAGGGCCTCAGCATTCATTATGGTAGGCTCTGCAATGTCTGGAGATTTTATTGTTTGAATTTCACTTTGAAAACTTGCTTTACTGTCATGGCGTACTCGCAGATCCACATCACCCATACAGTCTAATTCAAGTGAGGATTGTTCTGCCTGAGCTCTAGTGAGCATATCAATTTTTTCCGCTATTTTTTTCACGAGAAACTCTGGATCCGTTAATTCATCTCCCATCTCCTCTGCAGATTCCTGCAAACTTTTCAAAGCTTCGGTAAACAAACTCACATTGCCTGAATGTTCAACTAATTTCCTCATGGCTTCTGCGAGAACAGGGTCTTCTTCCTCAAATTCCATCGGTATTGGAGACAGACTCACATCATCAGGGTCCGGCAGTTCATTTAACGTCTTAGCCATGTCTTCTGGTTCATCTACAATGTCATCTTGCGGGATTTCAGATTTTTCGTCAGTTCTTGGTTCAGTTTTCTGCTCTGTTCTTGGTGCATTATTTGCCTGAGGTGGATTTGTCATGGTTGTACCATAATACTGTGGTAGATTAGAATTTAAATACGGATTTGGATATTCTACTGATTGGGAGGAAATGGGCGGAGCTTGATCTGGTAGCTGCATCGGAGCTCGATATTGTGGTTTAAACGTTGTCTGAAACTGATACGACGATTGTTGGGTTTGTGGCCCTGGTATTGGTTGGGAAATACGTGGATCTTTAAGCAAAGGCTGGGATATTCGCGGATCTTGTAATGGTGGGGGTACCATCTGTGGTGGCGTATGTAATGCTGGTTGCGACATCTGTGATGGTGGTGGCACCATCTGTGGTACCTTTAATGGTGGAGGCACCATTTGTGGAGTCTGTAAAGGCTGTAACATGGATGGCTGCCATAATGGAGGATGTTGAAATGGTGGTTGTGAAACTGGTGACTGCTGATATGATACTGGGGCCACAGGTGGAGGTTGAAATGGAGATTGTGGCGTTGATGAAGGTTGATATGATGTTTGTATTGGCTGAGTTGCATGCTGTGGTCCCCTAATAGAATCATAAATACTGGATCCTTCTCTCGGAGATGGCGATTGGTCTGTTGCAGGAGCATTTGATTCTGCTTTCGATACAGTCTGAACACCAACTTTCATTTTATAATCAGTTAAAGATAACTTTTTTCTTGATTTACACGACAGATCATCAGAGTTGGCTGTACTTCTTTTATGTGAACTTCTTTTAGTTTCTGTGTATGATGGCACTGCAGACGTTGCATCAGGCCTATTTAGTCGAGGATCTGTTGCATCAGGCCTATTTAGTCGAGGATCTGTTGCATCAGGTCTATTTAGTCGAGGATCTGTTGCATCAGGCCTATTTAGTCGAGGATCTTGTAACCTCGAGTCTAGACGTGGCTCTGCCCTAGTTAATCTTGGGTCTGTTAAAGGTGGTAAGGTTATAGCAGGTAAACTGGAAAGTGGCTGTGGTGGTAGACTGGAACCCAGATGTGGAGAGTGTGGCTGCATTTGTTCACCTATTTCAAGATCCCTGGGTCCAAAGGAAGGTCTGTACACACTATCAGTTGTTCCTTGTGAAGCATTCTGAAGCAACCTTGGGTCACCCTGCGAGAGCTGTAGTCTTGGATCAACTGAGGGGGGAGGTCCAGGGGTTAATCTTGGAACACAGAGACCAGTCTCAGCGTTCATCTGCTGTCGAGGATCAGAGTAAGCCAATCGAGGATCTGCAGCCTGTGCCTTCGGATCACTGCTTAGCAGTCTTGGATCTCGTCTATTCTGCCGAGGGTCAACTGTACCTACACTCTGTGCATCAGATTTTTGCGATTGTTCTGAATCATTTGACCCAGACTCTGACCTAGACCTTTCACTCACAAGAGCAGGACGTTTGGAGTAGCTGTCAGTTTGCTGTTGGGGGTTTCGATCAGATGTTTCTAGTTTTTCATACACCAAGACAGCATATGGCAGGGAGTGACGGGGATGTTCTGCAGGTATGCATTCATCCGTGTACTCATACAGGTACACCTGGAAATGAGGAATGCATTTCATCAGAAAATATAAATGTTAGACAGTAATCATATTTAATAAGGAAAAACGTAAAATTGTATGAAATATCAAAGGGTATATTTAAGTAATTTTACTTTGATAAAACTAGTTTGCAAATTTTAAATGAGTTTTTATGGTTTCTCAATACGAGCACAACAAAGAATTTAAAAAAAAACAGCTTATAAAAGAGCGTTTTCAGGAAGAAATAAAGAGAACATTGAAAACATTCTTTCTGAGTCGATGTGTGGAAATTTGTAAAACAGACCACAACATTGCGGTGTGTCCGTTTTAACTTCGTAAAAAACAATTGATTGATCACTTTTATTTATTTCAACAGAAATAAAGAGAACATAAGAATCTTTCAACATGGGTATCCGGTGAAGATCGGGAATTCCAACACGAGGTATAACTGTTTTTATCGGAACCGAGGCTCTGCCTAGGTTCCCATTAAATCAGTTATACCGAGGTTTTGAAATTCCCTATCTGAACTGGACACCCATGACTGATTCTTTATCTTGCATTCTGCGCGTGGACATCACCAACTACTAACGTTTTGCATGTTTATTTACACAATGACGTCATGCAACTGTCATTGTTGGTATCAGCGCATGACTTTTATCTTCCCCCCATGTGCAAGATCAGGCTTTACATCACATTAAGAAAGCTTGTTCTTGCATACCGGATAAGACTATTCATGTTTTACCTGGGGGATGGAAAGTCATCTTTATGGGTAAAGATAAAAGTCAGGCGCGCATAAACATCCGGTATGCAGGAAAACATGCAAAATGTTAGTAGCTGGCGGCGTCAAAACATAACATGGCTCTGATATGCAAGAAAAAGAATCTATCATGGGTATTCGGTTCAGATAGGGAATTCCAACCCTCGGTATAAGTGTTTTAATCAGAACCTTGGCAGAGCCTCAGTTCCGATAAAAACACTTATACCTTGTGTTGGAATTCCCTATCTTCACCGGATACCCATGAAAGATTCTTTTTCTAATTTTTAAACATCATAGTAAAAGCAAGAAACATAGAAAACCGCTACGAGTACGAAAATGATTATTCTGAATTGGGTTTAAGTTTTCTAATAACAAAACAAATTTGTATGGTTATGTGATTAATAAGTATATAGTGTTCTTTCAGTACTGAAATAATCCTGCCAGAAATTAGTATTTTGCTTGATAAAAGCCTTTTTTCTGTGTTTTTTGTTAAATGTTCAGAGTGCGCTATTTGAAATATATGACTGCAGAACTTTACCTGTGATCGCGCCAGCTGTAGGTGGACTGGATCACTAGGTTTGGGTTGATTCTGCGAGACATGACAGTCAAAATTGGGCGTCGGCTCAATAAGCTCGTCTCCACTCTGCCCCGCTACTACCTTGAACTTCCCTGGTGTGATCTAGAAGTGGAACATAAAATGAGATAAAATTCTTGGAAAGCCATTTAAAGGGACTGTCTGTAAGTAAGCAGATAGGGAGCATAACCAAATAACTGTCTGACTTTTATTCAGTGAAATAGATACATGAAAACATGAGCTTAGACACTAAGAAGTCTTTAGTAATACATTCGTGAGTTTGAAAAAAAAAAGCTTAAATTATTATTTGTAAATAAAGTGGGACCCACCGTATTAACCTTCTCTGCGATCAAGTGACTTCCATTAGCGCATTAGGTTTTGACCATAGTATTTAGTGCGTAATATGTATAGCCCGCTTAGCTCAGTTGGGAGCTAGGTCGACCACTTTACGTTCACTATTATTACCGCGAGTGTAATTTTAGTTTGGGCTGCGAGTTCAAACGCCCGAAAGGGTTTCCCTTTTTTTTGTACCGCGATTGGATTCCGTCAAACAATCCTGCTTTAATGAGTAAATATTCAGTAATGTTTGGTGTGTAATGTGTGCGAACATAATTAGTGTGTGTTTTATAAGCTAAAAGTTACGAACAGTGTCCCTTTAAGTCATAACAGGGTACCAAACCAATCCTCTTTTTTTTCAATACGGTGCATGGTTCATTTAACCT
Organism: Cyrtodaria siliqua; assembly: GCA_037043455.1. Taxonomy (NCBI): domain Eukaryota; kingdom Metazoa; phylum Mollusca; class Bivalvia; order Adapedonta; family Hiatellidae; genus Cyrtodaria; species Cyrtodaria siliqua. The sequence continues at coordinate 250,504 of JAWPHD010002357.1, read as the reverse complement.
TCATGCACTTGGTTGGCTGAAATAAGAACTGCAGGAGACTTTCCCATAGCTTAAAGCAAGATAAAAGACAGAGTAAGTTTGCTTGTGTTCAGGTAGTATATCTTACCTATCTACTGATACTGCAGTCAATTCTGATTATCATGGCAGCCTCGTTCGTGAGCAAGGGTTTACAGGCTTTTTGTATCAGATAAAAAATAAAAGATCAGCAAGATCTAAAACATGCACATGGTATGGCTCATTCCTGTACATGGTACCGACGGCTTTAAATCCCCTCTGAAGGATGGCATACTTTCACAGTCCCTTTCTCTTTGAATGGTCTGAAAACACTGGGATGTGACAAGTTTCCAGTAGAGGAATTAGCCAAATTATTATAAGAATTTTGAAGAATTCACCTACACTGCACTATGGCACACTTGAAAATTGCCTAATATGTGCAACTCATACTACCTATACATCTGACGTAACTTTTTTTTTTAGGGAAACAGAACTAAGTCCACTGGGCGCCTGAGGCCCCAAAACAAGTGGTGTTGAACAAATAACAGAGCATTAATTTTCATTATTACCTTGAAGACAATGAGTGTGACCGTCTGGCTGTTCCAGCCTTCAGCCAGTCGTAGTTGCACGTCTGCATTTCTGCACAGGTATATACCTAGCTTACTGTCACCTGTGTGGCACGGAAAAAAAGGATTAGCTTAGTGTCCACAAAAGATTTCCCCCAAAATGAATTAAACAAGAGGCCCAAGAGGGCCTGTGGACGCTCTACTGGCTGACATGGCTCTTATAATATCAATGAAGCGAGTGACTGCTATTTATGTTTTCTTAAAAGTTTCGAGCAAAAAACAGCTTTGTAACTAAATCAAGGGCCATAACTAAAGAATCTGGTAAAGTTTGGTAACGATCAGATGAAAAATGAAGGCCCTACCGTATTAACGAGACAAAATATAGCATTTTTGGTGCTAGAGTGTTCACAAGGCAGAAAATGCAATTTTTCAGAAAAAACAAGGGCCATTACTCTGGTGTTACTGGCCCAATTCAGCTGATTTTCGAACTTGTTCAAGCTATAATTGGTATTAACAGTCTGTGCAAGTTTGGTAACGATCAAATAATAAATGAAGGTGCTAGAGCGTTCACAAGTCAGAAAATAGAAATTTTCAGAAAAAACAAGGGCCATCACTCCGGTGAAATTATTCCGATCTGGGTGGTTTTCGAACTTGTCCGAGCTTTCATTGATATTAACAATCTGTGCAAGTTTGGTAAAGATCAAATAATAAATGAAGGTGCTAGCGTGTTCCAAAGGCAGAAAATGCCATTTTCCAGAAAAAACAAGGGCCATAACTCTGGTGTTACTTACCCAATTCAGCTGATTTTTGAACTTGTTCAAGCTATAATTGGTATTAACAATCTGTGCAAGTTTGGTAACGATCAAATAATAAATGAAGGTGCTAGAGCGTTCACAAGGCAGAAAATAGCAATTTTCAGAAAAAACAAGGGCCATAACTCTGGTGTTACTGATCCGATTTGGCTGGTTTTCGAACTTGTCCGAGCTTTCATTGATATTAACAATCTGTGCAAGTTTGGTAAAGATCAAATAATAAATGAAGGTGATAGAGCGTTCACAAGGCAGAAAATAGCAATTTTCAGAAAAAACAAGGGCCATAACTCAGGTGTTACTGATCCGATTTGGCTGGTTTTCGAACTTGTTCGAGCTTTCATTGGTATTAACAATCTGTGCAAGTTTGGTAAAGATCAAATAATAAATGAAGGTGCTAGAGTGTTCACAAGGCTTAATATGGCATTTTTCAGCAAAACAAGGGCCATAACTCCGGTGAAATTATTCCGATCCGGCTGGTTTTCAAACTTGTCCGAGCTTTCATTGATATAAAGACACTGGCAAAGTTACGTAAAGATTCGATTAATAATGAAGGCCCTAGAGTGTTCACAAGGCAAAAGTTAACAGACGGACGGACGGACGGACGGACGACGGACAACTCGCCATCCCATAAGCTCTGCTGGCCTTCGGCCAGTAGAGCTAAAAAACACGATTGAATTTGGAATTAGTAAATAATAACAACGTAATGATACAAGGCTTCTATTCAAGTCGAAGAATGGCATAAATCATGTTTAAAGCGTAAGCTTCCAACACTGAATACTTTTATAGTCACACACAATATTATTTATGAATATTCCTGTATGTGCCATCGTCATATGTAAATGATTTTATATTGCTGCAACAATAACTTATAAACTTGTGTGTCTTTAGATAATTATGCTCATGAATTCATGGTCATTTACCTAATATGCTGGTGAAATCATGGGCCTTTAGCTATTATGCTTGTTAACTCATGGGCCTTAAGCTACTATGCTTTTCAACTCATTGGCCTTAAGCTACTATGCTTGTGAAACTCATGGGCCTTAAGCTACTATGCTTGTGAAATGCATGGGCCTTAAGCTACTATGCTTTTCAACTCATGGGCCTTAAGCTACTATGCTTGTGAAACTCATGGACAATAAGCTACTATGCTTGTGAAACCCATGGGCCTTAAGCTTCTATGCTTATGAAACTCATGGGCCTTAAGCGACTATGCTTATGAAACTCATGGGCCTTAAGCTACTATGCTTATGAAACTCAAGGGCCTTAATCTACCATGCTTATGAAACTCATGGCCCTTAAGCTTATATGCTTGTGAACTCATGGGCCTTAAGCTAATATAGTGAATACAACTTGAAATACTTCTTACAAAAGGATGAGTTTATTAATAAGGTCAGTTTTTATTAATCAGATAAAAAATGTGTTCACAGCCCTTTCTTTAGCAATTTTGGTATTTCACCTGCTGCCAATTGTTGCTTTTTTTTATACTTTTTGTATCAGAGAAGGCTTAGATGAAAAAAACTAATGCACAGCAGTAATTGTTAAACAATAAAAAAATTGTGTGTGTTACAAAATGAATATTACATAACTATTTCAAAACTACAGGTTTGATATATTCAGGTTTATCACACACAATTCTCTCACCTAATACATTGAAGGGTAGATATTTTGATTTGAGACCTCCTTTCACTACGCCAGGAACTACGGCACCGTCTCGGAACAACAAGAACGCATACTGTTCCACCATGTCCCGTGCATGGCGGCCTTCTTCTTTCATTTCTGCTTTCTTCAGTCTATAAGAAAAAGTTAACTTAATATTCATGAACAGTTTGGAAAATATGTTTATCTACTGTGCAAACCCTAACCTTTAGGCATACACTTGGCAAATTTTGCATTTTACCCAGATCATCTTTTCTCTCATTAAATGGAAAGCTTGATCAAATATGAGAGTTTCACTTATTAAATGTATAATAGCTTGGATCAAAATTAATATCAGTTTTTCTTACTATATGGATAGCTTGAACAAATACAAGTACTACCGCATTGCACCCACCTGTATTGCTCCTCCAGGTCTCTGTTCTCCACAAACTGTACAGATTTTAGCTGCCATTGTGACACGTAGTTACTCTCTAGGTACGAGTGTTTCACAGTGTTGACTATTTCTTTGGCATCGCGACTTGTCAAATCCACTGGCCGTAAATTGTCTGAAATAAAAGCAATTGAATGAAACGGAGAAATCTAAATGAAAGGACGGAAACATTCCTAAAAAGAATGGTGATTCTATGCAGTCTAGCATTCATAGTTTATTCAAGGGACATATTGCAATCTTGTCAAACATTAAAATAAGCACCTTAATTAAACCACTACCGAGATCAGTGGGTCCCCTCCAATCATCCAACCTACCCACTCATGCTATCAAATTTTAAACAAATATCATGAAAAAGTCTACACTTTTAAAATTGACATAGTCAAATGGCACTAATTGTCCCTTTGATCAACTAGCGAGTTAAAAAAAAGGGCGTTTTTGTAACTCACAACTCGCTTTTTGTTACTCGCAACTAGCTTTTTTTTCTTTCTCGCTACTCAACAAAAGAAATCCTGTTAAAAGGGTGGGGTAAATTCAAATTCAAATGACTTAAATAACATTGACATTTCTTCATCTTGATTACCTACCTTTACATTCTTGTCGTCTGATCTTCGGCACTTTGAAACCTTTTGCTGCATTTTCGGTCATGTTTCATCCCACTCATGTGATGGTTGAAACTGAAAATAGACAAACTGGAGTTATATATATATACATTTGTCGAAGAGTGTACATGGGGTTAATCGTCCAGTTCCTCAACCATTTTCGTTCTCCACATTACCCCATCTCCATCAGTTCAACCTCTATGTTTGCCATCCCCACTGGACTGATGAGGCTATTGAGGAAAAGTGTCAGGACCAAGAACACTGGCGCAACTCCATGGCGCACTTGAGGTTTGAACCCAGGTCGTCTCTATATTTAAAGTCCACTTGTTATACGCCGGGCCAAGCCAGCCCTTAGTTTTAGTTTAGCCAAACACCAGTAAACAATCCTCGTTTTCTTAAGTTTCATCAATCGAAGTCATACAAAATCTCGAAAATACTGTTAACATTTCTGAAAATTGTTTATTACATTTACCCAAAACCAATATAACTTTGGAACAGGAAATATTTTTGCATGCTAAACATCTTATCATAAACCTATCTGTGTCCCTTTATTATTATTTTTTATTAAACATGAATATCAATGATTCATCAAGCAAACTTCAAATTGTACTATTATTTTGGTTTGAGAATTGTGTTAAGTGGCAATATAAAAACTGTACAATTTATCTCCATTTATGCACATAATTAAATAACAATGCCAATATGTTCTCAATACAAACTATGGACATCCTGGTTTTTCTAAATCTTATTCCAAATAACTGACAATCCATAAATAATTGCAAAAAATATTATCTTGCTTCATGTACTGCAACTCTTGCAAACAAAAAGCATAAATCTAATACGACAGCACGATAGTGTAAAACACTGTAACATCCATCTTACAAAATATCTGCTTTATCAATTAATTCCTGCAAAGATCTCAATAAATTATAGGCATTAAAACTAACATGGTATCTCCCTTGCTTGTCATATATTAAAGAAACTAACCCGCCAAATAATGGCAAAATTGCACTACAAAACCATGTATCAAAACTCTATCCAGGTGTTCAGGGCATATAATAATGCATATGTGCCAATTAAAAGTAAAGGTTTAATAACGGGTTTTAAAAATACCCATGATTGAATTTGCGTCAAATGAATTATGAATTGGAAACTCTTAATTCAACATTCTAGTTTCAGGGTTTGGCCTGGCTGGTTAAAACCATTCACATTGTCTAAAGAGTTTGCATTCTCAAAATACGTAAGTTAATATATATCTCTTTGTCAGTAGGTTTAGAAACGGTGTACATATTTTGTAAAATTTGGCTTTTGTTGGCGCGATAGCTACTTTAATATTGGATATGCAATGCTCACTTTTAAATGATTGCTACATTCAGCACAATCCTAAATTGTAATATGATTAATCACTGCTCAGAGAGGATAGAAGACAACCTGGATCACCTATTCTTACTGACAACCTGGCTCACCTTATTCTTACTGACAACCTGGCTCACCCTATTCTTACTGACAACCTGTATCGCCCTTTTCTTACCGACAACCTGGCTCACCCTAATCTTACAGACAACTAGGCTCACCCTATTCTTACCGACGACTCTATTCTTACTGACAACCTGGCTCACCCTATTCTTACTGACAACCTGGATCACCCTATTCTTACTGACAACCTGGATCACCCTATTCTTACTGACAACCTGGATCGCTCTATTCTTACTGACAACCTGGATCACCCTATTCTTACTGACAACCTGGATCACTCTATTCTTACTGACAACCTGGATCACCCTATTCTTACTGACAACCTGGATCGCTCTATTCTTACTGACAACCTGGATCACCCTATTCTTACTGACAACCTGGCTCACCCTATTCTTACAGACAACCTGGATCACCCTATTCTTACAGACAACCTGGATCACCCTATTCTTACTGACAACCTGGATCACCCTATTCTTACTGACAACCTGGATCACCCTATTCTTACTGACAACCTGGATCGCTCTATTCTTACTGACAACCTGGATCACCCTATTCTTACTGACAACCTGGATCGCTCTATTCTTACTGACAACCTGGCTCACCCTTTTCTTACGGACAACCTGGTTCGCCCTATTCTTACTGACAACCTGGATCGCTGTATTCTTACTGACAACCTGGCTCGCCCTTTTCTTACGGACAACCTGGTTCGCCCTATTCTTACTGACAACCTGGCTCACCCTATTCTTACAGACAACCTGGCTCACCATATTCTTACAGACAACCTGGATCAGCCTATTCTTACCGACAACCTGGATCACCTATTCTTACGGACAACTTGCATCACCTATTCTTACTGATAACATGTATCGCCCTATTCTTACCGACAACCTGTATCACCCTATTCTTACGTATCACCCTATTCTTAAGAACCTGGCTCACCCTATTCTTACAGACAACCTGGATCACCCTATTCTTACCGACAACTGGATCGCTCTATTCTTACTGACAACCTGTATCACCCTATTCTTACTGACAACCTGGATCGCTCTATTCTTACTGACAACCTGGCTCACCCTTTTCTTACAGACAACCTGGTTCACCCTATTCTTACTGACAACCTGGCTCAACCTATTCTTACAGGCAACCTGGATCAGCCTATTCTTACCGACAACCTGGATCACCTATTCTTATGGACAACTTGCATCACCTATTCTTACCGACAACATGTATCGCCCTATTCTTACCGACAACCTGTATCGCCCTATTCTTTCGACAACCTGGATCACCCTTTTCTTACCAACAACCTGGCTCACCCTGTTCTTACTGACAACCTGGATCACCCTGTTCTTACTGACAATCTGTATCACCCTGTTCTTACCGACAACCTCGATCGCTCTATTCCTACCGACAACCTGGTTCGCCCTATTCTTACCGACAACCTGGCTCACCCTATTCTTACAGACAACCTGGATCAGCCTATTCTTACTGACACCCTGGATCACCTATTCTTACGGACAACTTGCATCACCTATTCTTACTGACAACCTGTATCGCCCTATTCTTACTGACAACCTGTATCACCCTATTCTTACGTATCACCCTACTCTTACTGACAAAATGTATCACCCTATTCTTACTGACAATCTGGAGCACCTATTCTTACAGACAACCTGTATCGCCCTATTCTTACCGACAACCTGGATCGCCCTATTCTTACAATCAACCTGTATCGCCCTATTCTTACCGACAACCTGGATCTCCCTATTTTTACCGACAACCTGAATACCTATTCTTACCGACAACCTGTATCGCCCTATTCTTACCGACAACCTGGATCGCCCTATTCTTACCGACAACCTAAATCTCCCTATTCTTACGGACAACCTGGATCGCCCTATTCTTACCGACAACCTGGATCACCCTATTCTTACCGACAACCTGGATCGCCCTATTCCTACGGACAACCTGGATCGCCTATTCTTACTGACAACCTGGATCACCCTATTCTTACCGACAACCTGGATCGCCTATTCTTACTGACAACCTGATCACCTATTCTTACAGACATCCTGATCACCTATTCTTACTGAACAACCTGGCTCACCCTATTCTGACAACCTGGATCACCCTATTCTGACTGACAACCTGTATCGCCCTATTCTTACCGACAACCTGGATCACCTATTCTTACAGACATCCTGATCACCTATTCTTACGGACAACCTGTATCTTCCTATTCTTACTGAACAACCTGGCTCACCCTATTCTGACAACCTGGATCACCTATTCTTATGGACAACCTGTATCGCCCTATTCTTACCGACAACCTGGATCAACTAGCTATTCTTACTGACAACCTGGATCAACTAGCTATTCTTACCGACAACCTGGATCACACTATTCTTACTGACAACCTGGATCACACCATTCTTACTTAACCTGGATCACACCATTCTTACTTAACCTGGCTCACCCTATTCTTACTATCAAATGGATTCCTCTGATCAATGGAAAGCTCCCGGCTAACAACCCCTTTCTATATACGAAGCATTTGGAGAAACTTACTCAAGGTCACAAGTACAATATTTTGTGGCCAAATTTAGCCGGCAAGCACTACGCCTACCCAGCCCACACAAAGGCATCCAGTATAGCACCACGTCTCTGCATACCAAAACAATAACTGCCACCATGCCTATTTATATCCTGCTCACCCGCCGCCAAAGACAATACCTCGCCCACTTACTCTACCACTCCCACCCCAAAACTCGAAGGAAAGAACTCGATCAACACACCCACACCCTTGCATCCAAGATAATTTGATAAGCGTGACTAAGTAACACGTACTTGCCAATTGTGTAATAAACACATAAAAAGAAAAAAATTATCGATGTTAAAATGTTACTTCTCTATAGATACAGATGTATGCAAAATTGTAATTTAAACATCGAGTCTACTACACTAAGGTGGTAAAATGGTATACCGGTATGATGCTTTCTTAATGAAAGTATCTATTAAAAGCGCTGGTAAAGCTTCTTCTCCACCGCCTCCCCTGCCCCGCAGCCCTCCCAACCCACACCCACTGCATAATAAAATTGTTTTTGCATATTACAAACTGTTGATTATATTGCACCAATAATATATTTATTAAACTATACTGAGCACAATACATTTTACACCTAAAATGCATGTCATTTCCATAGACGACATACACAGTCGTGTATGTTCTGGGTCAATGATAAAGTGACATAGATATGACAATAATAATTCTACTAAGTCATTTGTAAATAAAGCTGGTGATAAAAAATAAAGGAAATATGATGGGAACATACTTTTATAGGTTATCGAAAATCTTTCTCAGTTCAATGAAAAGGGAGGTAATTTTAAATTACAAAATTTGGGATGTTTTTGTTCGAGAACAACAATTGTTTGTGAACGCATTTCAACGTCAAATGTTAACAATGACAGAATGGGCAATTCTTGTCAATGCCAAACATTAAATTTGTTCAAAGCAATACGTTTGTATACTAGTAATAAAATAAGTTGCTTTTAATATATGGGAGGCAATTATGATACTTTGCCTAGAAAATAATAATTAAAACAAAACTGAAAATCACATCCTTCCCTAGCACTTCTAACATCTTCGAACAATTATCTCCTAAAAAGTTGTGCCAAACTTGTTTTGTTCAGTATATGATAAAACCAGAAAATGAAAGCTCAACATTTTATTTAATGATGTGCAAGCAGGTTTAAAGTTAAATGATACAGGATTAACAATTCCACTTATTGTAATGCTTGTTAACAATTTCAAGATTGCCGTGTGTTCCTTTAAGGTGTGCATTAAAAATCAGTATTCAATAGATCCATTTATTTTTTGATATATGTCTAGTGACTTACAGCGTTCCGCAAGTTTGCCTTGATAACTTACATATTTGCAACGGTGAACACGTAAAATTTGGCTGTTGTTGGCAGGATAGCTACTTTAAAGAACATTATGTTTGCATATCACTAACTGTTATATTCCACCAACAATATATTTAATCCTATGGTAGAATAAGAAGAGAGCATGAAAACTCCAAATTGTATTTAATTATATGCAAGCGGGTTTAAAGTCAAGATGATGCAGGATTGGTAAATCGAGAGGCTAATTTGAATGCTTGATAAAAGCTACATGTGTCCCTTTAATATATTGAGGGGAAAAGATAAACATCGATTAAAAAGATTGTCATCAATCTTACTATATCAGTGACGCATGATACTCAATGATAAGTAATATTTCAAAATGAACAATTTATCAAATAATCCTTACATTCGCCAATAGAAGGAAGACTGAAGTGTGAGACTGCAAGTTTTAAAATCAAGATACATGTAGCTGTGTGAAGTTCAAAATGTACATCAAGGGAGATAATTTCGCCTAATTTTACGAATGCTTTTATTAATTGGGAGGACATTAATCTTGCACTAACTACCAGTTACACCAACTAAATTGGCACAAATGTGTTACACTGTATCACAAAAACAAATTTCATTTGTTGTATTAAAATGACAAATGGCAATATTGACAAGAAAAAAATAAACTTGCAGCATAATTAGTTTTTCTGCATCATCAGTAATCATTAGTTGAATTGTTCAAGGCAGATTGTATGGACACAATATAAACAGCGTTAACCAGCCACACCAAACCCCACAACTGGAGCATTGAATTGTTATCAATTCATACCAATATTCAATCACGGGTATTTTAAGAACCCGTAAAACAATATAGGGTCTATATAAGCAATTAAAATAAAAGATTTTCTCAAAGGGAAATAAATCAACCAAACACTAAATTTTTCAAACTCTACACATTTTATTTGTATTTTATCAGAACATGCAATGTGAGAGTGTAATAAAGTCATATCATAATACACTAGTGCAATAAATTTGCGAATTATCGCTCAGTCTATTCCGTTCAGCTTGGTGTCAATGGCATTAGCTTTTTGTCAAATTTATTAAGGTTTTCTTTATGCCAAGTTTGCGTAAAGAGGAGTGTGAAGGCGCTGTCAAATAGCTGTTGAACGGAATTTTGCAGCATTTGGTCTGTCCATCGTGGCATGCATGCATAAACGCACTATAAAAAGACTATTTCAAAGTCTGAGAATGTATTGACCAACAACCGTCCTAAACAAGGACGTCCAGGCGTTACATCATGCCAAGATGACGCGAATTTCGTTTTAAGCACCGACGTCAGTACTTCCGCAAACCAGCAAAAACAGCCAAAAAAACATCGTGAAAACACCATGAACATAAGGGGTCCTCCTAACAACCGATTATGTGCCATTTCTAACCAAATACATTGTTAGTATATGCTGCCCACGTTACAGGACGGAATGCTTGGTTTCGCTTATTATAGTGGAATATTAATATCATACCTAAATACTGTGTACTGAAATAAAAGTTCAATAGTTTTCAGTAAAATGCACGTCAAGATATTTAATGATGCACGCCAAGATATTTGATTATTAATACAGAGTTGCGTTTCTTTTTTCCTTTAGTATAATATACAACAATAATTTTAATTTGGTGGACTAGTATTTATTGTTCCATGGAAAAAAACACACTTAACATTGATTTGACTAGGTATCCAACTCGGCAAGTCAAGGTCATTTGTGGAAACGCTATTGAGCTGTACTACAAAATTTACAAGTACGATTCAAGTTGATGTATCATTGTAGTGCAGCAAGTTTGTAAAAAACATCGACTCAATGCAAAATCTTAACGTTAAACTGAAAAAGTTTATGACCCACAAAAAGAAGTCAATTATGACACCACTCTACATAATTGAGCCGTACTACCTAATATACATAATTGAGCTGTACTACCCAATATACATAATTGAGCTGTACTACCCAATAAACATAATTGAGCTGTACTACCCAATATACATAATTGAGCTGTACTACCCAATATACATAACTGAGCTGTACTACCCAATATACATAATTGAGCTGTACTACCCAATATACATAATTGAGCTGTACTACCCAATATACATAACTGAGCTGTACTACCCAATATACATAATTGAGCTGTACTACCCAATATACATAACTGAGCTGTACTACCCAATATACAACTATGATTTAAGTGTTATTAAGTTCCTAAAAAACAAATGTAAAAATGGATGAGGTTACTGAGCGTATCAGTCCAGGTCATCTGTAGTATCCCTCTGCATAAGTGAGCTGCACTACCCAATGTACATATGAACTATGATTCAAGTTTGATTACTTTAGTGCATGTAACTCCAGGGAACATTGTTAAACACAAAACCTCAATGTTAACACCTCGCCAATGGAAAAGTAACAAGTCTCACTCATTTTTTCTTCTAAAAGGCGAAGACATTTTTTTCGAAAAGGCAAGAAAAATATCAAAATCAGACAGCAGTTCCCACTAAACAATTACAGATGGTCTGAAATAATTTTATAGAAATATCACCCAAGAATTAGGCAGCTGACGAAGATATTCATTTGGCGACATCAAATAACTTGTATCACTACAAACTAAAAATTATCTCCCTTTATATACGCTGTTACTTGTATAAACTGATAATTATCATCCATGATGGCTGCAGTGAACTTGTATAAATAAATATTAACTGACAATTATCTCCCTTGATGAACGCTGTGAACTTGTATCAACTTGTAATTATCTCCACTGATGTACACAGTGAATAAATAATAAACTGACAATTTTCTCCCTTGATGTACACTACGAACTTGTATAAACAGATAATTATCTCCCTTGATGTACGTTGCGAACTTGTATAAATATAAACTGATAATTATCTCCCTTGATATACTGAACTTGTATAACTATAAACTGATAATTATTTCCCTTGAAGTATGCTGCAAACTTGTACAAATATAATAATTATCTCTCTTGATGTACGCTGCGAACTTCCTTGATGTACACTGATGTACGCTGCGAACTTCCTTGATGTACACTGCAAACTTGTACAAATATAAACTGATAATTATCTCCCTTGATGTACACTGCAAACTTGTATAAATATAACTGATAATTATCTCCCTTGATGTACACTGCAAACTTGTATAAACTAATAATTATCTCCCTTGATGTACACTGTGAACTTGTATAATTATAACCTGATAAATATCTCCCTTGATGTATGCAGTGTCCTTGTACAAATATAAACAGATAATTATCTCCTTTGATGTACGCAGTAAACTTTTATAAACTGAAAATTGTCTCCCTTGATGTAGTGTGCAAACTTGTATCAATTTGTTAATTAGTAGAAACAGATGATTATCTCCCTCATTTACACAGTGAACTTGTACGAGTTTAGTCTGATAATTATTTCCCTTAATGTATGCAGCGAAATTGCAACATACGCTGATAAATGTCTCCCTTGATGTACGCAGTGAACATGTATAAGTAGACTGAAAATTATCTCCCTCAATGCATGCAATAAACATATACAATTATAGACTGACAATTATCTCCCTTGATGTACACAAACTTGTATAAGTATAAACTGATAATTATCTCTTGATGTACATAGTGAACTTGTATATAAACGGATAATTATCTCCCTTGATGTACACAGTGAGCTTGTACAAGTTTCAACTGATAATTATCTCCCTTGATTTACACAGTGAACTTGTACAAGTTACGACTGATAATTATCTCCCTTGATGTACACAGTGGCCTTGTACAAGTTCGACTGATAATTATCTCCCTTGAAGTACACTGAACTTGTACAAGTTTCGACTGATAATTATCTCCCTTGATGTACACAGTGAACTTGTACAAGTTTCGACTGATGATTATCTTCCTTAATGTATGCAGCGAAATTGCATAAACTGATAATTGTCTCCCTTGATGTACGCAGTGAACATGTATAAGTAGAAACTGATAATTATCTCCCTTGATGCATGCAATAAACTTATACAATTATAGACTGATAATTATCTCCCTTGATGTTCCCAGTGAACTTGTATAAAGAGCAACAGAAAATCTGTCTGGACAATTTAAATATAACCACTTTTCTATCAAAACCAGAACAAACGATACATCTCGAGTTTAAATACTCCTTCCTCACCCTGACTTACGCAGTACCATAAATCTCTATAATGTAAAGTGTTTGGACATCATATGATTACGACTAAAATGGATTCTCTTTGGAAATCATGTCCGAAAGTCCAATAGGCAAAACACGAAAAAACAAGCTCAATAATTCAGATGGTCTCTCAATACGATGTCAACATGCGTGTATAATCTGGGCAAGCAATGAACTGTTTGTCTGCAATCACTGACTGTTTAAAATTATTTTTAGAACAATATTTATTGAGATTTAGCCCTATTACAAAGTTATCTTCCCTATTGTTCGCAGCATCATTACTGTGCTATTTTATAATATTGTCAGAATCCAATGATAAACAATATATAGCCGGGACATGAAATTATAGCAATAACCTTCAAATTATGCGTGACCTTGACAGTAGGGACCTCTTAGTCGCGACACACCACCTATTGGTGGCGAACATTATTGGAATCCAATGACAGACGAAAGACGTTAAATCTGAGAAATGAAATTTTAAACAATAACCTCTAAAGTATACGTGACATTGAACTTAAAGGTAGGGAAGAACCTGGCACTTAGTCACGAAATATTGTCTCATGTTGTTACACATTAATTTGTCTAATATTAACCAGGAGAAGTTGCCATCCCTACTCACCAATTTAATACAGCTACAACTGATCAATGAACAATATAATTCCAGGGACCACTTAGTATATAATATATAAAACAATCTGCATAGAGATTGTGTGGAAATTCAACGAATTATCGTTTCAAGTTATAATGAATCATTTATTGTTAAACAATCATTTTCTACCATGTCTTACCCTTAAAATTGGAAAAAGATAATTATAAAGTGTTGTTAACAAGTATGCATTACACAGGTGAGAACACATCTTGTAATCTGGCCAGGTGGAATGTTTTAGTTTTTTTCAAATACATTATTTTTGTATCGATATTAAATGAGTCAGAAAAAATCAAAGTACACCAAACATATCAAATAAAAGACACGTAAAATGTATTTCCTAAACAGTGGTAACACACTACGGGGAGGGGTCGAATGAAGCAACATTTATGGGTCTACCAATATGCTCAAAATGAAATATCCCCCTATTGGTACCAGGTTCTGTCTAATTCCCTATCCCAGTATCAACACATTTGTGAAAACTCGGGCAATCCCCTTCAGGATCTTGCCTCATGTGTACATTGACGCTTCGTTATGTTCAAAACCTTGACTTTTTGTTAGCCGGAAGGCAACGGCACAGTAAATTGTGCACTGTTGCTTAGCTGTTGGTATATAAACAATATGGCCGTTAGCCACATATGCTGATGCATGATTTGCATTGCATTTTTGTTATTTTACAAATACAGATGAAGGTTTTATCATTGCTTTCATGTAAATAAACTATAGATGCAGCAATTGGCTAAATGACATTGCAAAAGTTTGATTTTGAGTGCAAGTTCATTTTGGCAGGTATCTCAGGCAGACCATGCTAGTATGATGTAACCAATATGGTGAGCTTCATTCACGTTATGCTGCGAAGCAGTGTACAAGATGTTAGGAATGGTATCAATATACAAGTAATTGCACCTGTAATTGTCGTCCAGAAGGGCCGACTGGTAAAACCCCTAGTGGACCATTAAGTATCTGAAGTGTCAAGAGTGACTAGTCATCTTGAAGAGTAATAGAGGACAAAGGTTTTCATGGTCATGTCATGGTGACCTTGACCTTAAAATATACAGGGGTCATCCTCTAACCATAAAGTCTACAGGGTTCAGTGCAAAACTATTGTATCTCCTTCTTTATTCGTATGTAGTTACAATAGTTTTGCACTGTCCCCGCTAATTGTCATGCCTTTTTGAATTACTCGGCTGACACTATCAAGTTGTGGTGACCTTACATCTATCGACCCCAAAAATGTATAGGGGCAATTCTCTGACCATGGACAGTCTTCCTGTGAGGTTTCATGAGTTCTGCTTAAAGTTTTGACGAGTTATTGAGCAGACTAGGTTTATCATTACTAACCCCAAAATATACATGGGTGATGATGGATCATCCTCTTGGGTCAACAATCTACCTGTAAAGTTTCACGAGCGTAACTACAAGTCATGAAAGGTTAAGAGTGGACAAGGTTGTGTCTACTGTGGAACACACTGAATCCAGGATACACCAATGAACTTTGTTTGCTGGGGTAAATTATAACTGTCCATAGCTTTTATTGGGATAGCATCTGAATATGTGTATACTGAACAAAAGTTTAGCACATCCTTTTAGGGACATAGTTTAAACACATGAACATTGATATAATTGTTTGAAGCTTTTAGAAATGTTTGGCAAGGACGTGATTTTCAAAACCAGAAGGGTGTTCCATGGAACACTTGTGTCGCCTGCCGTGTGATTATTTCAACAAGTACAAAGTTGGAAACAAGTGGCGCAAACCTTTATGAATTATAGAGCAGTTTTTTTTTAAAGTGTTATATGAAAAGGGGGCATACATCTGCATTAGATAATTGATAAAAAAGAATTGTATAAAGTTCCATGACCACTGGTCAATATTTTGCGGAGTTATGAGCTAGGTTAGGTGGCAGGATAACATTTTATGAAAAGGGGACATAACTCTGCCAAAATGGAAGTCAGAGTTATTGGATAGGTGTAATGACATTCCTTCAGCTAGCAAAAATATGTGTGTGAAGTTTCATGAACATAGGTCAAATACTTCATGTTACTGCCATTTATGAGCTTGGTTAGGTTGCAGGTTAGTTTTATAAAAGTGGGCATGACGCTGTCAAAATGAAAGTCAGAGCTATCCTTAGGTTAAGATGAAATGTGTGTGAAGTTTTATGAACAAATGTCAAATACTTTTTAAGTTATGGCCAAGGTTAGGTTGCAGGTAAAAGTGTGACGGACGACGACGGACAAAGTGATCCCTATGTGTCTGCCATGCTATGCAGGCGTCACAAGTGGGCTATTTTATTCTTTCATTAGCAAAGTATCAGAATTATCTCCCATATAATAACTACCGGTACTTATTTTGTTATACAAACATATTGTTTTGAACAAATTTACTGTTTGCATCGACAAGAATTGCTTATTCTGCCAGAGTTCAAAAAACGCTAAAATATGTAAAATTACCCCCCTTTTCGTTAAATGAGAACGATTTTTGATGTTCCCAATCAGATTTGCTTTATGTTCATTACCGACTTTGTAGGATTATTAATTGTCAGATCACTGACCATTAGTATTCACTGCTTTGTATCTCGTCTATGGAATTGACATGCATTTGATGCGCTAAATTTATTTTGCTCAGTATATATGAAACCGACAAATCTATAAATAACAGCGATTGTGATTTCTTTGACCAAAATGTTTTTATTTGCTGGACCAACACTGCCGGTGTACATGTAGTTATAATAATTGTTATAAGCAGAATTCGATTTTCCAGAGGAACAGCGGTAAAAATATAACAAAGTCTCTTTTTTAATAATTTTGTAAAATTTGAATTCTTACGGTAGTCCTAACCTTATAAATAAGACAGTGCCAATCTTCACCTTCTGTTTAAATGCATCCATGGAATATGTTAGCACCTTCACAATAAGTGCTGAATACACATTGTACATAAAATTGTGACGTCAAAAATAAGTTAAAATATCAAAATATTTTAAAATTTAAATCGACTTGGGACAGTGCAGACTTTAGATAAGAGACAGAACAGAATTCCCACCTATAACAATAGTTTATCTCTCGCCAGGGAGTACGTTATAGGGAGGAGAAACGGGTTCATAAACGCTCTAGTTTATCGATTTATATTGTCGCGCTAGAACGCCGCCATTTACTATTTTATCGATACAGGTAAATCGATCGTAAGCGCGTTACATTTGAACAGTTAAAATTTCAGCCAACATCTCAAATTAGGCAGTTTTTACAGCCCCTTTTTACGGCTTTCTGTTATAATCAACATCACGAAATTACATTCTTGACAAAGATAAATATGTCTACTATTCACTTTTTGTTATAATTAATGCCTAATATAACCCATACTTCGCATCTCGTTTGCAATAGCTCCACACCATTTTTAATTCTATAAAATTAAAAATTTAGCTGATATCTCAAAAGGTACATTTTCATCACCTCTTTTTAGGCTTTGTCTTATAATCACCACCATGAAATTACCTTCTTGACAAAGATAAATATGTTAAATATTCACTTTTTGTTATTATTAATGCCTAAATAACCCGTAGTCTCGTATCTCGTTTACAATAGCTATACACTGTCACCATTTTTTATTTGGCGCAGAGTGGCGCCATCTTTGTTACACGAACCGTTTGGTAAAATGTGCTTTTAAACATGCAAACAAATACACGCTCTGTATCAGAGGACACAATGTGAATAAATAATACTTATGTTTACATTTAGCACTTTTATTGAGTTTGCAAGTGTAATAATTTATAAGAATTTGCTGTTTTTCACACACTCGCGAAACAACCGGAAGTAGTCATTTTCACGGAGTAGTGAAACACATGCGCGACAACATAAATCGGCAAAACGAGCCGTTTCTCCTCCCTATAACGTACTTCCTGCTCTCGCTTAGTGTGGAATATTTCCGTAAAAAAAATGTTGGCCTTACTTAAAAAAGCCTTACTTAACAAACTGAACAGATAAGTTCATGGGTGATTTAAGGCTGCCCAAACTTACTAATGTATATTTATCGATAATATCCCATGTAAAAAAATAAATTTTATTAAATAATTATCGTCATATGATGAAACACAAATTTGGAATGGTAAACAGCAGAATTTAGTAGAGACTGAATTATGAAGAGCTAAGTTCTAAATAAATAATTGTACATGTTTTTTATACCAACAATTTCCCATTACACCGCTTCATGAAAGCATATGTTCATCCGAAATAGCATACTTCAGCAAATGTCAAGTTTCAAATACATTACCTGCACTATGTATTAACATGTTTTATCACATAACATGGCTTCTGGGAGTGTAATAAAGCCATGACTTATTTAGCATAATACACTAGTGTATTATAGATGCAAATGAGAAACGAATCACTGCGTTTCTATACAATTAATCCCAATTGTTTGCATGGTATATCATGCGATACGTTCAGAAACCTTAATATTTATCATTATTTGAATTCTTACTTTATAAAATGCATGTTAGTACGTTATATTTGGTTTAAGGTATCATTTTATCAAACTTGTTAATTAAAATCAATAATACACAGTCACTCATGTAAGATCCTCTATATCATGCTATATGTTCAGAAACCTTAATATTTATCATTATTTGAATTCTTACTTTATAAAATGCATGTTAGTACGTTAAATTTGGTTTAGGGTATCATTTTATCCAACTTGTTAATTAAAATCAATAATACACAGTCACTCATGTAAGATCCTCTATAACCACTTGTAGAGATGAACAAAATATTTTACAGAGCTGTAGATAAGCTGAGTTTTTGAGTATTTTACTCCTACTTTTTTCTTTACAAAAACCCTGTTTTTGAAAATTGTATCATTACTCATCAACTTACTAGAAATACTCATAACTTTTAAAAATCAGGAGTATTAATTACACATATGTATTGTTCTGTGAAACAGTTTATACCATATTTTCATGATAAAACTTGTTCCAAGCATGTGTCTAATATTAAGGTCATGCAGTGTTTCTTTTGTTTTGATTCGACTTCCATTTAATCAGAATAGTTGTTTCTTTTAAAATGTATTAATTCACATTCATTTTGAAAGGATAAACTATTTAAAGAAAGTGTTTACTCTGAACGAGTTCCTAGTTACTCATTCATTTTGAATCTGATGAGTAAATACTCATTGCAGTCGAAAATTATCTACAGCTCTGGTAGAGCCTTATTGTACTGCATCAAATGATCTCCCCTCATGTACATGTAATAATCACGTTCAAAGAAATAATTTTCACAAATTATCTCCCAAGACGATTAGTTTTTTTAATTCAATCAATAACCGAATCATAGTGTAATGGTTAGCAAATCTGCTGCTTAGTTATCTATGCTGTATATTCCAGCTAGGACCAAACTCAGATATTATCCACCTGACCAGTCCTTCAGACTAGAAAACATTCTAGCTCACTAAAATGGCATACAAACTTTGGTACCAAGTTCTGCCTGCCATGTGCTTATTTCAGAATTGAATTGGGTGTTAAGGCGCACCAATACATGAAAGGTTATATGGCGCCTAACAGGCATGAACATGCCAGGCTCATCCTCCATGTACATCGAGATAAAATATGGAAAATGGGTCTAGAACCTAACACTCCACTTTTCAAGTTATAGCCAAGGTTAGGTTGCAGGGTAGTGACAGATGGACGGACAAAGTGATCCCTAAGTGCCTGTCATACAATACAGGCGACACAATAAAGGACGCAAACATAAACTTACTAAAAAATTAAAATTCTAGTGCGCTTGAGCAGAGATTTACAATTGTTACGCACAGGGACGACGATCTAGCTTTTAGAATTTTTTATGATAATTGAGATCACTAAAAACAATAATACAAAAACTGCACACAGTGTTGGCAAATATTTCAAACAGTTTTCACGTCTGAAAAAAAAATACACAAGTGTTTCAAAATGATCACATGTTACAATATAGCAGTTGAACAAAATGTATCTTTGTGTTAACTATATTGGGGTACATGTGATGTACAACAAAGAATTTATAAATTTAGACATTTTATTTGGTTTAAATATCTTATAAAACATGTATTTCAAACATTTATATGATTGATTACTATGCAGACCAATATTAAAGTTTCTATCCCTCTAAATCAGAACTAGTATCGTAAAACAATATTAGTTTTGATGTAAAAGGAATTCAAATTTACAAGTATTTCCATTTAGTTCAAAATGACACTATGTATCAGTGAGTCTGTTCTTAAATGCATATCCACAAGAGCGTTTTTACATTTTAGAAAACTGTCATAAGTTCAAACTTTCACTAGAAACTATTCAAAATGTAATATAAATTTGATCACGTTAACATATTTATGTATAAATAATGACACACTTCAACTTGTACAAAAAAACTCATTTTTTCAGATTATCTGAATTGAATTGGGTTTTAAGGTGCACCAACACATGCAAGGTTATATGGCGCCTAACAGGAATGAACGTGCCAGGCTCATCCTCCATTTACATCAAGATAAAATATGGAGAATGGGCCTAGAACCGTCTTACCTGCAGAACTGCGAGTTGCTGCAAACTCTATAGTAGGCACTCCATTTACAATGGAGCCACGTTACCACGTTTGCATATGCGGTGTCGTGATAAAGACCTCAAATGAATTGAATTGGGGTTTTAAGGCGCACCAACACATGAAAGGTTATATAGCGCCTAAAAGGAATGAACATGCCAGGCTCATCCTCCATGTACATCGACCTCAAATGAACATGATAAAAAATGACAAAATGAATACGAATGGGGGGCCCTACCCCTCTGCATGTTTGTGAGATTGCAGTGGTTGTATTCTACCCCGACCCACACTTCCTACAAGTTCCTAAAAGGTTTTACAAGTTTTCTTAAAGCAAAATGTAAACAATTGCTCTTATGACAGTATTTAAAGGGACTAAAATATAGTTCTGTAAATCCCAGTTGCCTGAACAGTTTCGTAAACAATCTGGTGGTGTTAAAATGTAATAAATTTAAAAGCAAGTACTACATATTATATTAAACCAACAATCTCATGTTTTCCAGTTGCTCATAGCCAACGTTTTACTGCACTGCAACATACAACAGGTTTATTTGAAACCAATGCCAGACAGATATGAACTTTCTGGATCCCAGCCTCATTTACATCAAGATAAAAACAAGAGGCATGGATTCAGAACTTCCCGTCGAGTAAACTGCAACTGTAAAAACCCTACTAGTCATGACTTACGATCAGGTAAGGGTAGGGCAGTGACATCATTTCTTGGTCCTCTTGACAGCCCCTGAACCAATCAGGATTTTTAGACATATAATTTGTTCAAGTTCAAATATTGTTTAGATACTGAACAAAAAAATAAATATCCGACTTTTTTGCTGGTATTTCCTAGGCCGGTTTTTGAGGGCGTATAAAAGCTTAAACCATTTTATTTTTTTTATGTTTGCAAGCACACTTAAGTGATTACTAAATATCCCATTAAACAGTTTCAAATTTGCCAAGCAATAATCTTTTATGGATGATATGGAAATATTAAAGGGAGGTAATTTGATGATTGTTGATAATCAAAAGCTGCCATCTACATCGGTTATGTTTTTGTGTGATTTCTTTGTAACAAAATGCATGTTTTAAGAAAAAGGGGGCTAACTCCCTTGTGTACTGAACTTTTCAAAAAATCTTTGTTTGGACTATTGTTGGCAGTCTATATAATTATTCTTAAAACATCATTATTTTTTTCCTCTTTTGCTGTCTGGACAATCAGCATCAACTTAAGCGGAAGTTTCCTTTTTTTGTTCAAGCTCAAATATTAAACATATACAGACATAAACAAACGAGGTCAATAGTAACAAAATAGACAGTAGGACGCAAAAACATGTTTGTCAACCAATTCAGAATGTTATCGAGGTTATGACAGCTGGGTTATGGAATAAAAGAGTACATAATGTCAAAAATTAACGGCCATATTCGACTCGCAGCATCACCTCTTTTTTTGCTGATTTTCTAATGCTTGTCAAATATGGCCCGTGTTTTCCGACATACACCTGCATGTACTTACTACATGTACATGCAATATACATAATATATGGTTTATGCTGAAACTAACGATCTGCTTCTAAGGCAGCTTTTTAAAATCAGAATTCTTATGATGGAATTGAATGAGTTTTAAGGCGCACGAACACATGAAAGGTTATATGGCGCCTAACAGGACTGAACATGCCAGGCTCATCCTCCATGAACATCGAGATAAAATATGGAGAACGGGCCTAGAACCTTCTCATGTTACTTTGTGAAGTATTTTAAAACACTGGCATGACAACGGGTGTTTTTTTTTTATTTATACATGTAAACGGTGACCAAGGTGAGTATCAGTTACCTCCCATTTAGTTAAAACTGCATATTTCATATAAAAATTAAACAAATATTGCCAAGAACATGGTAAAAGTTTTATAAATGTTCTGGGTTGACGTGTTAAAACAGTTAACTTACACACAAAAATACTAATACCCTTGTCCTTATAATGATCTAATGTAAAATAACGGTGCTTTACATTGACAAAAAAACACTTCTAACGTGTAAACAAAGTAAATTGGAGAAAAAAGCTATTCACAAATAATGTCCTGCATATACTTATGCACCAACAGCTGTTAGGTCCTAAGGCGACTTTTCCACCTTCCATTGGTGGAATTGAATTGAATTGGGGTTTTAAGGCGCACCAACACATGAAAAGGTTATATGGCACCTAACAGGCATGAACATGCCAGGCTCATCTTCCATGTACATCGAGATAAAATATGGAAAATGGGCCTAGAACCTTCTCACCCTGAACTGCAGAGTTGCTGCAAATTCTATCGTAGAAACTCCATTTACGCTGGAGCCACGTTATTGTCTTTCTGCCACTGCTCTTTTGATGCGAGCGAGATAGCACCTGAAACAATGCAGGGATCATGATGAAGACCTTTAATGAACATGAAAAAAAAAGATAAAATGAACATGAATTTAGAGGGATTCTACCCCTCCAAAGGGATCTGCAGTGGCCCTATTCTTTGCCCCGTGACCAAACGGGGGCACCCGGGAACCACACGGGGGAAGACCAGCGAGGTACCCCTCCAGGCAATTTTTATGGATGGACAGGCACCTGGGTAGAACAACCGATGTTCCGCAAGCCAGGCGGATAGCTTCCTCAGTCATACAGATTCCTAGGCCCATGAGGGATTGAACACACAGCGGTGAGAGGCAAGTGATTTAAAGTCACTCTAAACCACTAGGCCATGGCCGCCCCCTGAGGTATCAAGTATATGCAGTACATTCTTTTCAAACGATATTTGAGAAAGAAAAAAAAAGTTCAAGGTTTAAATTAAATTTACCTGCTTTACAGAATAATCAGTTTGCTCTTATTTCAATGTAAAGGGAGGTAATAAAAATTAAGAACTTTATTTCATTTTAATGACACGGCTATTTAATATCAATTATTTGTATACAATTTTTAACACTTCAAACCCGGAACATTTATTTAATAAAGTTTTATATAATTATGTTCTTGACAATATTCTTGTATTTTTACATAAAATATGCTGTGTGGGAATTACCTTAGATCACAAACTAAGAGGAGAAAAAAACCTATGTCATGCCAGTGTTTTTTAAATACTTCACATTATGAAATTAAACTCAACCAATTAGTACTGAACTTATTTCGTTCATTATATATTCGTTCATAGGCATTGTGATACACCTTATATTTAGTTAACAATAATTAGATCATAGATGTCATCTGAAAATTTCCATCGGTTTCAAAAATTACCCGTAAGATCTCAGAAAGCAGCTGTTGTTCTTTATTCTTCTTTACCAACTAGGCATCGCAGATACCGACACCTCATACATCTCAGCAAGCGACTGCATTATTCTTCGCATCTGCGAATACCAAGCCTTTGTACATCTCAGAAAGAGGCTGCAGTTCATTATTCTTCTTTACCAACTTGGCATCACGAATACCGAGTCTTCGGTCAACATTTACACAAAGCTAGTACACCATATTAAATCCATACAGCTGAAGTCCCATCGATAAATGTCAATACATCTCTGTGCAAATGTTGCAGGCTTCACTTCCAAAAATCAAAATTTAAAGCATTAAAAACAAACAAATCTAGATCTACATATTGATGGTAAAACACAGTGCCGAATAAAAATATTATACAAGAATACATTTATCATTATAATATTGTAAAAAAAGCCCTAGGCATTACTTTTACATGTAAACAGCTGTACCGGGATACAAAAAATGTACTCTGTGAAATAAAAATAGTTATGCAATAGGCATGAGACATGAGAAAAGTAAAAAGTATTTTCAATTTCAGAGCTATTTTTGAATTGGTCAGCCATTAATAATATGTTACTGCAGGACACAATAACCCTTTACCCAGTTTTACTGACGTGAGAATCATGGCTCTTATGGTAATATGTACCTACCATAGAGCCATGATTCCTGTGCCTTTAGTTATAGATAGGACCCCTTACCGACCCCCATACAACTTTTCCGGCAAGGTTTTTGAAGGCAATGCCTGCATAAACAACCACTGTATTTCAATAGAACAAACCTTAAATTATACCACAACTGCATGCATAAAACTCTGACATCAAAGATACGCAGATATAGTCGGTGTTCGAAGGCCACTGTTACTTTTTGTCATTTCCATTCGAAATAATCTTGTTCTCGTGTGACGTCTCCTTCCGTATTTGGAAACTTAACCCCGCCCTACTCACACATTTGACAATTTCCGGTTAATGTTGTTCATTTGTGTCAGTTGTGGGCACGTTTAAGTTCCAAATATGGAACGACACAAGCACGCGATATTTCAAAAGATAAACATTCAAGCAAAATATGCCTGCTGAAACGTGGAGTCATACACAAATTGCCTAGGTTGACGAGCCATTCTTCTCTTTGGTGAGTTGTGTGCATGCACGTGATATTTCAGCTTTAGTCTATTGAATAAACTGCGGTTGTTTGTGCAGGCATTTCTTTATTTCTTCAGAAACCTCTATTCATAACTTTCACATCCTGTCATCAGATACAATTTGTTGAGATATCAGTAGGACTAGGTGAAAATAAAGGGATTTACTCGGACTTTATCCTCAATCTCTATATGAATATATTAGACCATACTTTAAATTATATGTATCCATATTGGTGTTTTAAAATCAGACAGTACCAAAAGAAGATACATAGATGTACACAAAAAACAAAGCTTTTAATATAATTATCACTACAAAATAGTTTTATAAAGGGCTAGTCTGTTGAGCACCGATTAAAACCGAGTTTACCCACTACCAGAGTGTGAAGGTCTTTTATTTTATTGATCACTGATTGGTCAAACTAATTTGATGTCATGTGAAAGTTATGAATTGATGGGAGGGTCCCAAAGGGGTTTTGCGTGAAAACGTGATCGGGGTGTTTTTAAAAACGTGACACGTGAAACAAATAATATTTTTGCGTGATTGCGTGAAAATTATATCAGCGTGATCCGTGATTTTGGTCTTGGTAAAACGTGATCGCGTGATATGGTGACGTGAAACGTGATTTTTTAGTCCTTTTCAGTATTTTTAGTGTCCCTCCTCCTCCCCCGAGATGCCAGAATGCTGTTGTCAATTTGAAAGCCTCAGAATACATCTGACGGCTCAAGTTTGTGTGTGATTGTGTGTGGTTTTGTTTTGTTGTTTTAACATTTAACGTGAAATGTGAAAGTTCTGCTATTTTCACGTGAAGACGTGATCATTGTTTTTATTTTACGTGATCACGTGAACACATCCCCCCTTTGGGACCGCCTGATGGGGTTGACCCTGATACCTACATATAGATAATTCTATAAAGGATCATATCATAGCTCTGTTTATTACCTAAGGTACTCATAAGTCCCGACTCTATTGTACCCATCTCTTTAAGATACCTCACGCTTATCGAATTTGTTGGTGGAGGGACTATAAACCTTAGAACTACATACAAACACTTGTTAGGTGCCCACCATAAGAGCTACATGTAGTATTCTCTCAGCTACCCCTTACATGTACAAAGGTGTCAACAGAACAATTAACTTAACCCAAATATTTAAGCCAAAACCACTCACCATTAACCTAACCCATGGATAACAGTATATTCGGTAAAATTATTGGCATACCGATTCTAAAACGTAGCCCAAGTTCCAACTCAGTTACGATTGTACCCCCGTTGTTACACAAACCGAATGAAACACGAGTTAATTTCGCTCCGGAATTTTTTTTAAATTACGATAACAATCGTTACATCCAGTGTAAATGTTTAAGTTGTTATCGTTCGAAAAGTACAAATATATGTTTAAAAAAAGGACTCCCTTCGCTTATAAGTATAACTGGTTTAAAATAGCATGCGGTTCGCGAACAAAGATCAATTGCCGGACCATGGTTTGCGACCTGCGATTTGACGCTTTGCATTTCAGCAAACTATGCCAATTCTGCGTATCACAAAACCCTGGCTTTTTCGGCATGCTGGATATCTCACCTATATACTTACATGATATGTACAACCTGCACCTTGTGGTAACAAAAATGTATGTTTTCCGATCTAAATCATTATGGATAAATTACGCAGAATGGCGGCCGAGTACTGAATTAGACTGGTTCCCTGCATGTTTTGATGTGATAAACTTAACACGGAAACCAGGTAATTGTACAGGGTATGCGCAAAAGTAGTATCGACTTTTATATACGAACTTTTCTTTCCTCGCTGTTTAAGTTGTTGCCCACTGCTGAATTTAGGTATCAGAAGATTTTTTTAGTTTCCTGTTTTTTTATCAAGACTAACCTATTGCTAGTTAGTTTCACGGAAAAAAAAGATGGGTCGGTGATTTAACTTTTTCGCAAAATTAATCTTTAGTAATACACTCTCACAGTGTGGTTTTAAATTCTGAATCAGCTGAAAATTGTGTATGGCAACTTATATGTATGTAGTGTGGTTTGCAGAACAGGCATCGATTTTCCGTCTTTTTTAATGTAATAGTTCATACTTTAGGACGAAAAATTAAGGGTTGTGGTATTTTTATCACCATCTGAAAAATTATTACATCCCTTGTCATTACCCCACCCAGTTTACTATAAATTGCATTTTCAAATTTGTGATCAATCAATTTTTCATGATAAAGGAATAGTAAACTTTTTGAGATATTTTGTCTACAATATATACAAGACCTTAGTTTTAGAATGAAAAAATAAAAATATGCACACCGCATATAAGAAAGATATTCAATAAAAACGGAGAAAAAAATGTGCTTTTTTAGATTTCGACGAACTCTGACATATAACGGCATAGGTCTGTAACAAATAATAGGAAAATACTTTTTATTCCTGTCTCTGTATATCCTAACACATGTCTTTGTAATAAAGTTTAAATTAAGTGAATATCTTGAACAGTTTTTAAGAAATACCATCTTTTGTACCCCTACCCCCATTTTGGCTTATGTTAAAAAGTGTCAATTTTGGGCACAAAATGTGAGGTAAAAAAATAATTCTCAAAAATGTTCATTTTGTTTGCACTAAACTATCCCTATTGGGCATAAGTTTGTTACTGTATAATTATTTTTTCCAGTTTTATTATAATTTTTGAAATATAACAAATGTAAATTTCCGTAAGTCAAAAATCCAAAACCTCAGCAGTGGCCACCCTTAAGGACATGCGATGTTTGTGTGTAAAACACCTATTTGGATATAAATAAGTGTTTAGGTCTATGGTTTTAACTTATTTTATTTTCAGCAATAATAGTATACAAACAGAATACAACTGTACATTATACAAAATGAGAAAAAGGTTTAGAACGAAAGCAATTGCTTATAGAGTTCCTTGCCTCAGTATTGTATAGGTGATACACCTAATATTTATTTATTCATCATCATATATCTAAAGAAATGATGTAAATATATATCAAGAGACAAACATGCTGATTTTTCTCTATACAAAGTTTTAAAACACTATCAATCAAAAGAATTAGCGTTCTCCAATAGAAACAAATCAATGAAAAAGAAAGAAAATGAATTAGATGTCTTATGTTGTTCAAATGACGTCACTTTCTAGTTTGACATGTCGCGGGCCGATTTACCATACTTCTTTAATCGCTTTACTGTCTATGTTAACTCAAATAAAAACAAATACATGCTCCCAATACATCATTCGAACGAACTAAGAAATAAAAAAAGAAAAGAAATAAAAAAGGAACTTTCACAGTATCACGAATACGGCAAGGAAACATATTTGACTACAACACGGAGGCAAACATCCAATGGTGCAGTTACTCCTAGTCTGAAATAAACGTTATGGCAAGACAGGACACAATAGAAATTCATGTACAGTTCAAAACTACCTAAAACCTCAGAAGTGTCCGTTTTCTCTTTCCTCTCCATAGCATTACACTACCACCGCCGTAGCGGTCACGTTCCACAATGTTTGGTGGATCGAGCCTCTCTCATTTTCGACACCATACGCGTAGCCTACCGTCACAAAATGCAAGAGATGCTAGTCTGTAAAGAGGATTCTGTTCCACTGGCGACTAGTCCATCGTTGGTGAATTCGATCCCAGTGAAGACGCGCCTGGCCGTACAGGCAACGTGCGTGTTATCGTGCTTCGCAGGCGATTCCGAACTGTCCAGGACGATGATGGTAACGTTTCGTAAACGATTTACAATATATCGGCTACAAATAAATCGACGTCGAAATCTGACTTTATCACCCCATAACCCCGGATATAGCGGTTAAAATGATAAGAAAAATAACGAAAATGGTAGTGTTTTTTCCTACACATCACTGACATACATTTATCAAACCAAATACACACCGAACCAGTGTTCAGTTATCGGAATGTTTAACTGAGCCTCGAAAGGTGTAGATTCAGTTAGTACTATGCACAAATGTGCAAATTTATGATTGAAAAGTATGACGATCGCCGACAAACGATCCGCAGTAAAAAAGTATTGGTTTTTTGTTTAAATCTTGAAATTCCGAATCGTACTATTTCATCATTTTCATACTGACACGCAGGGTGTCAACATTTGGGAGATAGATATATGACAACATTTAGTATACAGGGTATAGTGTGAGAAATGTTATATCTTTCGAGTGAAATACTAGATATATCTGTAAATATGACATCTATAAAACATCTATTTTTTTGCGATAACTTATGAAGTAATGGTGAATTTTCAACAAAGTAAAAGTAGTACAAAAGCCATTTATTATAAGCCATAATCGTAAAGAAAACTATTACTCTATTAATTAGAAGATGGTGTTTTTAACTCTTTTATTGCAATCATTTTGTTTCCGATTGTATACGATTTGTCACGCGTATGGTTTGTCGTCTGCATTCCATCATGTTTTCATATGTTGCTATACAATCATTATCCGTGGATGAAATATATAACTACTTATGACCATTCATTTTCTTGATTAGAAATTTTCAAATTCAATGGCATTCATTTTCAATCAAGTTTTGGAAAAAAATAAATGTTGTGTACCTCTTAGGTGACAGACATGAACACATAAGAATGGACTAAATCTATTAATAACATTTTCTCCCTGGAAAACAGCGTAGCGAGTGAGCTGAAGTTGACATTTCGACAAAGCTGAAGTATATGATAAACAGAATAAAAAAAAAATGTGTTTCATATCACACCTATATATTTATAATGTTCAAAAACAGATGCTGATATTTACCCAAACAATGTATCATGGGTAACCCTAGTTGGCGATTTATTATCGTCAATTGGTTTTTACTACGTGTGGCTAAACCAGAGGGTCGGAGATGTGAAATTTTTCTTAGGTATAATTTAACAACGACTTCGTGATAATAAAATACAGTCTTGGCATGAACGTTTAGAAAGTTCACCGAGAGCAATATTTTTTAAAGAAATTGTTAGTTTTGATTTTCAATGATTTCTTAAGTGCATAAATATACCCAAATTTAGAATATCGATGACCGGGTTAGTTGTCTCGTTCCATAGCCTTGCTATAGAGACTGGTAGGTGGCATAGACCTAGAAGTATACCATTAGCAGATATAATATGTGTAATTTGCAACAAACTTGAAGACGAGTTTCATTTCATTTTAGAATGCGATCTGTAAGACATCCGAAAAATATATATTAAAAAATATTTTCGAATCGATCGAGCATGTTCAAATTAAAAGAACTTTTTTACAGCAAAAATGAAAAAGATATTAAAATTTAAGTGAGTATATTTTTAAAATAAGGAAAACGCTAATGAATTGATTTGATGTAATTGTAATTCCATGCCTCATTTTCTTATTTTCTCCTTCTCAATTGTAATGTTTTGTGTTATTTTAATATTGTAATATTTTATTTTCACATAGTCTTGTATATTTGTCTGTGGTGGTTTTGTCACGCTTGAAAATGCAAATAGAGCATTTTTGATTGTGTTTGAAACGTATGTGTATGTGCTTATATGTTCATGACATGGATATGATTAAGTATAATACACCAACCATAACATTGATATATTTATATATGTTAAGTCACCTTCTCCGTGAAATTTTAATTGGAAATTCTGACGTGTTCATGTGTTTTGTTTCTATTTTTGTTTTCTGTTTGTGTTCTCTAAAAAGAAGTAAACAGTATAACTGTGCTTATTTTTGCATCTGATATATGTTAATACATGTATGTACGGATCTTGCTACGTCTGTTAAAATGTATATGTATAATGTTGTGTGCGAAATTTGTAACACTAACGATATTGAGATGAGTACCATTTTATTTTGATCTGTAATACTTACTCTAACATTAGAAACAAATACATTCCTAAATATTACACAACTAGACCAAGCATGTTTAAATTTGTGGAATTGTTGCAGTCATTAAACAAAAAGGTTATTCTTAGTTTGTGTAAATTCATTTCCGATGCACTTGTATTAAGGCTATCTACATCCATTTTAACAGACTAAAAAAAACAAAAAAAACACTAGATATCTTATTTTAGAACATCCTCGTTTATCATTGACATACCATAATATGTGTATGTTTTTGATTGTTTAAATATGTATGAAACAAAAAAATAAACATAGTGATTATTTTGTTGTATTTGCAATGTTAATATCTGTCACGTGTGTGTATATTATAATTATCATATATTTGTAATGATGAAAAACTGTAATATTTTAAGTCAATAAAAGTATCTATCTATCTATCTATAATATTGTATGATCACATGGGCCTATTTTGAAATGAAGTGCTTCTCGTTATATATCAGGTCCTCGACTCAATCAGCCCTCGGGCAGATATGACGTCTCAGGCCTGATATAGGTTGTGATACGAAAATACCCATTATTCTCTAACTGAAGCGAGAAATTCACGCGCCGTCGTATTCCTTAGCCCAAAATAGATAGATAGAAACTTTATTGATTTAAACTTTTACAGTTTCTCATCATTACATACATAATTTGTAATACATAATTATAATCACATGAAAGGTTACACATACTTCTACACACTCACTTATAGTTCAATTTTCAATACTCCTTAATTAATCATAGCTCATATAAATCACACCTTTTAATCAATAATCCAAGGATATCAAAAAACAAAAGGAATTATATATATATAAAATAACAATTTATGTGAGGATGTACTTCAATATATTTTAAGAAATAATATTTGGAATAGAACATCTGACAGTAAACGCCTCTAACAAATATTTACTTAAATTAAAATTGTAGAAGTGTTATAAATTTAAACATATTTGGCCTTTGTATGTAATATTTTCTGATATATTTCTTTCTAATATGATTATGATTATAAATGTACAAATTAAAACAAAGTGAAATTCGTCTTCAATGTCAGTTGAATTACATATTTGACAAACTCTTTCATTTCTTTCAATCCTATGTCAAGCATAACGACCTGTCTCAATTCTTAAGCTATATGAAGATAAACGTAATTTAGTAAAAAAAACACTTCTAAATCTTTTTGTACATAAAATATTCAGATAGTTTTCATATCCAAAATTATCTTTAACATTTCTATACAAACTTGATACTACTCTATTTTCTTGTAGATCAGTGTTCCATTTTTGAATAAAACAATCCACCAACCTCTGTTTAAAGCTAGATATTAAATGTTGATGTTTCACCCCATACATACATAAATACATACTTATTAGGCAGAGATTTTACATTGGATAACCAATTGTTTAAACCCCTTTCACAAGCAGATAATGAAGATTTATATATAGATGATAAAATTATATTTTCTGTTGTAACTAATTTCAACCAAAATCTAACTATTCTAGTATATCTTGTGATAAATAATGGATAACGCCCTAATTCACCGTAAACACGAGCATTACTGAAACCCCAGACTTCACAGCCGTAATTGAGTATTGATGAGACGAAAGCGTCAAATAATTGAAGGGATGTTTTAGGTTTTAGTTCAGTTTTTCATATGTTTGCAGTTAAACGATTCATAGCTTTTAATGCTTTGCCGCACAAGCCTGTTGATTTAACGTATACGACCCAGTGTAGTTAAATACAACTCCAAGATAATTAAAATCATCTGAAACCTCTAATAATGCTCCGTTGTAAGAAAACTTTTCATCAACGGTTACTCTACCTCTTTTACGAAAAACTATAACCTTTGTTTTTTTAGTATTTACTTCCAGGCCCCAAGTTTCACAATATTCGTATAGACGATTTAAGCTCATTTGCAGATCTTGCGGAGTATTACCTATTAACACAATATCATCAGCAAAAAGCAGTAAAATTAAAGAAATGTCATCTAATGATAAATGTCATCTAATGATAAACCCTCGTCCGTCGGATGGGGACGTAAACCGGGCGGTCCCGTGTATCGGTCTATCCTCCGAGCACGTTAAAGAACCATAGGAATCTATTCGATAAGAAGAGTAGGGCAGGTTCCCGGATTCCTATGTATCCTTCCCCTCTCTCTGGTGCGGCTCTAAATAACCTGTATTGTGTTGATGAGCCGTTAAACAACATTCAATTCTAATGATAAACCACTGTCTATTCTATTTTGCAAATATAACTCTAAATCTTCAATAAACAATGCAAACATGATCGGAGACATTATCTCCCCTTGCTTCAAACCGACTGAAATCTCGAAAAAATCCGAGAAAGAACCGCAGTATTTAATGCATGATTTGACAGTGTTGTACATAGAACGAATTATTTTTAGCATTTTCCCGTTAATACCAAATTTATATAACTTTAACCACATTGCATTTCTATAGATAGAATCAAACGCTTTTTTAAGGTCTATAAAAGCACAATAAAGCCGTTTTTTATTGTTTAGAATTTTTCGATTATACTATGAAGTGCGAAAATTGCAGATCTACCGTTGATCTGCCTTTCATAAAGCCAAACTGTGTGTCCGATACAGTATTATTAATCGCACACCATTTATTAATCCGGGTGTTCAAAATACTTGTAAAAAGTTTTCCCATACAACTTACTAGAGTTATTCCCCTGTAGTTACTAACCATGTCTTATCACCTCGCTTGTGCAAGGGGATTATAAAACCTGCAGTCCATTCATCCGGAAAATATCCTGAATCAAACATTATGTTAAAAATGTCAGTTATATGCCCAGATAAAATATCGCAAGTTGAGATAAAGTATACATTTAAGATATTATCTCCAGAAACTTTGTTTTTGTTTAAGGCACGAATTGCCGACTCAACTTCGCTTACAGTAATCTGTTATCGAGTTCTTCAAATATTGCATCGCCATCATTAAAATTATGATTATTATTAAAATCTTCAGCTTCTTCTGAAACCGACACTTTTATATCCTTAAACAGATTTATAAAGTATGAACTAAATTCATCCATAGAAATATCAGAATTGTTAAGTTTCCTTTTAATAAATAGTTTCCAAAACTCACGTGGTTTAGAATGGCGCATTTTTTCTAATTCTTTCATTTGTTTAAATTTGTGCGATCGTTTCTTTTTCTGAATTAATTTCTTGTAAATCAATTTAGTATTAGCCAGTAATACCCTATTTTCGCCCGACTTGTTTCTGTTCAAGTTGAATAATGCCTCTTTGTAACGTGTTTTAGCAAGAACACCGTGACATTCATCATCGAACCATTTATTAGTATCACTGTTGTGTACTTGATAAGACGGCCTCAAGATCTTTCGTTTTTTAAAGAGCGGATCCGAATAGACATTTACATGTACATATGTGCACAATATTAACATCATAAATACTGAACAAATTTAGAATAGTGACTAAACTTTTTTCCACCAGTATATTTCTTGGGATTGTTCGGTTTATTTATTAATGTTTCCTGAATAAGTTGGGGAAGCGAAAGGCTGTAAATGTAAGTAAATCTGAAGAATCAGTGAACCGTATATATCCATAACATTTATAATTATTACAGAAAAATGTATCAAATATAACTATCAGGTGAGAGTGAACCACTGTATCAGGTCCTCAATTTTCAACAACTTTTATACGAAACGTATAAGGTCTATACTTGCAATAAAATATGCCATATTTTAGCTCTCTAAGATATGAATTTAACCCTGCCAATATCTTAACAACTGTGTGCGTGCGTGCGTGCGTGCGTGCGTGTGTGTATGATTCAAAGGATTATAGTCCCTCCGGCCTGATAGCCACCAGAGAATCCCGGTACAGCTGGGCACAACGGAATGCGGACTTCGGAGTGATTGTGTATGTGATGAGAGTGATTATGATTTCTATGTATCTATCCGCAGACTATTTAATGCAGATACAGTGCTGCCACACTGAAATACCACGCCGTAGTAAATGATATCCCCACCCAGTCACATTATTCTGATACCGGGGCAACCAGACGTAGCAATACCCATTATTTGCTCGTCAAGCAAGGGTTACAAGTAACTACTACCAGTTTTAAAGTCTTTGGTATGACGCGGCCAGGGGACTCGAACCCACGACCTCCCGATTGCAGGCCAGACACTCTAACCACTACACCACTGCACGTCGGTATCTTAACGACTGAGCTATCGATGCAAGACATATCACATTATTTAAGATGGGTTACAAATAAAACAAAGTGTTACTAGTTTATATTTATTGGAATAAGCTGGCCATGGCTTCAACAATATATAGTGTAAAATAAAATGTGTAGTTAATCAAATTGGAACATTTCAGGTAAATCCAATGTTCATAGTCCAAACTAAATTTAAATTGTAACTGACCACTGTACAGTGTAAACCCTGGGAACAGATGTTCACAAAGACTCCAAACTAAGTTTAAATTGTAACTGACTACTGTACAGTGTAAACCCTGGGAACAGATGTTCACAAAGACAAGTCTTAAAATTAAAAACTTCTTGCATAGAAAATAACAAAGTTCTTAGAATATTTTAACTACACTATGCTGTGTCCGCGAAATACCGCGACACAAAGTTCATAGACGATTTTAAAGTTCTTCACGTTCCGATACCACAACGTCTTGCAAAGTCAATAGTAGTATTAGAAAACTTCTTGTAGGATTGCACCAATATGATCCACCGCAAACGAGATCCGGATGAAGCCATGACGACGACGACAGACCACTAGGCATCACATCTCCTCATGCATCGATACCACAACGTCTTGCACCGTCAAAAGTAGTATTTGAACAGAACACAAAAACAGATCGATACTTACAAAAATAGCGGTCACTGCAGAGAGGTTATGCGTTAGAATTACACGTTCATAATAATCGCTGATTTCCACCCCCTGAAATAATTAGTATTTGTTCCCTAGTAGAACAAATCCCATTATTTAAGATGGGTTACAAATAAAACAAAGTGTTACTAGTTTATATTTATTGGAATAAGCTGGCCATGGCTTCAACAATATATAGTGTAAAATAAAATGTGTAGTTAATCAAATTGGAACATTTCAGGTAAATCCAATGTTCATAGTCCAAACTAAATTTAAATTGTAACTGACCACTGTACAGTGTAAACCCTGGGAACAGATGTTCACAAAGACTCCAAACTAAGTTTAAATTGTAACTGACTACTGTACAGTGTAAACCCTGGGAACAGATGTTCACAAAGACAAGTCTTAAAATTAAAAACTTCTTGCATAGAAAATAACAAAGTTCTTAGAATATTTTAACTACACTATGCTGTGTCCGCGAAATACCGCCACATGCCACTCGGCATGTGTATGCCACATGCCGCGTGGCACCGCCAAACATGGGGGAAGCGGAACACAGCTTAGATAATAAAAAACCTCCAAAGAGGTATGACAGACGTACTTCAACCAATGAAGCGATTATGTCATGTCATATACATTCGAAAGAGAAGGACACGCTTTATAAGAAAGAAAAACTGTTACACCCTAATACGATTAATTAATGGTACGAAATAAACCAAGGGCTATTTAAAAAAAAAAAACTAATGTGCACCAGCTGTTAATGCACTAAAGATGAACCTCGTATGCGTTTTGTCTGAACTTGGATATGTAGTCTGTCAGACTATGCATGCTTAATTAAAACGTGTAGGTTAGCTCACCAATTTGTGAATAATTAACATATAAGTATGGAATAACATTGAGTATTTTTAAACTATTGCTTGTTCCTTTTAAATAATTAAGTAAATTTATAGGCCTGCACACCTTTGCATTCTACTTATGTGCATGCTTGTAGTAGTACTTGTGTAGTCAAGGTAACCGATTTGTGATACCAATGTACATCGGTATCGTCAGTGATTTAAGAAGTACTTGGCTATTTCGACTCCTCTCTCTTATTAAACTTCTAAACGCGTATATATATCATATTTCGGAAATAAATGCATCATTTAAGTTTATCAGTGGCCTACGTTATTACACCTCCTTGAGATTTCATCAATGAATTATATAGTTGTGTAGTGTTCTTAATCTTTATATATTTATATTTCGTTTTCCTTTCTTCGTCTTTATTTAAAAAAAATATCTAAAAATCTGTTAAAGCGATTTAGTCCAATTCATTCCTTATTTTTTATATCAGTTCTTTATAAACTGGAAAAAGAAACGCTTAATTCGATATATATTCCAAAGAAATCCCATGATGTTTTGTAAAAAAACAACAGTTGCAGTTAATTAGAGAAAGGACACAACTGTGATGTTGTAGACGTTTTAATCACAGTACACGTTGTAAAAAGAAATTCATAAATATTGAAGTTCCTCTTTGAGAAATTGAGCCAGTTCAGTACTGTTTTTAACGTAAAGAGTTTGCACAATTTTGCATCCTAAGTTTGCTCACATGCTTGAGCCAAACGCGTACTCTGTAAATAATGAAACTTTGAGGGAATACTATTTGCTATGTTACGTGTTGTTTTAGTATTTTTTCCGAAAGGAAAGGTCTTACGTAGCCATGTACCATTCGTTTAACAGCAGCATATTGTACATACAATATATAGCGGAAATTCCCGTGTCGCGTTTCTTTTTCCTTTCAGTATATATGTCTATATTATTGCTTTAACATTATGAAACAACTAGTAAGAAAAGTATTATTCGATCTTTACTGATTAACTTGTTTGAGACGCCCTCTTAATTTTCCGTTGACATATTATTCGCTGCGGACATATTGACACCCTAGGTGAGGTCCAATACATCAGCGGACATGTTGCGGACATATTGGCACCCTACAGTACTTAATACTCAAATCTGCCATAATCTCATATGACACAAGGTAAAACTGCCAAATCTCGTTCTTCGGTTTCTCTTCTTAATTATATTCAAGGCAGAAAGAATATCATGATATCACTACACACAGGATATAATTCTCTTTAATTTGAGACCATCGCAGACTCCTGCTTTGAAAAATGATGAATTCTATACAGGTTCGGATTTCAGCAAAACTACAACAACAGGAAGTAGCATAAAATAGGCCATAGTCGGACTTTTTAAATAACATTTGTTGACATTTTTAGCAAACATAGAAATATTCTGAAAGTACCAGTACATTCTAAACATAATAATTGTCTTTAATCTGAGACCATTGCAGACTGTTGCTTTAAGAAATGACAATTTCTATAGAATTACCAATGAACGTGCATACGTGAAATTTCGATTATTTTCTATCTGAAAGCATACGTTGCAAATCTCTGGTTTATTACTAGGTAGGCCGCATGTTTTGACATTCCCTCGATTTTTGTCTGCTAAAAACACTAAAAGATTAACTCTAAACTAAAAAATACCTTGAAAACCATTGGTCCGGACCCCCACATGAACAGTGTCAAAACAAAGGTGCACATGTCCTCTTCATGAATATATTCGGCTAGTAGAGCTAACAAGAGAAAATCTCGTTACAAATATTTACATTCACTTGATATTACATTCCGTCGGGGAAACAAATCTTTTAATTTCGAATAAACTTTACTTTTCCAAAGAGTTTTTGTTCTTGGCATTATCCCGCCAAATAATTGCATAAAAACACCGTTTATGGAAACTCTATCCAGGTGTTCATGTCATATAATGATGTATTTGTGCCGATTAAAAGTAAAGGTTTATGCATTTTTTTTTAAATATCCGTGACTGAATATGCGTAAAATTAATTATGAGTTTGTAACTCTTAATTCGATGCCCCTGTTTTGGATTTGGCCTGACTGGTTAAAATTGTATACTAGTATATTGTGTCTATAGAGTTTGATTCTCAGAATATGCAAGTTACAGAATTATATAACTCGTCGTCAGTAGGTTTAGAAATGTTGTCCATAATTAGTAACATTTGGCTGTGGTTGGCGGGATAACTACTTTAAGAAATCCTGGACTTTTCAAGTAGGACAAGCGGGACTTCTACGATCGACTTCGCAAGCATCCAATGTGTCTCTAGACAATGTCTATTCCACTTCATGTTGAACAATATCTTTACAACCGGCGTTTAAAACCGCATAAACATGCGAATCATTTCTAAAATATAATTTTCTTTGCTAGAATTTATTTTGAAAAACATAACGTAACATATATGTAGTTAACATTTCATTTTCTTCTATCTTTATAACGTTTGTTTTTGTTTTTTTAAACATATTTATTTTACATCGATTGCGAAACAAGTTCTTGCAACTTAGATTAATCACTCTCGATGGCTTCCTGGGTAGAACCAGTACCAAGCAATGTGGATTAATTATCTTGCTCGAGGATAAATAACGTGGCCGCGACGGAGGATCGAACCCATGACCTCTCGATCAGGAGTACGGCGCTCTACCACTGGACCACGCACTCCACCGTTTTTGTTTTGACTCCAAACGTTGGCGCGTATCTCTGTCATGTGTGCCATCAACGACTGGAATTTGGGATACCATTCACATCCGCTTCCTCCTCGGATTCTTACGACATACTTAGGCCAGCATAAGCCCAAACCAAAATACCCTTCTCCTACCCTCCCACCCGCTACTCCTCCCTCGCCTTCCTAGCCTCTGATGCCTTCCTTCTCGCTTCATCTGCCATCTCATTAACCTTTCTTCTCCTCTCTCCGATGTGAGGGGTGGCGGTCCTACGTATAAAAGAAGCACCAAGATGGAACACATTTTCTAACTAAATAAACAGACGCGTTAAAACAACATAAGGTTTCAATATATAAGCATTGTATCAAAGCTCTCTACCTTAAACAGGCGAGAACTAAAATAAGCAGAATTGGTAAAATAATTTTTTCTTCATATTTACAAAATTAAGCAATCACTTATTCAGTAGATCAGTCTCCAATCCATGCATTTTGTTCTCTCTTCTCTGTGCAGCGTCTGCAATCTTGGTGTCCACCTGACGTGCCATCTCCTTTCTGTCTTTCATCTGAGCGTCTCTCATTATCTCTATCTCTAGCATTTTTAAATCTGCCTTCCTGGCATTCTCCATTCATTCTTTGATCTGCGCATCTCTCAGTATCTCCACCATCAATTGTTCTTCCTCGTCCGTATACTCGATCTCGATAATAATGGTAAACAAATTAAATAAAAGAACATGACATGTTTTCCAAAAAAAACACATTTTAAATCATTCTTTATTGACTATAACTTAGCTACTGGTATACTAGGCACATATCGTTTTTCGATAACCATTACTAGATATTTAGCATATAAATTTAAGGTAAAAATAAAATCATGTTAGGTTAGACAGAAACCCTTGAATCAGCTGGTCCTCGCCTGTATAACATAACCCGGTAGGAAAAGTCTCAATTGCATACGTATATTTAGACCCTAAAACGAATTAACAATGAACCTTCTTCTTCTGGACATCCTTCTCCTCTCGTTTCTCCGCAGCTCCGGATAATGGTGTTGCACCGATCGAGAGGTCATTGAAGTCAAAACAAACGCAATCCCCTGTGCTCCTACAGTCGGCTCCATACCTGTTTGATATCACAATAGTACAAGCAAAGTTTTACGCAAGCGTAAAATAGCTGCCGAGAGGAAATATCATATATCTGGGTAGGGACTGGAAACGAAGTTTATCATAATAAGATATCAAGTCACGGGTGTTAAAACAATATTGAAATAAATTTGACGTAAACACGCCACGACCGTTTTTTTTCCTTACCAGACACATTCTTCCCGAGTTTTACCATCAGTTGTTCCTACCAAACATTTTGAATCAAGGTGGGCGTCGCTTCTCTCTGTTCAAATACCTTGTTTGCCTTACATACTGATTACAATTCAACTTTGGAGCATGACGTGCTAAAAGTACACACCAGCACAGAAATACAGGTGTTCACATGTAAGGGATGCGTGTGCGTTAGCGTGTGCATTACAACAGACGTCTCACTGCTACCATGTGTAATTATAAGATTGCGTTATCAAAGTGAAAGACTCAAAGAAACTGTTCATTGCTACCTTACCATTACATGTGCAATTATGAAAACAATATAGGCAGCGAATAAACCCATCGACTAGTGTATGTATCACACGGCGGTATTTACGAGAATACCGCATAATAAATGGGTATTATTCCATAAAAAGTTATTATTCCATTAAAATACAGATTTGCACTTATTCCATTCCAATACTTGCGTTTCATTCAGTTTCATTATGCTCCGTAAAAAATCCCGGACGTGAAGATCCCGGAAATAGTGCCGCATTCTACACTTTAGTAGACTTCTCTACGAAAACGTCATTTGAGGCAATACAACGGCAAGCTTTGAACATTGAAAAATATGTGTTTATACCATTCAAGTCCTAGGAATTGAAGTTATAATGCATGCTTATTGTCGGCTACATGATTCACAGTCTGTTAACCATAGACATATTTTAAAGCCATATAAGAGTCAGCTGCCTTAGGCAGCTGAATAAAATAAAGTAATATTCATCCTGCAATAAGGGCTTACGCTGAATACTAATACTGATACATGTAATGCAAATAATGCAAATAATGCAAATAATAATAAAAATAATAATTATTATTATTATTCATTCATTTTACGGTTAGTACAAGCATTTCAACTTGCCCTTTTCTTGTAGGTCTCTGACCATATCCGCTTGTTCACCGGGACTTGGCATCTTGAAAACCTCGCTTTTCAGAATCTCGTGAATATCCTTCTTGTTATCGTCATCGTCTGAGGGACACACCCGATTCTTCTTCTTAAACCCAGGGAAACAGTTACCCATATTGACTATATCAATATTACAATCAGAAGTCCGAGATCAGTCAGAAAACGTAGCTTGTTCTGTTAGATAGATAGATCTTTATTTCCAATTTCCAATAGGCTTAAAAGCCCATGAGGATACAAAATACAATTACAAAGCATGACAACAGTGTAGTTATTACAAACAATACATGTCCAAATATGCAGTTTATCTTAACTGAGCTGATACAATGAGAAGGCGTTTACATAACACTTCCTTGCATAAATAAATTACAATTCATCACAATTTCCTTAACACATATATTACATACATTATATTCAGAAATAGATAATTTCTCTATAGCATTTCGTTTCGTAACTTAAATGCTTTTAAAACAAAGGTACATAGTTTGCGAATATATATCTTATTTTGTGAGTTTAGTAATTCCAGAAACTTGATCATATTTGGTCTCTTATAAAAAATATTTAGGAATATATTGCTTCCTTAACATTATGTATGTTTGGCATTCCAACACAAAATGGAATTCATCTTCAAGTTTATTACAAAATACACTGATTCTATCGTTTACAGGAATTATATTTGGTTTAACCCACCTACCGGCTTCAATTTGCAGTCTATGAGATGACACCCGTAATTTAGTTGGTGCTTGACACATTTTGAAAACATATATATTATCTAGATATGATTGAAACTGAAACTTTGCAATGTTTATATAAAAAACTGCTCTAGTGGAATTTTCTAATCGACTATGCCAATTCTGAACAAAATTGTCATTTAACCTTTGCTTTAATATTGCAAGAAAAATATTATCGTTACCAACACTTTGTTGTAACCATGCATCATAAAACCCAAGCGAGGACAATAAGTGTTTCAACTGGGAAACCCAGTTTATTTTCTGAGGATATATTTCACAGTCAATAAGCAGCATGTTATAAACAATTTTTACATATTTACGATCATGTACTCTCATGATTTTTATCCAATATTTAATTATTATAAAATATCTTCTTGTAATAAATGATGTTCTGCCAAGTTCACCATATATGAAATCATTTTGAGTTGTCTTCTTAACACCCAAAATGTGTTTACAAAACTGTAAATGCACTCGTTCAATTGATATAGCTTGCATAAATCCCCACACTTCACAACCATAGTTTAAAATTGGAGTTATCAATTTATCAAACAGATCTAATTTATGCTTTGGGGATATAAATGTAAATTTGTATAAATATCTATTCATTTTAAAAATGGCTTTTTGCGCTTGACCATCAAGAGTAGTTTGTGCTTCTGCTGAAGACCCTCCAGTAGAAAATACTATACCTAAATATGTGAACTTACTAACTATATCTAATGGGGCACCATCATATATAAAA
Source organism: Cyrtodaria siliqua (assembly GCA_037043455.1). Classification (NCBI taxonomy): domain Eukaryota; kingdom Metazoa; phylum Mollusca; class Bivalvia; order Adapedonta; family Hiatellidae; genus Cyrtodaria; species Cyrtodaria siliqua. Next base: position 207,269 of record JAWPHD010002357.1, on the reverse strand, counting down.
ACTCAATTTCGTGGTAGCATTGCGCCCTTTCTAAATACCATAATGTTAACAAACAGCGCTTAAGAATCTATGGTAACGACGTAACTATGAAGTTACTCATTTATTGGAACGTCATACGCGTATCGGCGTATACAACGTCATCGAGCATTGCGCAAAACAAACCACGTGATGCATCGACGTAATGGGGCCGGATATTGAACGTAGGCCATAACTGGCCACTTCGTTGATTTGTTTTGTCACATAAAATAATAATGGAATGTGACTATCACTCTCCGAATTGCGACCTGCATGGGCTAGGCCCAATTATCAACATAGGCCCGATGTTGTTGTTTTTTAGATTGTAGAATGCCTTAATTGCATTCTGGCGTATATTTCACATGAGAAAGGAAAATATAAGTTTTCTTGCTTATTTTGACTTTTTCATTTTTCGATTTCTGAAAATTAGTCGTAGGTTACAACGCAGACTACGTCAATACCTGAGGATTTTAACATGAACTATATTAAGATTTGCTGTTCCGATTAATTATACAAATGTATATATAATCGCCGTCCATACCTAAGCTATCTACACCTCTCCACTTTTGGGCTGACGAAACCCAGGATGACCAGGATGTTGGACCCAATCGAGACGCACCTGACAAAAGCATCAAACTTTCCTCAAATGTGAATTTTGCCAAAAACAGGAAAAATCCGATAGGTTTATGCATGTTATTAGTGCTGTATATGACTTATAGAACAAGAAGGTTGCACGGGAAGCCTTATCATAAAACTAATTTGGCTGTAAACTATTTATTTCTCAGCCAACTTTCAAAAATGACGTTTTTTATTTACCACTAAAAAATCTGTTCTAATGATGTATATAATTTATGTAAAACATTGTCAAAAATGTACATGCAAATGCTGCAACCCGTTTGGCTGAAACATGCGCCCTGAACAATAGCTAAGATCGGACGGTGCTAATAATGTAGATGATGTCTCGACATCTCAGTAAACTTATTTTTGTTCGGGGCGCTTGTTTCAACCAAAGGTTTTTCGGAAATAACATGAGCAATTGTATGAACATAAATTATATATCATTGGAACTGGCATTTTTAGTGGTATACAAAAATATCTTATTTTTGAAAATCAGTTTAGAAATAAATGTTTTACAGCCAAAATGCTTTTTCGATGGGCTTTTATGTCATGTAAACTCCTTGTTGCTTGTTGCAAGGACAGCAGACAATTAAAAAGTCTCAAATAACTTCAGTTTATAGCCTCAATAGTTTGCTATAAAACTTTCAGGATGTCTTAGTTTACGTTTGTCCGATACATTAAATTTATTTTTGGATACAAATTCTATAAAAACAATATTTTTCTACTGTTTGATGCAGCAGAATTTTGCATTGACAATGCCCTATCAAAAACAAAGTCTGTTTCACTGATATACAACTTATTTAGTTTAAAGTTTCATTTTGTCTGAAAAGTCCGAAAAACCTTTGGCAAGTCCCCCAAACAATAGTTGTTATATTTTCTGACATTCTAAACTTTATATACTAGTATATCACTAGGAAGGCTCCCTAACAACATAAGGTGACGTTTATAAGTTTTAAAACATATTCGGGGTACAAATTGATATTTTACTGGTTGAGATTTTGAGAACCCTGGACCCACGCGAAATACGAACACTGGAATCGCACGTAATTGAACTGCTTGTGATGATAACCCTGGAGCCACTGGTACTGGAGCCGCTTGCATAGAGAACCCTGGAGCTACAGGTACTGAAGTCACTCCCGGAGCCACGGGTACCAGAGCCGATGGCGTAGATAGCCCTGAAGCCACAGGAACTGGAGCCACTAGCATAGTAAACCCTGGAATATCGGGTACTGGAGCAGCTTGCATAGCCACAGGTTCAGGAGCTGCTTGCATAGAGAACCCTGGAGGTACTGAAGCCACACCTGGAGCCACGGGTATTGGAGCCGTTTGCATAGATAACCCTGAAGCTACAGGAACTGGAGCCGCCTGCAGAGAGAACCCTGAAGTCACAGGTACTGGAGACGCTTGCATAGAGAACCACTGAGAGACAGGAACAGAAACCGCTATAAAAAAAGCTGGAGCCACAGGTTCAGGAGCCACGTGAAAAGGTGCCGCTTGTAGTGAGAATCCTTGAGAGACAGGTACAGGAGCCACTTGTATTGATAACACTGGAGTCACGCCAGCAGCCACGCCGGGAGCCATGTCAAGTTGGTTACACCACATCTGTATACACTGCCAGAAGTCATAATATCGACAATATTCACAGTAGAGGTCGCCAAGGTTTCCCCTAACCATGTCATTGCCTCCTCCAGTTTGACCGCCTTCTCCAGTTTGTCTATCTTTTTCGCCGAATTCGCCATTCTTGTTGGAATGATAATAGCCAGTTTTTTTAATCTGTATCGGTACTGTATCTGCTACTCGTAACCCTGTCAATACATTGTGTACAATCATAAAATAATACAATCATACAATAATAGCGTTTAGTTTCGCATAAATTTCTTTTTTAAAAAAGAGGCGGAGTTCCTGCGCAGTGTTTCTCAATTTAAAATGGTTACTCAACTGTCTGGAAAAAAACACTGATTGTAGTTATCTCTCTTGCACTGTTTTTATCAGTATCATTCTCACAAGGCACTCTATTGCTGGTACTATAGCGACGGGAAAATAATGTAAATATAAGAACTGATTTGAATACGTTCGGCGTTTATCATTTCGACTTCATGTAATTTGCCATTTACTGACTACCGGCGTTTAAAACCACAAGAACGCCGAAAAAATGTGAATCTATTTTTAAATGCATTCACAGGTAAAGAAAGTGCTCAAAATCACGACTAGATTAACTTGTGGTGATGTCCTTAGGCTAGTAAACATTTCTCAAGAAAGGTAGTTCAGGTGCACCAATCTAGAACTGAATCATGACTCTAGAAATTATACTTATATTGTTTAAAGAATATCTGAATTTAAATAATTTACGTTTCACGCCAAGTTCAACTAAAATTATATCTAAAAGGCAGACTTACCCCGTTCGCCATTGATGTTAATCGTCGTTCCATATCCACCATGTGTCAAACATTGCAGAGAGATTAACACTACAGTCTCCAACAATATAAGACGACCCATCCTTCTTCGTCTCCGGGAAACATCAAATAAACACACATCTAAAAACAAAATGCACATCAAATAAATGAACATTCACTAAACTGACTGAAACAAATGAGGACTTGCATCGAGGTTGTGGCACTTGACAGCGTATGATATGTGGACATGTTGTTGTAATTTGTAAACAGTATAATCATGTCTTGAAATTTGACCAAATAAAACAAGCAAGCATAGCGTACTATAGTTCAAGTTAGCGCTGTGTTGTAAAGGTTAGCACAACGGATTAGTAACCTAGGGAGCGTGCGTTCTGTCCCATCCAGGACGAAATCTGTATTAATTTTCGAATTCTTTGAAAAGGATTTCCCACCTTACCAGTTCTTCGGATGAGGTTTATAACTTGGTCACAACATACAATTAATACACCACAAACCACGCGACCTGCATAGTCAACAATTAATGGCCAACATTGGGGATTTTTCCTTGGTTGATATTCTGTAGGAACTATAAACCTTCCTCATATCGCCATCAGAATAACAAGAATAAAAAGCCAGTGAATCAACTCATTTTTAGTTATACTACATAAATATATGCTGAATTCATTTTGAGTTATACTATATAAATACATGCTGAATTCATTTTGAGTTATACTATATAAATACATGCTGAATTCATTTTGAGTTATATTATATAAATACATGCTGAATTCATTTTAGTATGTGTTCAATGCTCGGAATAAACAGAAACCTAAATATAGATTCCCAAAATAACTTAATATATTATCCGAAATGAAAATATAATCATAAACTAGACAAAAAAATAATACAAACACTACTACGAAAATTAAGCAGAAGGTCTATATTCATCTCCACTGTTAAGTTCCTCGAACATCAATACCACACTGGCGATGTCATCTGGCACCATCGAGTATTAGCTGTTTAGCTGTTTAGCTGTATAGCCTGTTTTGTAATCGGTGTAAAAATAAAGGAGAAAACACATATTTTAGGTGATTTATCACAAATCTCTAGAACATTCTGAACACGCCTAAATATGTGTGAAGCATCCGTTACCTATCAACAATACCATAAGAAGACGTGTATTACTAAAAAATCATTCCAAAAAGTTGATATGTGTCATTCCTATTTCATAGGCAGACACGTATTACATTTCTGTAACATGTAAGCATTGCTACACTGGGAATATCAGACTCTGAATTTGGATTACCAACTTAAATTAAAGTTTTCAAAGTGTTTCAGCAGACCAATTTCATGAATCAAACTCTTTAATAATATATTTCAATTTCAGCTTCGGATGTCATCACCATTTTCTGGTTCATATATTCTGGATCGATCACGGAATTTACCCCAGTAGTCAGTTCAACTCTTGTTCATATACGTCATCGGTAATGAACTTTACTTAAGTGGACAGTTTGTCACCACATGTTTCTTATTCGTATATTCGTAACTTTCTTGTTCATATACGTCATCGATAATGAACTTTACTTAAGTGGACTGGTCTCACCATATGTTTCTTGTTCGTATACTTCACCGACCATGAAATTTACCTTAGTGGTCAGTTTGTCACCATCACTTTCTTGTTCATATAATTCATCGGTCATAGAATTCACTGCAGTAGCCAATTCGTCATCGTTACCATCACTTTCTGATTCATATACTTCATCGGTCATGGAATTCATCTCAGTGGTCAGTTCGTCACCATCACTTTATTGTTCATTTACTTCATCGGTCATGTAATTTACTTCAGTGGTCGTTACCATCACTTTCTTGTTCATATACTGCATCGGTCATGGAATTCATCTCAGTGGTCAGCTTGTTACCACAATTGTGACACACTATATATATACTGATAATCACTGATGACGGTCCTTTTATGCAATAGTATTTTTCAGATATTTAATACTTCAATAATCTGAGCTAACGTAGTAGACTTCAGTGATTGTTTTTATGCACTATGCATAGTAATGGTGCTATTTTATGCAATACGCATACTGACGGTGGTCTGTTATATACTATATTGTAGTGAAATGTGCAAAGCGAATGTGATATTTTATGTTATTGTTCGGCGCCGCGAACAAATATGCAAATGAGGTTCTGGTGATGTTCCGGCGATGTTCACCGCAACTTTGCCGCAGACCTCATTTGCATGGTATAAGTGTGCGGCAACTTTGCAGCAAACTTCATTTGCATAATGCTTTTAGCTGTAATCTTCTGGCGATGTTCGCTGCAACTTTTCAGCAAACTTCATTTGCATAAAATGTTTCTCTGCACTGTTCTGGCGATGCTTGTGGTGATGTTCGCTGCAAAGTTGCGGCAATGTTCGCCAACACATCGCGGCAAAGTTCTTCAAAATAAATAAGGACTGAAATTATGAAATGGAACAATAGTGCGCTGTTTTAAAAAAACATATTTAGATCAAAAACATGATTTTTTTTCACTATTTAACATGGACTGCACCAAATTTAAATAAATGGAAACTGTTTAAATAAATCTACACTAAATAAATTCTCTCGATTTAAAGTATATCCTTACGGTTTGTTATGGGGGGTTGCGGGTGTCCGACCAAAGTTGACATTTCAAAATGTCTCGTAAGGGTCCCATGCCTAGTTAGGAAATTCCTCACGGGTGTATGTCTCACGCCCAGTGTTTTACATGTGCTCATGGCGATGTCGACCGCTGTCATTTCTACTTTACTCCCATTTTCATGGAGATGTCGGCCGCTGTCATTTCTGCATTACTCCCATTTTCATGGAGATGTTGACCGCTGTCATTTCTGCATTACTCCCATTTTATGGAGATGTCGACCTCTGTCATTCATGCATTACTCTCATTTTATGGAGATGTCGACCGCTGTCATTTCTGCATTACTCCCATTATCATGGCGATGTCGACTGCTGTCATTTCTGCATTACTCCTATTTTCATGGAGATGTCGACCGCTGTCAATTCTGCATTACACTCATTTTCATTGAGATGTCGACCGCTGTCATTTCTGTATTACTCCCATTTTATGGAGATGTCGACCGCTGTCATTTCTGCATTACACCGATTGTCGTGGAGATGTCGGCCGCTGTCATTTCTGCATTACTCCCATTTTATGGAGATGTCGACCGCTGTCATTTCTGCATTACTCTCATTTTCATGGAGATGTCGAGCGCTGCCATTTCTGCTTTACTCTCATTTTCATGGAGACGTTGAGCACTGTCATTTCTGCATGACTCCCATTTTTATGGAGATGTCGAGCGCTGTCATTGCGCATTACTCTCACTTTTACAGAGATGTCGACCGTTGTTATTCCTGCAATACAGTCATTTCATAGAGATGTTGAGCTCTGTCATTTCTACATTACTCTCATTTTTATGGAGATGTCGAGCGCTGTCATTTCTGCATTATTCCCATTATCATGGAGATGTCGAGCGGTCATTTCTGCATTACTACCATTATCATGGAGATGTCGAGCGGTGTCATTTTCATGGAGATGTCGAGAGCTGTCATTTCTGCATTACTCTCATTTTCACGGAGATGTCGAGTGCTGTCATTTCTGCATTACTCCCATTATCATGGAGATGTCGAGCGCTGTCATTTCTGCATCACTCCCATTTTTATGGAGATGTCAAGCGCTGTCATTGCGCATTACTCTCACTTTTACAGAGATTTCGAGTGCTGTTATTCCTGCATTATCTCCTTTTCATAGAGATGTCGACCGCAGTCATTTCTGCATTTCTCTCATGTTTATGGAGATGTCGAGCGCGGTCATTTCTGCATAACTCCCATTTTCATGGAAATGTCGAACATCATCCTAACTGTAGCAGTCCAATAGGCACTTGGTGCCTGGATATCTTAGAATCAGCACCAGACCCTTAGGACAGACCGACAAACATAAATATAAACATTTACCAATTTTCTTTTTAAAATTTCAATAATCTCAGTTAAATTTTTACCTGTCCATGTGCTTGAATACCCATTTTTAGCTCTACTGATCAGAGATCAACAGAGCTTATGCCGTGGTGCGGCGTCCGTCGTCCGTCTGTCTGTCCGTAAACTTTTATTTGTAGCGACAACTCCTCTGAAACTACTGGATGGATATTCATGAAACTTTACAGAAATGTTGCCCATAAAGTCTAGTTGATCCTAGCAAACATTCATGTTGATGTGAAATACAAGAGGGCCGCCAAAGCTAAAAATAGAGTTTTAAAATACAAGTTTGTAGCGACTACTTCTTGAAAACTATAAGTGATATTGATATGGGACTTTTTCTAAAATGATCAGCATGACATGATGTTGATCCTTGTCAAAAATCGTTTTGATTCAACTTTAAACATGGCTGCCAGCGGCCATCTTTGTTTACATAGAGTTATATAGTAAAAACTTGTAGCGACTACTCCTCTGAAACTACTTGACGGATTGTCATGAAACTTTACAGGAATGTTGATGTCTAATTGATCCTAGCAAAATTTCAGATCTGCCAGAAATTCAAGATGGCCGTCACAGTTAAAAATAGATTTTTAAAAAATAAGTTTGTAGCGACTACTTCTTGAAAACTATAAGTGATATTGATATGGGGCTTTTTCTAAAATGATCAGCATGACATGATGTTGATCCTTGTGGAAAATTATTTTGATTCGACGTTAAACATGGCTGCCAGTGGCCATCTTTGGTTACATAGAGTTATATAGTAAAAACTTGTAGCGACTACTCCTCTGAAACTACTTGACGGATGTTCATGAAACTTCACAGGAATGTTGCTCTTGATGTCTAGTTGATCCTAGAAAAATTTCAGGTCGGCCGGAAATTCAAGATGGTCGCCACAGCTAAAAATAGATTTAAAATAAATAAGTTTGTAGCGACTACTTCTTCAAAACTATAAGAGATATTGATATGGGACTTTTTCTAAAATGATCAGTATGACATGATGTTGGTCCTTGTCGAAAATCTTTTTGATTTGACGTTAAACATGGCTACCAGCGGCCATCTTTGTTTACATAGAGTTATATAATGAAAACTTGTAGCGACTACTCCTCTGAAACTACTTGACGGATTTTCATGAAACTTCACAGGAATGTTGCTCTTAATGTCTAATTGATCCTAGCAAAATTTCAGGTTGGCCGGAAATTCAAGATGGCCGCCACGGTTAAAAATAGATTTTCAAAAAACAAGTCTGTAGCGACTACTTCCTGAAATCAAAATCAATCAGTAGAGCTTCAAGGTCATTGACCTCTTGTATTAAATTGTTTTCTTCCTGTGCCAATTTTTTTTATAAAACTGTATATTTTTGTGTGTTTTTTTTGAGTTTTTTTTACGGGTATAAATAAAAATATCATGATCATATTCACAAGTGCTATTAAATAGCAGATTCATTTCAAATTACAACTGAAAAAGTCGGCATTACCACTGTTAGTAGCGCACTGGGCTTTGAATCCAGAGGTCAGTTGGATCCTCAGACAGTACCATGTTGTCTTTAAACATGACACTATTTCTATAGCGTACACCCTTTATAATGATTGACATGCAACATTGTGTCTTATTGTCCCTCGTCTCCAGCCACTAATTCAAATGAGTAGATTATCAGTTACCTGTATAGATGGTTCATGTGATACAGTACTAGGTTTAATAACAAAACAAAAACAATTAGTCTAAAACTGATCGTCTGTTGGCCCTTCATGGCATAAAAACGACGTTAAAAATTCAAACAGATATGTGAAGTGCATTGTCCATTAATTCTTGGCTTACTTAGCTTTCTCTCCAAATGTTTCAACAACGACTTTGTAATCACTCGGCATTCATCACCTTATCTTTCCATAAACTATTTATTTAAACCTAATGCAGTCAATTCATTTAACACATTTTAAGGAAAGTCCTGCAACGAAACCGTTTGGAAAATTGTCTGAATGACCTAGTTAATTCAAAATACATTTAACCAAGTCAACATAGCAACGTTTGTTAATATTATGTCCATGACCACTAAATATACCAAGGTTTAGTACTGATGATAAGATAGTTAAAATAACTGATAAACACGTGTACTGTTATTTAATAACGTATGTTTTAATTCTTCAAAATGTTGGCGCCGAATTGATGCTTTGCATCAAGTTTTTCTTGTGTATGTAGTGATGATGGTCTGTATGGCATGCATGTTTAAATATAGTACCGGTTCTCGTTTTCGTGAGATGTCAACTTCCTAGTCAATAGTACCGATATAGTTTTCGACTACGCAATGTACACGTTGCATATTATGTGTACACCTTCAACAATCTGCGGTTACTAGATTGCGCCATGAACATCTGCAGCAATCAGAGGTTTACATGTATGCTGTATACATCTGCAGCAATCTGAGTTTACATATACTGAATCGCAAAAGAAACGCAACACGGGAATTTTCTCTATATGTTGTATATACTGGACACTTAATTCCACATAATTTTCCAAAGAAATCCCAAAATGTTTTGTAAAAACAAAAGTTGCAGTTAATTAGAGAAAGGACACAGCTGTGATGGTGTAGACGTTTTAATCACACTACACCTTGTAACAAGAAATTCATAAATGTGGAAATTCCTCTTTGAAAAACTGAGCCATTTCAGTACGGTATTTAACGTAAAGAGTTTGCAAAATTTTGCATCCTAAGTTTACTTACATGCTTGAGCCAAACGCGTACTCTGTGAATATTGAAACTTTGAGGGAATACTATTTGCTGTATTATGTGTTGTTTTAGTATTTTTTTTCCACAGGAAAGGTCTTACGTAGCCATGTACCATTCGATTAACAGCAACATAGTGTACATACAATATATAGCGAAAATTCCCGTGTCGCGTTTCTTTTGCGTTTCAGTATATGATGTGTACATCTGCAGCAATCTGGGGTTACATATGATGTGTACATCTGCAGCAATCTGATGTTACTGAACTGCGCAATGACATCTGCAACAATCTGAGGTTACATATGATGTGTACATATGCAGAATATGGGTTTATATATGATGTGTACATCTGCGGCAATCTGAGGTTACTGGACTGCGCAAAGTACATCTGCAGCAATCTGATGTTACTGAACTGCGCAATGTACATCTGCAACAATCTGAGGTTACTGGACTGCGCAAAGTACATCTACAGCAATCTGATGTTACTGAACTGCGCAATGTACATCTGCAACAATCTGAGGTTACATACGACGTGTACATATGCAGAATATGGGTTTATATATGATGTGTACATCTGCAGAATATGGGTTTATATATGATGTGTACATCTGCGGCAATCTGAGGTTACTGGACTGCGCAAAGTACATCTGCAGCAATCCGATATAACATCTGGTGTGTATATCTGCGGTTACTTGACTGCTCCATGAACATCTGCAACAATCTGAGGTTACATACGACGTGTACATTTTCAGAATTTGAGATTACATATGATGTGCACATTTGCTTGCAGCAGTCTGTTTTAAATATATGATTTGCAGCAATCTGATGTTACATATAATGTGTATATTTGCAGAAATCTGAGGTTGCATAAGCTGTGTACATTAGCAATCTGTGGTTAAATATACGATTTGTACATATGCAGCAATCTGAGGTTACATAAAGTGTGCATAATTGCAGTAATGTGAGGTTACATATGATGTGTACATATGCAGCAATATGAGGTGACATATTATATGTGCATTTGCATTAATCTAAGGTTACATATGAGGTGTATATTTGCAGGCAGCAATCTGGGGCTACATATGATGTTTACATCTGCAGCAATCTGAGGTTACATATGATGTATACATTTGCAGCAAAATGAGGTTACATATAAAGTTTACATGTGCAGGCATCTGAGTTATATATTATATGTATACTTAAAGTACATTAAAACGCAACATTTTTGATTTTCGGTTGTTTGTGCACATCTGCGGCAATCTAAGTTTAAATATATGATGTGTACATCTGCAGCAATCAGAAGTTGCATGTTATCTGTACATCTGCAGCAATATAAGGTTAAACATGATGTGGATATTTGTAGCAATCTGAGGTTACATATGATCTGTGAATCTGCGGCAGTCTGAGGTTCCGTATATGATGTCCAAAAACTTTTTAAAACACATATGTATTTAATGTCTTACTTGTCTTAATTATCATGCACACACGAAGACACACGAAGACACCTGTCCTACATCACTACTACTTGTACCTTGTTTGTAGTGTCTGCATGGTGCACCTTAACACAAATATATACGTTTTGTGCTGCATTTATCATGGTCTGATAATTAATTATCATGATCTGTTCATTAATTATAGTCTATTTATATGTTGCGGTTACCTTTTAAAAATAAATGTAACAGCATTACCTTACTTGTTTTGTTCTACTTTGATACTTGTATATAAATAATTCGTTGTATTTCCTGAGTATCCTTCTTTCTTGCGTGAAATGTGTTACTAGTTCAATCCGTTATGTCACAATATTGGACTAAATGTAACTTTTTACAATGCTGTTTAGTACAAAATAAATATTGTGACGTATACTCCTCTGGAACTACTTGAATGATTGTTATGAAACTTTACAGAAATGTTGCCTATAAGGTCTAGATTATCCTAGCAAAAATTCAGATAGATGTAAAATCTAGGATGGACGCCGAAGCTAAAAATATATTTTTTTAGAAAAGAAATGTGTGGAGACTACTCCTCCGCAACTATAAGTGATACTGATATGGGACCTTTTAGACTTATATAGGAACATATTGTTGCGACTGCTCCTCGTAACTACTTGATTGACTTTTATGAAACTTTACAGGAATGTAGCCCATAAGGCCTAGCTGATCTTAGGAACAAATTAGGTTGTTATGAAATCCAATATGGCCGCCAAATCTAAAAATAGATTTTAAAAATACAATTTTGTGGCGACTACTTCTCAAAAACCACAAGGGTGTTGATTGGTTTGGAACCTTTACCAGATTGACTGGCATGGCATCTGGTTGGTAATAAATAAAATTCAATTTGATTAGATATCAAAGTTAATACAACTTTATAGGAATGTTGCTCTTGATGTCCAGTTAGTCCGAAGTAAAATCAAGTTGATCCAGATTTTAAGATGGCCGCCAAAGCCAAAAGTATATTTTAAAAATATAAGTTTGTGGCCGACTTCTGCTTAAAAACATAAGGTGTATTGATTGGGAAGTTTTACCAAGCTGAGACATGATTATCTTTACGATTTTTTCTCTAACTGTGACCTTGACCTTGAGACACGGTCAAGATTTTTACGCGCGACACACCTTCACTTTGTTATGTACATTTAAATTTATGTTTCACGAAATTTCCTTCAGTAGTTTCCGAGAATGGGCTGAGACACGCACGTACGGACGAACGCACGCACGGACAATGCAATTACTATATGCCTCCCTGTGGGGGCATATGTGGGAGCATAAACAAATGTCATAAGCAATGCATTTTATGTCAGGCAAGGCTTAATGTGAGAGCAAAATATTCCCACATACATACATGGTGGGTAGGACTATGACTGCCATTTCATTGTATTTATTGTCTTTATTATTCATGAGTAGGTTTGACTTTTATTTTAAAAAAACACACACGTTTGTGACTATAGTAACCCACTTTGGCATTTAGGATTAACGTAGTTTAATGGTTCGTTGTTTTTATATGTCATACAGCTACAGAAAAGGGTCATAACTAATTAATGCTAATGAGGCCTTTTTTATCTAAAAACATTTCGTGCATAAGACCGCCATCGCTGTGCACATTTCGTGCAGAAGACCGCCATCGCTGTGCACATTTCGTGCAGAAGACCGCCATCACTTTGTACATATCGTGCAGAAGACCACAATCACTTTGTAGATTTCGTGCACTTTGTACAGTTCGTGCAGAAGACCTCAATCACTTTGTACATTTAGTGCAGAAGACGACATCACGTTGTACATGTCGTGCAGAAGACCGCCATCACTTTGTACATTTCGTGCACTTTGTAAATATCGTGCAGAAGACCTCAGTCACTTGGTATATTTCGTGCAGAAGACCACCATCACTCTGTGTATTTCGTGCACTTTGTACATTTCATGCAGAACACATCCTCTGCAGGTCATTTTATCGATGAAGGTCATGTCGGCATGTCAAACATGCTGTTAACAAGATTTGCAAAATAAAAAAACCCTTTCTCGTCAGAAACCAACAAAAATGTTTGACCCGAAGAAGGAATGCGTGACAAGGCCAACTATCTGATCAAAGATATTTGACTACGTAAAAAATGTACACATATACTCACTCAAGCATATATTGCCTTGCTCTAAAAGGTTCAATACGTGCATAGTCCCTCCGAAATATAACAGCTGGACAAGCCATTAGATGTGCGCTAATTAGAGAAAAAGTCACCATTTCAGCATGTTAAAATATAAACTTTCTCTACATGTATCAACAATTTTAAATTATATGCTCTCCTCTATATCTAAGTTTAAATATCATACATATGTACTCTTTATATAACTATACGTTTAAATGATATGCTCTCGCTAGATCAAAAGAGTTTAAATCACAGTTGTTTATATATAGAGGATCTTACATGAGTGCTCATTCATTATTGAATTTATTAAACGAGTTGGCAAAATGATATAATGCGATGCTCTTGCCGAGTATTATAGCATTTTTGCTAGCGAGTTTAATAAATTCATAATGAATGAGAACGAATGTTAGATTCTATTTATTACAAAACATAACGTCACATTATGTCAGAAAACGTACATTAACGTGACGTCCATGACGTCATTAACGTTATGTTATACCACTAGTGGAATATCGAATATTGAATGGTGTTATTACACTCCCACACCAATGTTATGTGATAAACGAGTTTAATTTATATGCTCTCACTATATCTACACATTTAATTGATACGCTCTCTCTATATATCTACACGTTTAATTGATATGCTCTCTCTATATATCTACACGTTTAATTGATATGCTCTCTCTTTATATCTACACGTTTAATTGATATGCTCTCTCTATATATCTACACGTTTAATTGATATGCTCTCTCTTTATATCTACACGTTTAATTGATATGCTCTCTCTTTATATCTACACGTTTACTTGATATGCTCTCTCTATATATACAAATTTAATTGATATGCTCTCTCTCTATAAATCTACACGTTTAATTGATATGCTCTCTCTATATATCTACACGTTTAATTGATATGCTCTCTCTATATATCTACACGTTTAATTGATATGCTCTCTCTTTATATCTACACGTTTACTTGATATACTCTCTCTATATATACAAATTTAATTGATATGCTTTCTCTATAAATCTACACGTTTAATTGATATGCTCTCTCTATATATCTACACGTTTAATTGATATGCTCTCTCTATATCTCTACACGTTTAATTGATATGCTCTCTCTATATATCTACACGTTTAACTGATATGATCTCTCTTTATATCTACACGTTTAATTGATATGCTCTCTTTATATCTACACGTTTACTTGATATGCTCTCTCTATATATACAAATTTAATTGATATGCTCTCTCTATAAATCTACACGTTTAATTGATATGCTCTCTCTATATATCTACACACGTTTAATTGATATGCTCTCTCTTTATATCTACACGTTTACTTGATATGCTCTCTCTATATATACAAATTTAACTGATATGCTCTCTCTATAAATCTACACGTTAACTTGATATGCTCTCTCTATATATACAAATTTAATTGATATGCTCTCTCTATAAATCTACTAGTTTAATTCATATGCTCTCTCTATATATCTACACGTTTAATTCATATGCTCTCTCTATATATACAAGTTTAGTTGATATGGTCTATATATGAAAGTTTAATTGATATGCTCTCTCTCTCTTTATATCTACACGTTTAATTGATATGCACTCTCTCTCTATATATACAAGATTACTTGATATGCTCTCTCTCTCTCTCTATATATATATATATACAAGTTTAATTGATATGCCCTCTCTCTCTATATATACACGTTTAATTGATATGCTCTCTATCTATATATAGAAGTTTAATTGATATGCTCTCTCTATAGATACAAGTTTAGTTGATATGGTATATATATGAAAGTTTAATTGATATGCTCTCTCTATATATATACAAGATTAATTGATATGCTCTCTCTATAGATACAAGTTTAGTTGATATGGTCTATATATGAAAGTTTAATTGATATGCTCTCTCTCTTTATATCTACACGTTTAATTGATATGCTCTCTCTATATATATACAAGATTAATTGATATGCTCTCTCTCTCTATATATATACAAGTTTAATTGATATGCTCTCTCTATATATACAAGTTTAATTGATATGGTCTCTCTCTATATATAGAAGTTTAATTGATATGCTCTCTTTATATATACAAATTTAATTGACATGCTCTCTCTTTATATCTACATGTTTAATTGATATGCTCTCTCTATATATACAAGTTTAATTGATATGCTCTCTCTATATATACAAGTTTAATTGATACAAGTTTAATTGATATGCTCTCTCTATATATACAAGTTTAATTGATATGCTCTCTCTCTATATATACAAGTTTAATTGATATGCTCTCTCTCTCTATATATATAAGTTTAATTGATATGCTCTCTCTATATATACAAGTGTAATTGATATGCTCTCTCTATACATACAAGTTTAATTGATATGCTCTCACTCTATATACCTACTAGTATAAAATACAAGTTTAACTGATATGCTCTCTCTATATCAAAAGTTTAAATGACATTAACAAGCTTAAATATATTATATACTCTCTCCAAATCTACAAGTTTAAATGATATCAATATGTTTAAATGATACCTTTCTATAGCTACAATTAAAAAGGGATATTATCTATCTATATCACAATTTTAAATTAAAGTATACTATCTCAATACTATATATCAATACGTCTCAATGATATATTCTCTCAACACGTTTAAATGATATTTACTTTACTTTCTTGTTTGAGTTCTTTGTTTCAGATGGATCTCCATTTTAAAATGTTTTGACTTTCACACTAGCATTCGTCTTGTGGCGGCTGTAAAAGGTCGCACCGACTTCGAAGCAGTAGTAGTTTTACTTACTGGTCCGTGGGGGTCTTCGATCCCAGCCTTTGCGGCGTAGACGTATAATACTGCCTGTGTCGGTGCTAGGATGCGTGAGAGGTGTTACATCTTATATTATCTCTCATGGAAATACTCAAAAAAACAGGGTCTGCTACTATTCTCGCTTCTTTGTGTTCCTTGCTTCCAAAGCATACATTTTTCAGTATTTATTGTATATGGATGATCTCCTCTCTTTCTCTCTCTCTCTCTCTCTCTCTCTCTCTCTCTCTCTCTCTCTCTCTATTTACAAGTTTATATAATATCAACAAGTTAATGAAAATCTCTATATCAACACGTTTAATCGATTAGCTCTCTGCTTATCAACACCTTAAAATTATATTGTCTCTATATATCAAGAACTTTAAATTAGCTATCCCGCCAACAACAGCCAAATGTTAGATCATATGTACACCGTTTCTAAACCTACTGACGACGTGTTATATAACTTACATAATTTGAGAATCCAAACTATATAGACACGACATAAACGGCTTTAACCAGCCAGACAAGACCCCAAAACTGGAGCGTCGAATTAAGATTTACCAACTCATAATTCCTTTTGCACATATTCGACTGCATATCGAGTATCTTTGGATCCGTGAGTAAACCTTTACTTTTAATCGGCACATATACATTAGTATATGACCCGAACACCTGGATAGAGGTTTGATAAACGGTTTGATAGTGTAATTTTGCCGTTATTTGACTTGGGTTAGTTTCTTTAAACGATACCATCTCATTTAAATGAATGGTTCCTATTAATCAACACGTTTAAATGATAAACTAGACGACACATTAAGTAACCCAGTGACATCTTATTCTTATCTTTTAAATTAAAATGTAGAATTTTTACAAAAAATCGTATGAAAACTCATCAATATATTTTTAACAGATTCATCAAATAAAATTGAAAATAAATAATCAATTTGATAATCAGATTAGTCACGGCTTTGAAGAACGTGTTCAAAATTTGAGCAAATTATGATGAAATATGTTTTATAAACATTTAAAATCAGGGTACTTATAAGTTTAGTGTACTGTATATTAACAAGCTGAAATGATATCGAAAAGAATGGTCTCTCTTAAATCAACAAGTTTAAATTATATGCTCTTTGTATACTAACAAGTTTAAATTATATCAACAAGTTTAAACAAATGTAAATGAATGGTCTCTCTATATCAACAACTTTGAGTGATATAAGCTAGTTGAAGGATTTGCGCAATTTAAAAGACACGCTGTCGTTATATACTAGTATAATAGTTCCCATGTTGTTATAGTATATATATATATACACCCCAACGAAGGTCCTCATTCATTCAGGTAAAACACGAGACATTCCATGATATGCATAGCATATATAATGATATGTATATGGTTCGTCTGGTGTTGCTTCACTCATAAAAGTCAAACTAAAATGATCCCGTCAGCGTTCTTTGTTTGAGGTTCATTTGTTTCTTGGAGACCAAGAAGGATGGCTCGTCTGTTATTGCTTGTGATTGTGGCGGTGATTTCTCTGCAGTTTGTGACGCATGTTGGATATGGCTTGTCATTAGGTAAGACCGCTATTAAACAGTCATTGTTTGTTTGATGCACTTGGTGAGAGTCATTGCGTCCATTTTCGTCAAAAAGCAATCTGGAGAAGGGGCATTGCAGGGCGAGAGACATATCAAATGAAATATGTTTTGCTTAACACGTGGAGAGAAAAATAAAACATTATTTTGTTATTGATTTATTCTAAACAAGTCATATATGCTTGTCCCGTACTACATGCGACGTTTGTAAAAAAAAAAAGGAAGTATTAAGCACTTTTCGTGTTACTTTTATCCCATATTTAAATTGCCTCATAATATAATATATTATTAAATCTAGTATATAATTACTAAATAGGAATTATGTTTTTTATGAATACAAACGTTATTAGGGCTTTCCACCTTTCAGTGGAAAGACCTTTTGTTTTCGTTCTGTTTATTAGGGCTTTCCACTTTTCAGTGGAAAGACCTATTGTTTTCGTTCTGTTTATTCTTATTATTATTATTAGGGCTTTCCACTTTTCAGTGGAAAGACCTTTTGTTTTCGTTCTGTTTCTTCTTATTATTATTCTTTTCTTCTTCTTCTTCTGTCAGCCACTTTTCATAGTAGTACTGGTCGTAGGATCTTAAAATTTTACACAATGGTAGAGTTCAGTCTGGAATAGTGTCCCGAAGCTTTTGGGGTCATGACGTCATTCAAGATGGCCGCCAGTGACGTCATCAGACAAATCTTGTTATCGCTAGATCTCAAACACTTATAGTCGGATTTGAATGAAACTTTCACAGATTTTAGGGTTCAGGGTCTAGTTGTGCAAGCATGTAAAAACGTGTCCCTATATGATAACGTCTTGACGTCAGTGACGTCACAATGTTGTGAAAAGTCATTTTTTTCAGTGATTGCGTTTTTCATGTTTTTTTACTGCAAAATCCATCACTATCATTCTTTCAGTCGACGCTGACAGTTTTAACGTCATGACGTCATTCAAAATGGCCGTCAATGACGTCATTTTAGAAATATTGTAATCGCTATATCTCCTTCATTTATGATCGTATTTTGGTGCAACTTTTATAGCCTGTAAGGAATTAGAATGAGTTGTGTATAAATGTCGAAAATTGTCATGACGTTATCCAAGATGGCCGCCAGTGACGTCTTGATACTAATTTTGTTAGCGCTAAATCTCAAATATTTATAGTCAGATTTAAATGAAACGTTCACAGATTGTAGAGTTCAGGGTCTAGTTGTGCAAGAATGTAAAAACGTGTATCTAGGTAATAAGGTCTTGACGTCAGTGACGTCACAATGTTATGAAAATCCGGTTTTTTCACTGATTCCATTTTCGATGTTGTTTTACTGAATAATCCATCAATGCCATTGTCTCAGTCGACGCTGACATTTTAAACGTCATGACGTCATCCAAAATGGCCGCCAATGACGTCATTTAAGAAATCTTGTTTTGTCTATATCTTCTCTATTTATTATCGGATTTGAATAAAACTTTCACAGATTGTAGAGTTCAGGGTTCGGTTGTGCAACAACGTCATACGGTATCCCGACGTCATGACGTCAGTGACGTCAAAATATTCAGAAATTCGTTTTTTTTCACTGATTGCATGTTCAAAGTTATTTTAGTGATAAATCAATCAGTGTCTTCATCTTCGACAACTCTGACAGTTGTGACGTCATGACGTCATTAAGACAGGAAAGCCCGTTTGATCAGGTTCTGATCAAAATCTAGTTCTTATTATTATTATTCTTTTTCTTCTGTCCGCCACTTTTCATAGTAATACTAGTCGCAGGGACTTGAAATTGTACACAATGGTATACCTCAGGCTGGAATAGTGTCCCGAAGCTTTTGGGGTCATGACGTCATCCAAGATGGCCACCAGTGACGTCATGATAAAAATGTTGTTAGCGCTAGATCTCAAACATTTATGGTCGGATTTGAATGAAACTTTCGCAGCTGGTACAGTTTAGGGTCTAGTTGTGCAAGAACATCAAATGACGTCAAGACGTCATTAAATGCGACGTCGGCCTGTGACGTCTTAACTCATAAAAGGTCATTTTGGTGCAAATTGTATTTTTCGACCAGTTTTGCCTGTAAATCAATCACGATCATTGTCTTTAACGTCACCAATCATTGTGACGTCATGACGTCATCCAGTATGATTTTACGTTTTTTCCTATATAACTGTTTAAAAATGGAAATTCTTGTTATAAGTGTTTCTCGTTATCACTTGTTGCGTAAGATCGTACGGCGGATGGTTAACTTTTTTGGCTTTATCGCTTGTTGTGCAACATCATACTGCGGATGGTTAGACTGTTTAGGTTGATCATGTGTTGTGTTATGTGACACACTTGCTTACCTGACGTCAGCAACAAACACAGTGTCCAAGGAAGATTTTTTTTTTTTTTTTTTTTTTTTTTTTTTAACTCCGTGCGCAGCTTTTTCCACTGAAATGACAAAAGCTGCGCAGTAAAACATTTATGTTTTTCCAGTGCTTTTGAACGATTTCTCGTAAATTTCATTTTTTTTTTTTTTTTTTTTCTTCCTTGTACGTCAGTGCTGCGGATGGAGGAGGTGGGGGGTGGGGGGGGGGGGGGATTTCGGGTTACTTTGTCGGTGTGAGATGGTGTTGCTGAGAGAGGGCGTTCCCTTTCTAACTTTTCTCCGTCAGTTTTACAGTAAATCAATGAAGATCAATGTCTTTATCATCACTAACCATTGTGACGTCATGACGTCATTGAGTATGATTTTACATGTTAAGCCTGACATGGAAAGCCCATGTTTGATCAGGTTCTGATCAAAATCTAGTTTCTAAATGATATCATTCAGTTAATATATTTTCTTTATATTTGTTACATGGTGTGTGTTTATTAAATCATTACAGTAACATACATATTTGATAACTTTTCTTTATTTTCAAAAAAAGTATGGTCAAACTTCTATCACCAGCTTTAAAATGTTCTAAAGAAAAGATCGTACTTTGTTGTTTTTTAAATCGCTGAAGTATTTTAAGAATTACCGAAATATAAGTTGAGAGATCCAACATACGGGCGGCACTCTTTTTGATGAAACCAAACTATGTTAAACTATGTTAATATATACACGTTTTTTTTCTAGAAGAAACTGCAATTTTAAAATGTTATGATTCATGATAAACATTTCATATCAATCAAAATATGGAGTTAGTACCATGTCATTCAGATCTAAAAATTGAGTTCACCATCAATTTTGAATATCATCGGGCGTAAACTGCTATCCTAGGATAGCACATACTTCCTTGCAGAATGAATAACGTTGTAAATGCGGAGTCGTTATTAGGCTTAGTATGG
The DNA here is from genome assembly GCA_037043455.1 of Cyrtodaria siliqua. NCBI lineage: Eukaryota > Metazoa > Mollusca > Bivalvia > Adapedonta > Hiatellidae > Cyrtodaria > Cyrtodaria siliqua. The sequence continues at coordinate 186,169 of JAWPHD010002357.1, read as the reverse complement.
AATGACCGTTTAAAAATATCAGTATAATTTTTCAATTTTAATTCGGACCCCTAGACCCCACGACCAGCCTGAGCCTGATGATATGAACACTGTCATCTAAAATCTGGAATAAATATTGTAGCATTGTTACTGAAATTTCCTTTCAGAATAAATGGTGTACGTTAACAACCAGTTATCGGAAGTTAGAGTATGGCACGCAGGTGAAATAGATATGCTACAAAACAAATAGAATATGGTCTGATCTCGTTGGTTAATTTAAAGACCTCGATAGGCTACTATACGCCCATATCGATGTTTAAATATACCAACTCGATGAAACCATACTCTATAATTACGTCAAGTCTGATTGATTCATATATGCATTCGAGCTATCTGTTAACTACATTTACTTTTGTGAAGTCTGGAAAGAGGATGCGGCAATGCTGTTGAAATAGATCCATGTCCGTAACCCTGCATCCACACTTAAACATGTACCATGTTTCCTTTTATTATGGGTTGATTTGAAAAATCTCAATTAGAACTCCTCCCCAACCCCTAGCCATTCCCCCTCTTTCATCTCATCCCCATCTGAGGTTTCTGTCTCAATATAACCTAATATCACGAGTTAACAGGACGTAAAACCCCATTTCATATCATTTCAAATTAACTTTTGTGTGGGATTTGAATTAAAACAATACACATAAGCCTCTCATAAATAACCTTTTTTTTAAATTAATTACTAATTATGCATTAAAAGTACCACTTTTTGACATTAACGGCAGCCAGTTATATTATTTCCTCGTATACTGCATTACATTAACATCTGTCGTGACATTTTCATTTTAAATGGATATTAAGTAGAAACATTAATACGGTATACTTACCAAAATAACTGAATATGTGATTTTTTTATGTAATAAAACAAAGTTATTATAAAACAAGTTCCATTGTTAGGTCAGGTTTGTCATATGCTAAGTAAGAACCACATCATATCAGGACGTATGGTTTCACGTCAACTTTGAACGGGTCTGGGTTTTTTCCATACATCTGAGATGTTGAAAGTGTGACATTTACTCCTGACAATTAAATTTTAATTACTCTTCATAGCTAATATGGCATTAAAACGTCAAATGGGACCTTTAATCCAATTTTCTGAAGTCATATAAAGAATCATTATTTACAACATAACCTACTGACGACCTATTTATAGCCGTGGCGGCCATCTTGAATTTCCGGCCTGCCTGAAATTGTGCTAGGAACAACTAGACATCAAGAGCAACATTCCTGTGAAGTTGCATGAAAATCCGTCAAGTAGTTTCAGAGGAGTAGTCGCTACAAGTGTTTAATGCTCTTTTAGCATTTGCAACTAAATCAAGGGCCATAACTCCGCTGTTACTGGTCCGATCTAGCTGGTTTTTGAACTTTTCCGAGCTTTCATTGATATTAACAATCTGGTAAAGCTTGGTAAATATCGGACGAAAAATGAAGGCGCTATCGTCTTAACGAGGCAAAATATAGCATTTTAACTAAATCAAGGGCCATAACTCCGCTGTTGCTGGTCCAATCTGGCTAATTTTCAAACTTGTCCGAGCTTTCATTGATACTAACAATCTGCTAAAGTTTGGTAAAGATCGGATGGAAAATGAAGGCCCTAACGTCTTAACGAGGCAAAATATAGCAGTTTTAATTAAATCAAGGGCCATAACTCCGCTGTTACTGGTCCGATCTAGCTGGTTTTCAATTTTTTTCCGAGCTTTCATTGATATTAACAATCCGATAAAGTTTGGTAAAGATCGAATGAAAAATGAAGGCCCTATCGTCTTACCGAGGCAAAATATAGCAGTTTAAACTAAATCAAGGGCCATAACTTTGCTGTTACTGGTCCGATCTAGCTGGTTATTAAAAATCCGGTAATGTTTGGTAAAGATCGGACGAAAAATGAATGCTCTATCGTCTTAACGAGGCAAAATATAACATTTTTAAACTAAATCAAGGGCCACAACTCCGCTGTTACTGGTCCGATCTAGCTGCCTTTGAATTTATCCGAGCTTTAATTGATATTAACAATCTGATGACGTTTGGTGAAGATCGGATGCAAAATGAAGACCATATCGTCTTAACGAGGTAAAAGTTAACGAACGGACGGACGGCGGACGGCGGACGACGGACGACAGACGACGGACAACTCGCCATCCCATAAGCTCTGCTGGCCCTTGAGTGGGGTGGGTGCGTGGTGGGGTTGGGGGTTGGGGGTTGGGGGGGGAGCCAAAAACGACCAGCTTTTTATTGGGGGGGGGGGGGTGGCGGGGGGTGGGTGGGGTGGGGGGCGTGGATGGAGGTGGTGGTTCTATTCGGAGCCAAAAACGACCAGCTTTTTATTAGATTGGCTATGGAAAAAAGTTCCTCATTAAATGTCACTCGTATGTAAGTTTCAGGCAAGGGATGACATATATAGCTACGAGATATAAGGACATCAGGTTAGCCCTAAAGGCTATAATGCAGGCCTACGGGAAATAATTAGATGATTAGTGTCCTCTCCATACCTCGAAAACTACTGACGGGACTGCGATGAAATTTCACACAATGATAGAGAGCAATGAGTGAAAGTGCAGAGTGCAAAAACCATAAAAATATTTTCATTTAAATTAGATTGATCGCCCTTTGTAATTTAAAAAAATAAATAATAATAATAATAATAATACTAATCATAATAAATAATAATAATAAATGCTTTATTTAATAATGATAACTCAATCAATTTACAACAATTGTTCTCCCTTGAGGCCATCAAATGAAGAAACACGTAACACATACACACACATGTTTATATACATACAATATTATACAAGTCTGAAGAGTTAATTTTAATTTGCTTGCTTTTGGTTAAGTACTTTAAAATAACTTATGCGTATATAAATACTTATATATAGGGATATTTGATTTTACAAAAGGGAACTCTTCAGAATTGTATAATATTGTATGTATAATATAACCATGTGTGTGTGTTACATGTTTCTTCTGGTTTCCGTGATAGGTCATTTTGTGTATAAAATGTGGTTTTACCTAAAAGATAAGAATAATATTTCTTTTTGAATTCGTGTCCGCTCCATAACTGGAAAACTACTAATGGGATTGCAGTCAAATTTCACGCAATTAAGAGAGCAATATGAGAAAAAGGTGCAGAATGCAAGAACCATTACTCTTCATTTCATTGAGAGTTATTGCGCTTTGACAATTACGTATAAATTGCTACTTTACAAATAGGGGGATAGCTAATTATTGCAGATAAACAAACCACATTTTATACACACAATGACCTATCATGGAAACCAGGCCAAACTTAACTATTATTTACATTTTTATTGTCATAATATTACTAGTACATGGAGAAATAGGCCGTGGACAGATTCTAAATATATATATAAAAATCGAACTAGAAAAGTAGCATTCAAGGATGACAGTCAACCACAAACACACACAGAACCTCTATATATAAAAATGAATAAAAGGCAAAATAAGACATCACAAACACACAAGGGTTGACAATAGGGCTACCGCCTTGGAACGGCCAGTGGCAACAAAGGCCACTGGGGGTTCTAGCCAAAGAGGCCGTCCTAGTTTTAGGAACACACTATAAATACGTGCTCAACGATTTTAAAGAATCTCTAGATTGCACAAAATGACATGTACCATTTGTTATCATCAACTTGGATAGGAACTGAAATATATATAGCAAACAAATTCAGAGAACTATGGTTCACCCCAAAGAGATATAACTCCATCACGATAATTGTGATCTGGCTGGTAATCGAAATTGGTCAAGATGTTATGCCCATACACATTGACCCCAAGTTTCATCAAGACTGGGTTATACATGTTTAAGTTATTGAGCGGAAACCACAAAAATCTTATCTTCAATTTTTAAAACTCCAAGGGCCATAACTCCGGCATGATATGTGCGATCTGCCTGGTTATCCAACTTGGCTGAGATAATATGTCTATAAACATTAATCCCAAGTTTCATCAAGATTGGATTATTAATGTTAAGTTATTGAGCGGAAAATGCAAAAATCTTCAATTTTCAACATCCAAGAGCCATAACTCCAGCAGTAGGTGCTATCTGGCAGGTTATCGAGCTATTCTCAGATAGTATTGCCATAAACATTGTCCCCATTGTCATCATGAGTGGATTATAAATGTTTAAGTCACTGAGCTGAAACTTTAAAATTCATCAGTTTTTAAAAAGCAAAGGGCCATAACTCCGGCATGATACATGTGATCTGGTTGGTTATCGAATTTTCCCGAGATGCTGACTACATGTTTCATCAAGATTGGATTATAAATGCTAAAGTTATTGAGCGGAAACCGCGAAATTCTTCAATTTTAAAAAATCCAAGGGCCATAACTCCTATAAGATAGTTGCGGTCTGACTGGTTATCGAATGTGGCCAAGATTTTATGCCTATAAACGTAGTCCTATTGGATTATAAATGTTTAAGCTATTGAGTGGAAACCTCAAACATCTTCAATTTCAACAATCCAAGGGCCATAACCCAGCATTATAGGTGCGATCTTTCTTGTTATCAAACCTAACTTAGATATTATGGCCATAAACATTGTCTCTTAATGGGACACACTTCAGTCTTGAAGTGTTTGAAATGGGTGCCTCAATTTATATATGCAGTATCATTTTTACTTTTACCCTGGTTACATTTAAATAAATAAAATTTTAAGTATTCACTATTTCGTCTTATTATACTATACGTTTTATATATTATTTGTGCAATAATATCAAAATTTGATAATATGCAAAAATAAATTGTTTAATACTATTCTTATAATTAATATTAATGATTGAACAAATGCAAGTTATGCAGAAAAACTAGCGGGACGGCGTGAGTTTTTCAAAAATAAAGATTGCCATGTGTCATTTTAAGTTCCATCAAGATCGGATTATAAATATTAAAGTTATTGGTCGGAAACAAAATTGGCGCCGGGAAAAATCCAATAGCCATAACTATGGCATTATAGTTGAACCTGACCTAGATAGTATGCCATAAACAGTATCCTGTTTCATCTAGATCGGATTATAAATATTAAAGTTATTGGTCGGAAACGAACTTGGCGACGGAACGACCGACGGAACGACAGAACAACGGAAATGCAAATTCAGTTGTCCTCCTCCTTTGAAAGTGGACAAAAACTATTAGTTAAAATAAAAGCATACAGACCAACGCATAAAACCTAACGGAAATATATATATATATATATATATATATATATATTGATTTGTATTTATAACAATTAACATTACACGTTTTGTACTAATTCAGTTAATGATACATATAATAACTTACTATATCTGTACAGGCAATTAATATAGAAACCGGTGCCTGTTTTATTCAGTAACCGCAGCCAAGTGATTCCGAGTAAAAAAGTCATTTTTGATAAACAATTAACTCACATGACCTATCTACATTCCAACATTAACAGCAGTGTAAAACACATCCTTTGCATACTAATCCGCGCTGCAACATACAGTAAAATTTTCAGGCATTTTCTGTCACTTTTTCAGTTATCTCAGATTAAAGGACTTTGTTTTGGAATAAAATCGTTATGATTTAATAAGTTTACTCTTTGAAGCGTTCCGTGGAAGCAAATATGTTTCGGAAACATGAATAGCTGTTTACAAAAAAAAGTTTATTACGAACCACTTACATTTCGTTCGTATGTTTTTCCCCGCTAGCAACCGTAGAATTATCAGCTAGTATCGGGGGACGCTGTTTTATTTCAGCTAGTAACCGTCTAGGTTCGGCACCGTGTCTGAAGCCGAATACGCAGTTCACGGGTTCGAAACTTACTGGTGTCAGTGGGTCACTTCGATGAGGCATTGGCGCAAACCGGGTGGATCCTTGTATCAGACCTTTCATTCGAGCACAATTAAAGGGAATGTAGCGACACGTACAGCCAAACAGCTCTTTTATTGATAGTTCTGAAAAGCTTGCAAAAAGGTAAAATAATTATCAAAATCGGATGATAAACAAAATCGGATGATAAACAAAACAGAAATGACCATTTGATGAACGTGCAGTTGGCAGTAACAGTAGCAGTAACTGCTACTGCTACTGCCACTGCTACTGCTACTGCCACTGCTATTGATACTGCCACTAATACCGCTACTGCTACTGCTATAGAGTGCATAATAACTCGTTTAATGTTCCATCTTTCGTTCTGATTCTTTCGTGTGTTTTGTGTATAAATTAATGCAGTACATATTGTTGTATCTGCTACTGCTACTACCAGTAGCTACTGCTACTGCTACTGTTAACGTTCATCGAAGAAGGTTGCTGTATCGGCGTAAGTAATATGTATAAATAAAGATGATAAGAACTCGTTTACCGTTCCATTTTTCGTTCTGACCCTTTTGTGATTTTTGTATTTAGTGGACAAATTATTGTAGTATGTATTGTTGTATCTGCTACTGCTACTGCTACTAACAGTAGAACACCATCTCAATAGGTATAGTCATCGCAAGTATGTTTTCTTTGCGCAAGTATGTTGTTTCTATGTTGTTTCGACTTTCCCACCATCATGATTAAAAGACAACCCCTTTCGCAACCATCATATGGTTGCTTCTGTTACTACTACTGCTACTGCTAACTACTGCCAGCAAAGGATCAGAACGAAAGATGGTACGTTAAACGAGTTCTTGTCCCCTCTATTAAAATGAGAATACATTTTACTTACACCGATACAGCAACATTAACAGTAGCAGTAGCAGCGGCAGTAGCAGTAACAGTAGCAGTAGCAGTGGCAGTGGCAGTGGCAGTAGCAGTGGCAGTGGCTGTGGCAGATACAACAATACATACTGCATTAACCTTAACAGTGGCAGTAGCAGTCGCAGTAGCAGTAACAGTGGCAGTAGCAGTGGCAGTGGCAGTGGCAGTGGCAGTGGCAGCAGTGGCAGTAGCAGTGGCAGTAGCAGTAACAGTGGCAGTAGCAGTGGCAGTGGCAGTAGCAATGGCAGTGGCAGTGGCAGTGGAAGTAGTAGTAGCAGTGGCAGTAGCAGTGGCAGTAGCAGTGGCAGTAGCAGTGGCAGTAGCAGTAACAGAGGCCTAGCAGTGACAGTGGCAGTAGCAGTGACAGTAGCAGTAGCAGTAGCAGCGGCAGTAGCAGTAACAGTGGCAGTGGCAGTAGCAGTGGCAGTGGCAATGGCAATGGCAGTGGCAGTGGCAGTGGCAGTAGCAGTGGCAGTATCAGTGGCAGTAGCAGTGGCAGTGGCAGTAGCAGTGGCAGTGACTGCTACTGCCAACTTCACGTTCATGACCATTTGAACGTTGTTCTAAAATGGATATGGGAGCGGCATTTTGAAAACTATGACGTCATAGATCCATATCACCATATATGGAATAATGATTAATATCATTTAAAGCAAAAAAAATCACTGCAAATGAATGCAAACTCCTTAACTAGTCATATAACGCATTATTGCCATTAGTTATCATGGTTGTATTCTTCATACAGTTACTTTATTTTTTTCCCCTAAAATGAGAAACTTTTCATATTTATCAATATTCCATATATGATCATTTAGAACTGTGATGTCATAGTTCTAAAAATGGTGGCTTCCATATCCGTTTCAACAGAACCTTCAAACGATCATATCTTCTTTGTTTATCATCCAGTTCAATAATAAAGAGTGTTTGGCTGTGTCGCTATATTCCCTTTAACGAACACTATTTAGCTTACGTCTGCTTTTTGTGTAATGAGAAATTGAAAAGAACCAGGAGTGTAGGTAGCTTATATGAAAATGAATGGGATTGCATTTGCGGTCACTGGGATCAAGGTCAAGGTAGCTGTTACTAAGTATAGAAACATAGATGTCGGGCTTTAACTTCACACCCCACACACCCTTACACGCACACGTACACGCACACGCACGCACACGCACGCACGCACACGCACACACACACACACACACACACACACACACACGCAATGCCCATTTCAAACATAAAAAAGAGGGATTACGTTTGATAATAGTAACTTTCGCAGGTTTGTTTTTTAACGACTGACTTATTACACATGACTTCATTACAGGTTTGTCTGGTGTGGCGTTAGTACCAATTGATGATGACGACGACACACCGTCTGCTGCCGGAGCCCTAGCCAACCTTTACTGCGACTACTGTCGACAGCATGGCTTTCTGGAGTGTATAAGGATCTGGTGTAACCAGGCGGCAGCTCAAATATTCATTCTACAACAACAACCTCAACAAGTATTTCAATTTGTTTGATGGCGCAATGCGTTTGGCGAAGAAATCGATGCCAGCAATAGTTTACGGAACACCTTCTGACGTCTCCATTTCACCTTTGAAAACATCTCAGGAACATTGGACAGCCAGTCCGACAGCATAATTGAGAAGACAGCATTTTTAAAACTTAAATGGGCCTTTTCATAATGTCTATGTTATAATAGTTACTGAGAAGACAGCTTTTCATGTCACTGGGTCTTTTCATAATTGCGACTTCATAATTGAGGACAGCTTTTCGTGTGTAAATGGGTCTTTTCATTATGTTTATTTTATACTTGTAACTGAGAAGACAGCTTTTCGTGTCACTGGGTCTTTTCATAGCGCGACTTCATAATTGAATAAACAGCATTGAGAAGACAGCTTTTCATGTAAATGGGTCTTTTCATTATGTTTATTTTATACTAGTAACTGAGAAGACAGCTTTTCATGTCACTGGGTCTTTTCATAGCGCGACTTCATAATTGAATAAACAGCATTGAGAAGACAGCTTTTCGTGTAAATATGTCTTTTCATTATATTTATTTTATACTAGTAACTGAGAAGTCAGCTTTTCATGTCACTGGGTCTTTTCATAGCGCGACTTCATAATTGAGTAGACAGATTTTTATGTAAATGGGTCGTTTCATTAGGTCTATTTTATACTATTTATTGGGAAGACAGCTTTTCATGTCACTGGGTCTTTTCATATTGCGACTTCATAATTGAGAAGACAGCTTTTCATGTAAATGGGTCGTTTCATTATGTTTCTTTTATACCAGTTATTGAGAAGACAGTTTTTCATATCGCTGTGTTATTTCATATTGCGATTTCATAATTTATAGACAGAGTTTCATGTAAATGGGTATTTTCATATTGCGACTTCATTATTGAGGACAGCTTTTCATGTAAATGGGTCTTTTCATTATTTCGTATAACTGAAAAGACAAATTTTCTGTATAGATGAGTATTTTCATAATTGATATTGTATATGTGAGAAAATAATTGATATGCTTTTTTTTCTAATTGCGACTGCACAATTTACAAGACAACTTTTCATGTAAATTTGTATTGTCATTATTTCGTATAATTTAGAAGGCATATTTTCATATAAATGGATCTTATTGTGTGTATACTTGAGAAGACAGCTTTTGGTGTAAATGGTTATTTTTATGATATCAATTTTATACTGGTAACTGAGAGGACAACTGTTATAAACCATGTTGATAATGAAACATTGGTGAAGGACTTATATGAAAAAATACTAATAAATATATGTCATACCTGTGATTTTCACGTATTATATTCCTCGTAGTAATTGCGGCTTCCCTTTTATGAATGTCGTGTTCACCTTTTTGTTTTAAACATTCATTTTATTTGGCAATACAGTCTGGTTGATGTTGGTCAACTCATGGTTCAGTATCTATAACATAGCGTGTATTAGAGGTCGGATGTTTAGATGTTTTGCTAGTCATATGGTTTTCCATGATTCTCACGCGGAAAATACCAATGACTTATACAACATAGATAGCATTTATTAAAGTCCTTGTTTGAATAGTTCAAGGCAAATCGCTATTCATATTGTCTACATATTGTCTACATATTGTCTACATATTCCTGATTATTGATTATATTAAATTAAAAGGGCCACATGGCAATTTTTAAGTTTGTATCAAGCATCAACATTAGCTTTTCAATTATTAATTCAGTATCATTTTCACTTTAAACGTAATTGCATAAATTTAAATAAAAGAAATTGAGTTTTCAATTTTCCTCTTGATTTTACCAAATGTTAAATATATTATTGGTGCAATGGTATCAATAATCAGTAATATGTTAAAAACCATTGGCTATAAACTGTTTTATATAATTAATATTAATTATTGCAAAAATGCAAGTTATGTAGAAAAACTAAGAGACGCCTCGGGTTATAAATGAATCAAGATTGCCGTGAGTTCCTTTAACACTATATTCAAACATAGACTAAAGACTGAAGTAAAGAAGAGTTAGACAATAATAAATCGCGGTTTAAATGGTTGATACTCTACCAGTAATTTCACAAATACGCGAAGTTCGTACTTATCCCTGAACACAATACCTAACCCATTAGAAGCTTGTTTAAAAATAAATAATCGGTTAACGAGTATAATCAGGGTGGCTATACCACGTGACAAAATGTCGAACCCAACAAACATTTAGTTTAGTTGACAATTGTCATGGCGTACGAGCTAGGATTGCAGTTTCAGTTTGGAAACAATGTTCACGGGATTGCAAGATATGGTCGCATTAAGTTCGGGTGACCCTGTTCTATCATACACAGACCGGCATGCACAATCAAAAGCCTATTCAAATTTGAAACTCTGTTTTTGTTTATATGAAGAAATTCAATTGGGGCCAATGCGCTCTAGTTGTTGCAACTTGTGGTGAGTTCTTACAACTTGTGGTGAGTAGTTGGAACTTGTGGTGAGTTAATACAACATATGGTGCAACAACTTGTGGTGAGTTCTTACAACATATGGTGCGAGTTCTTACAACATATGGTGCAACAACTTGTGGTGAGTTCTTACAACTTGTGGTGCAACAACTTACAGCATATGATGCAACAACTTGTGGTGAGTTCTTACAACTTGTGGTGCAACAACTTACAACATATGGTGCAACAACTTGTGGTGAGTTCTTACAACTTGTGGTGCAACAACTTACAACATATGATGCAACAACTTGTGGTGAGTTCTTACAACTTGTGGTGCAACAAATTGTGGTGATGTCTTTCAACATGTGGTGCAACAACCTGTGGTGAGTTTTTGAAACATACGGTGCAACAACTTGTGGTGAGTTCTTACAACTTGTGGTGCAACAACTTGTGGTGAGTTCTTACAACATGTGGTGCAACAACTTGTGGTGAGTTCTTACAACTTGTGGTGAGTTCTTACAACATATGGTGCAACAACTTGTGGTGAGTTCTGCAACATATGGTGCAACAACTTGTGGTGAGTTCTTACAACTTGTGGTGCAACAAATTGTGGTGAGTTCTTGCAAAATGTGGTGCAACAACTTGTGGTGAGTTCTTACAATATATGGTACAACAACTTGTGGTGAGTTCTTACAATTTGTGGTGCAACAACTTGTGGTGAGTTCTTACAACATGTGGTACAACAACTTGTGGTGAGTTCTTACAAGTTGTTGTGGTGCAACAACTTGTGACGAGTTCTTACAACTTGTGGTGCAACAACTTGTGGTGAGTTCTTGCAACTTGTGGTGCAACAACTTGTGGTGAGTTCTTGCAACTTGTGGTGCAACAACTTGTGGTGAGTTCTTACAACTTGTGGTGAGTTCTTGCAACTTGCGGTGCAACAACTTGTGGTGAGTTCTTACAACTTGTGGTGCAACAACTTTTGCCTCGTTAACACGATAGGGCCTTCATTTTTCATTCGATCTTTTTCAAACTTTACTAGATTGTTGATATCAATGGAAGCTCGGTCGAGTTTGAAAGCCAGCCAAGTCGGACCATTAACACCGGAGTTATGGCCCTTGATTTATTTAAAACTGCTGTATTTTGCATCGTTAAAACGATAGGACCTTCGTTTTTCATCAGATCTTTAACACGCTCTATCAGATTGTTGATATCTATGAAAGCTCGGACGAGTTCGAAAAACAACCAGATCGGATCAATAACACCAGAGTTATGACACTTGATTTAGTTAAAAATGCTGTATTTTGCCTCGTTAAGACGATAGGGCCTTCATTTTTCGTCCGATCTTTACCAAACTTTACCAGATTGTTACTATCAATGAAAGCTTGGACAAGTTTGAAAACCATCCAAATCGGATTAGTACACCGGAGTTATGGCCCTTGATTTAGTTCAACGATGCTGTATTTTGCCTCGTGAAGACGATAGGACCTTCATTTGGCCGGATTTCAGCGTAGCTTTGCAGAGATTATCAGTACCAAGCCTTGTTGTACATATCGTCACGTTGTTCCGGTTGCATGATTTGGTGGAGTTATGGCCCTTTAAATGTGTTAATACACAAGCTTTGTCTGGACTAGTTCTCCTGAACCCCTGGCCGAATTTCAACGGAACTGTTTAAGGGTGATCAGTATCAGGTCTAGTGCATATCGTCGCCGTGTTCCGGTTGAATGATTTTTGGTGGAGTTATGTCTTTAAAGGTTTAAATACACACATTTTGTCGGGACTAGTTCTTCTAAACCCCTGGCCGGATGTCAACGAAACTTTTCAGGAATGATCGGTACTACGCTTAGTTGTTCAGATCGTCACCGTGTTGCCGTTGAAAGATATTTGGCTTAGTTATGGCCCTTTAAAGGTTTTAATACACAATCTTTGTCCGGACTAATTCTCCTGAACCCCTGTCGGATGTCAATGAAACTTAGCAAGGAAGATCAGTATCAAGCCTAGTTGTGCATATCATTACCGTGTTCCGGTTGAATGAATTTTGGCGAAGTGACGGCTCTTTAAAGGTTTTAATACACAAACTTTGTCCAGACTAGTCTCTTCTGAATTCCTGGCCGGATTTCAACGAATCTTGGCGGTGATGATGTTATCACCGTTTTCCGGTTGAATGATAGATTGGCAGAGTTATGGCCCTTTTAAGGTTTTAATACACAAACTTTGTCCCGACTAGTTCTCCTGATCCCCTAGTCGGATTTAAACGAATCTTGGCGGGGATAATGAGTACCAAGCCTAGTTGCGCATATCATCGCCGTATTCCAGTTGAATGAATTTTGGCAGCGTTATGACCCTTTAAATGCTTTAATACACAAACTTTGTCCCGACTATTTCTCCTAAACCTTTGGCCATATTTCAGCAAAAAATGGCAGGGATGATCAGTACCAAGCCTTGTTGCGAATGTCTTCGACATGTTCTGGTTGAGAGTTGTTGCAACTTGTGGTGGGTAGTTGAAACTTGTGAGGAACAACTTGTGGTGAGTTATTGCAACTGTTGTGGTGAGTTATTGCTACTTTTGATAAGTTCTTGCAACTTGTAGTGCAACGACTTGTGGTGAGTTCTTGCAACATGTGGTGAGTAGTTGCAACTTGTGTATGGTGTAATAACTTATGGTGAGTTCTTGCAACTTGTGGTGATGGTTGCAACTTGTGGTGAGTTCTTGCAACTTGTGGCGAGTTGTTGCAACTTGTGTATGGTGTAATAACTTGTGGTGAGTTCTTGCAACTTATGGTGAGTTCTTGCAACTTGTGGTGAGTAGTTGCAACTTGTGGTGAGTAGTTGAAACGTGTGGTGATTTCTTGCAACTTACGGCGAGTTGTTGCAACTTGTGTATGGTGTAATAACTTGTGGTGAGTTCTTGCAACTTATGGTGGGTAGTTGCAACTTGTGGTGAGTAGTTGAAACGTGTGGTGAGTAGTTGCAACTTGTGATGAGTAGTTGAAACGTGTGGTGAGTTCTTGCCACTTGTGGCGAGTTGTTGCAACTTGTGGTGAGTTCTTGCAACTTGTGGTGAGTAGTTTCAACTCGTGGTGAGTAGGTGAAACGTGTGGTGAGTTGTAGCAACTTGTGGTGGGTAGTTGAAACTTATGGTGAGTAGTTGCAACTTGTGAGAAACAATTTGTGGTGAGTTCTTGCAGCTTGTGGTGTGTAGTTGCAACTTGTGGCCAACAACTTGTGATGAGTTCTTGCAACTTGTGGTAAGTAGTTGCAACTTGTGGGCAACAGCTTGTGGTGAGTTCTTGCAACTTGTGGTGAGTAGTTGCAACTTGTGGTGAGTAGTTGAAACGTGTGGTGAGTTCTTGCAACTTGTGGTGAGTTGTTGCAACTTGTGGAGAGTTCTTGCAACTTTTGGTAAGTAGTTGCAACTTGTGGGCAACAGCTTGTGGTGAGTTCTTGCAACTTGTGGTGAGTAGTTGCAACTTGTGGTGAATAGTTGAAACGTGTGGCGAGTTCTTACAACTAGTGGTGAGTAGTTGCAACTTGTGGAGAGTTGTTGCAGCTTGTGGTAGGTAGTTGAAACTTGTGGTGAGTAGTTGCAACGTGTGAGAAACAACTTGTGGTGAGTTCTTGCAATTTGTGGTGAGTAGTTGCATCTTGTGGGCAACAACTTGTTCTGAGTTCTTACAACTTGTGATGCAATAACTTGTGGCGAGTTTTTGCAACTTATGGTGAGTTATCGCAACCTTCGGTTCAACAACTTGTTGTGAGTTCTTAGAAAACTTGTTTGAGTACTTGCAACATGTGGTGCAACAATTTGCGGTGAGTTCTTGCAATTTGCGGTGCATCAACTTGTGGTGAGTTCTTGCAACTGTTGTGGTGAGTTATTGCAACTTGCGGTGCATCAACTTGTGATGAGTTATTGCAACTTGTTTGAGTACTTGCAACATGTGGTGCAACAACTTGCGATGAGTTATTGCAACTTGCGGTGCAACAACTTGTTTATTGCAACTTGCGGTGCAACAACTTGTGGTGAGTTCTTGCAACTGGTGTGGTGAGTTATTGCTACTTGTGGTAAGTTCTTGCGACTTGTGGTGCAACGACTTGTGGTGAGTTCTTGCAACATGTGGTGAGTACTTGCAACTTGTAGTGAGTTGTTGCAACTTGGGGAGAGTAGTTGAAACGTGTGGTGAGTTCTTGCAACTTGTAGTGAGTTGTTGCAACTTGTGTATAGTGCAATTACTTTTGGTGAATTCTTGCAACTTATGGTGAGCAGTTGAACATGTGGTGAGTTCTTGTAACTTGTGGTGAGTTTTTGCATCTTGTGTTGGGTAGTTGAAACTTGTGGTGAGTAGTTGCAACTTGTGCGAAACAACTTGTGGTGAGTTCTTGCAACTGTTGTGGTGGGTTATTGCTACTTTTGGAAGTTCTTTCAACTTGTGGTGCAAAGAATTGTGGTGAGTTGTTGCAACTTGTGGAGAATTCTTGCAACTTGTGGTGAGTAGTTGAAACATGTGGTGAGTTATTGCAACTTGTGGTGAGTTTTTGCATCTTGTGTTGGGTAGTTGAAACATATGGTGAGTAGTTGCAACGTGTGAGAAACAACTTGTGGTTAGTTCTTGCAATTTGTGGTTAGTAGTTGCAACTTGTGGGCAACAACTTGTGGTGAGTTCTTACAACTTGTGGTGCAATAACTTGTGGCGAGTTATTGCAACTTATGGTGAGTTGTCGCAATTGGTAGTGAGTTGCTGCAACTTGTGGTAAGCTCTTACAACGTGTGGTGCAACAACTTGTGGTGAGTTCTTGCAACTAGTTGTTGCAACTTTTGGTGCAACAACTTGTGGTGGGCTCTTACAATTTGTTGTGCAACAACTTGTGGTGAGTTCTTGCAACTAGTTATTGCAACTTTTGGTTCAACAACTTGTTGTGAGTTCATAGAAAACTTGTTTGAGTACTTGCAACGTGTGGTGCAACAACTTGCGGTGAGTTATTGCAACTTGTGGTGCATCAACTTTTGGTGAGTTCTTGCAACTGTTGTGGTGAGTTATTGCAACTTGCGGTGTATCAACTTGTGGTGGGTTCTTGCAACTTGTTTGAGTACTTGCAACATGTGGTGCAACAACTTGCGGTGAGTTATTGCAACTTGCTGTGCATCAACTTGTGGTGAGTTCTTGCAACTGTTTTGGTGAGTTATTGCAACTTGCGGTGCATCAACTTGTGGTGGGTTCTTGCAACTTGTTTGAGTACTTGCAACGTGTGGTGCAACAACTTGTGGTGAGTACTTGCAACGTGTGATGCAACAACTTGCGGTGAGTTATTGCAACTTACGGTGCAACAACTTGTGGTGAGTTCTTGCAACTGGTGTGGTGAGTTATTTATACTTGCAACTTTTGTATGTTGTAATAACTTGTGTTTAGTTGTTGCAACTTGTGGTGAGTAGTTGCAACTTGTGGTGAGTAGTTGAAACGTGTGGTGAGTTCTTGCAACTTGTAGTGAGTAGTTGCAACTTGTGGTGAGTAGTTGAAACGTGTGGTGAGTTCTTGCAACTTGTAGTGAGTTGTTGCAACTTGTGTATGGTGAAATTACTTGTAGTGAGTTCTTGCAACTTATGGTGAGTAGTTGAAACATGTGGTGAGTTCTTGCAACATGTGGTGAGTTCTTGCAACATGTGGTGAGTAGTTGCAACTTGTGTATGGTGTAATAACTTGTGGTGAGTTCATGCAACTTGTGGTGAGT
Source organism: Cyrtodaria siliqua (assembly GCA_037043455.1). NCBI lineage: Eukaryota > Metazoa > Mollusca > Bivalvia > Adapedonta > Hiatellidae > Cyrtodaria > Cyrtodaria siliqua. The sequence goes on along the minus strand of JAWPHD010002357.1, from coordinate 169,763 downwards.
AGGTGCAACTTGTGTTGAGAAGTTGAAACGTGTGGTGAATTATTGCAACTTGTGGTGAGTTGTTGCAACTTGTGTATGGTGTAATAACTTGTGGTGAGTTCTTGCAACTTGTGGTGAGTAGTTGCAACTTGTGGTGAGTAGTTGAAACGTGTGGTGAGTTCTTGCAACTTGTGGCGAGTTGTTGCAACTTGTGTATGGTGTTATAACTTGTGGTGAGTTCTTGCAATTTGTGGTGGGTTCTTGCAACTTGTGGTGAGTAGTTGCAACTTGTGGTAGGTAGTTGAAACGTGTGGGGGTTGTTGCAACTTGTGGTGAGTTGTTGCATCTTGTGGTGGGTCGTTGAAATTTGTGGTGAGTAGTTGCAACTTGTGAGAAACAATCTTGCAACTTGTGGTGAGTAGTTGCATCTTGTGGTCAACAACTTGTGACGAGTTCTTGCAACTTGTGGTAAGTAGTTGCAACTTGTGGGCAAAAGCTTGTGGTGAGTTCTTGCAAATTGTGGTGAGCAGTTGCAACTTGTGGTGAGTAGTTGAAACTTGTGGTGAGTTATTGCAACTTCTGGTGAGTTGTTGCAAACTTGTGGAGAGTTCTTGCAACTTGTGGTAGGTAGTTGAAACTTGTGGCGAGTAGTTGCAACGTGTGAGAAACAACTTGTGGTGAGTTCATGCAATTTGTGGTGAGTAGTTGCAACTTGTGGGCAACAACTTGTGGTGAGTTCTTGCAACTTGTGGTAACTAGTTGCATCTTGTGGGCAACAACTTGTGCTGGATTCTTACAACTTGTGGTGCAATAACTTGTGGCGAGTTATTGCAACTTATGGTGAGTTATCGCAACTTGTGGTGAGTTGTTGCAACTTTTGGTGAGCTCTTACAACTTGTGGTGCAACAACTTGTGGTGAGTTCTTGCAACTAGTTGTTGCAACTCTTGTGGTGAGTTCTTGCAACTTGTTTGTGTACTTGCAACGTGTGGTGCAACAACTTGTGGTGAGTTCTTGCAACTTGTTTGAGTACTTGCAACGTGTGGTGCAGCAACTTGTGGTGAGTTCTTCCAACGTATGTGTGTACTTGCAACGTGTGGTGGAACTACTTGTGGTGAGTTATTGCAACTTATGGTGAGTTATCGCAACTTGTGGTGAGTTGTTGCAACTTTTGGTGAGCTCTTACAACTTGTGGTGCAACAACTTGTGGTGAGTTCTTGCAACTAGTTGTTGCAGATCTTGTGGTGAGTTCTTGCAACTTGTTTGTGTACTTGCAACGTGTGGTGCATCAACTTGTGGTGAGTTCTTGCAACTTGTTTGAGTACTTACAACGTGTGGTGCAACTACTTGTGGTGAGTTCTTGCAACTTTTTTGAGTATTTGCAATGTGTGGTGCAACAACTTGTGGTGAGTTCTTGCAACTTACGTTGAGTTTGTTCAACGTTGAGTTCTTGCAACTTGTGGTATACATATACTGGCTTAATGAAATCTAGACTGCCGTGTTAGCTTGTTTAGATAGGATCAACAAGTTATAAGTATAATCTCTCTTTATAATGTTTCCCATTTCATAACCCAAGTCGGTCCTCATTTCTTGCAGGTAACATAAGGAGAGTGACATACATAGATGTATGTGAACCTCTCGTTGTTGCTTAAACATAAAAATCTCATTACTTGTTTGTTGTTCCGTCAGAATGTACTCCTCCACATGTACATTTATGTCCATACATACATTTATTTTTTGGAGACCAAGAAGGATGGCTCGCTTTTTATTGCTGGTGATTGTAGTGTTGATCTCTGGACTGTCAATAGGTAAGTCTTACTGAATGTGTGTCTTGCAAACTATTACCAATACTTTGTGTTTTTAAAACCTTTGTCAACACGGCACTGGAGAACCGTAGTTCTTTTCGCAAACTCACACAGAATTCAACGTACATTGTAAACTACGCCGACGTTATAAAGCAAATTAGTTATGTTGACAAACTTTACAACTACTCCATACATGTTGCAGTTAAACTCATGATGAAGTATGTTGACTAACTTTACAACTATTCCACACATGTTGCAGTTAAACTCATGATGAAGTATGTTGACACACTTTACAACTATTCCACACATGTTGCAGTTAAACTCATGATGAAGTATGTTGACGAACTTTACAACTACTCCACACATGTTGCAGTTAAACTCATGATGAAATATGTTAACGAACTTTACAACTATTCCACACATGTTGCAGTTAAACTCATGATGAGGTTATGTGATGAATTGCGTGCCATCGTAACAGCCAAATTTAAAGTTGTATCGCATTTGTCTAGTGTACTTATAGCCTTTGAATAAAATAAAAATACAAAAGAAATACAAAATAAGAGTTTAAAGGGGCATAATTTGTATGGCACAATCTAGCACATTGTTTTTCTTGTTTTTTCTTGAACCTATTTTAAATCGACTACATAGAAGAAGCTGTTATTTCCTCGTCATAGGATCATTCATATGTTATATTAATAAATGAAAAGTGCAACCTTCTTTAGCGAGAAAGTGTTTATTCTTGCCGATTATTGGAGGTATACAGTATTGGTACTACTCAGGAAAAATGGGGTGGTCTGACCCTACCACAAATAAGTCAATCGTCAAATATGGCCTAATATGTGCTAATATTGACGTAAAACACCATTAAAACAAATGTATTTTGAATTCATTTACGAGCATAATTTTCACACTTTTTTATAAACACGACAAGCTAATACTTTATTTGTAGTTGAAATGCATGTATATATGAACCAGTGAAGAATCCAAAATATCACGTGGCATCTTAACTTTTACTTCTAACTCCTCTCCCAAATATTCGAATACGTTCAAAAGATTTATAATGAAGTTTTCTTGCAATATTGAATAGGAAGTCTCTGAGAAATTGCATATGTTTAGGTCTTTATGAAAGCTGGAAGCCAAGACGGATAGAAGGACGGTCACCGCACAATTTGAAATCACTGCCTATTGTATGAAATTAACAAATCACGCAAGCTTCGTTCGAGAATTAGAATATTGCAGTTGCAAAGTACATATTATGCGATAGGGATGTAACGCTTCACATTTTATAAAAAGGAAAACGACTCTGTTCATAACATTCTTTACAACTCTGGCGAAGAGTATGGACATTCATTGCACTTTGTATACATAAAAGGTGAATGGGTGAATGGCATATGTTTTGGTTGATATATTATAATCATTAAGAAAACATGTCATGTTTAATGATTGATGCGTCTCCTTTCACTGTTTTATTGAATCATTGACCGATCATGCATCCACAAAGAATGTATGCCCTGACATACGGGGCGGCGTTTGTAATAGTATTATCATTAGTACTTATCATTAGTAGCATTAGCCTTTTATCACACGTCTGACAATGTATGTATGTATGTATGTATGTATGTATGTATGTATGTATGTATGTATGTATGTATGTATGTATGCATGCATGTATGTATGTATGAATGCATGTATGTATGTATGTATGTATGTATGTATGTATGTATGTATGTATGTATGTATGCATGCATGTATGTATGTATGAATGTATGTATGTATGTATGAATGCATGCATGTATATATGAATGCATGCATGTATGTATGTATGTATGTATGTATGTATGTATGTATGTATGTATGTATGTATGTATGTATGTATGTATGAATGCATGTATGTATAAACGCTGTTGTTCGTGGCGCTTGTTTCAGCCAAAGGTGTTCTGGACTTAGCAGACAAAATTCTACTAGTACCTAAATAAGCTGTATATCAGTGAAAAATACATTTTAGTGCTAAATAAAAACACCTTACTTTTCAAAATCGGTTGAAGAAAAAACATTTCACATACAAAAGTAGTAGTTTGTGATAAGACAAATTCTGCTACATTAACAATAAGAACATTATTATTATTATTAAAATGTTATCCAAAAATGGTTTTTAATGTGTTGAATAAACGTAACTTAAGACACTCTGATAGTGTTAAAGCAAAACATTAAGGCTAAACAAATTTACTACAGATATTTTAATTTTCTGCTGTCTCAGCAACAAGGAATTTACATGGAAAGAGCCCCATCAAAATAGCATTTTGGCTGCGAAATATTTATTTCTCAACCGATTTTCTAATTACGGTATTTCTCTTTACCACTAAAAATTCCAGTTCAACTGATATATAATTTATGTACATCTTATCAGGACCTGTTTATCTACAGTCACTGGCATTATTTATATTACTCATTATAAAGGTTAAAGGGACACACGACAATCTTTATTTTTTAAAAACTCACGGCGTCCCGCTAGTTTTTCTGCATAAATTGCATTTGTTCAATCATTAATATTAATTATAAGAATAGTATTAAGCAATTTTTTTGGCATATTATTAATTTTTGATATTATTGCACCAATAATATATTAAAACTTATAATATAATAAGACGAAATAGTGAATACTTAATTGATTTATGTAATGTGACCAGGGTAAAAGTATAAATGATACTAGATATATAAATCGAGACACCCATTTCAAACACTTCGAGATTGCCGTGTGTCTCTTTAATGCTGTAAACCCTTTGGCTGAAACAAGTGCCCCGAACAATAGTTAAATGTGAAATACTTTTATTAAGTATGATATATGTCTAAACATCAATCTAGATTAAATAGTAATGGACTTCATCACAGTACGCACATGCCGAATGATCGGAACCAATCAGATTTATCAATTAGATTTATTCCGTAGTAGTTTCATATACTATTTTTGAAATATGCAAGTAGTATACAAATGAGGGGTGCCAGCACAGTTTTTTTGAGGGGCGTTTTATGCCACGAGTCAGTAAATTTATTAGCCTGCAAGCCAACCAACAAATTTAAAACTCGTTACAACCCCCCTCAAAGAAAACTCCCCCAGTACCCCTCATTTCTAAACTACTTTATATAAATAATTGATAATATAACTTGCTACTTTTTTAATCAACCCCAAATAAAACAACTGTAGATCAGGTAATCAATATCTTTCAAACGCAACACCGCAGATGATTTCAGTCTTAGCTGTTAAAAAAAGTTGGAAGGTTGTATACTACCCACAAATAACTGATAATATAACTTGCTACTTCTTTGGAAGGGTGCAACTATTTTATTTTGTGTGAATCTACTTTCGGCGAAGTTTCCAAATCACACGACCCAAAACGGCATCAGGTCTAGTCTTGGCTGTTAAACAAAATCAGAAGGAACAGGACAATCATCTTCATCATCGCTATACATATCAAATTTTCCCATGGAATATTTTATTTTCTGCATTCGCATATTTTGCATTTTAAATTGAGAAGCTTTCTATTGGTATGATCAAGTTTTTCTAGATAATAATTAATTTCTAATTGTAATCGCTTTCGCTTGTTAATTTGACTTTTCCCAGTATCTAGAAAATCAGCACGAATCACCTCATATTCCACCCAGACCTGTTTGCATCCCAAAAATACTCTTCTATATTTGCCTTTTAACTCCTTAAGTTTTTCACATATCTCTTCCAAAAATGTTTGTTCCATATATAAAGTATTATATTAAATTATTATTTATATGCTAATGTATCCAAGCCATTGTCTAATATATACCTTTTGTCATCATATGCGGTCAAACTTTTTTTTTATTAATTTCATAGCTGCCCAGCTTGTGTTTGTTAGATCTGAAAACTTTCATTTTATAATGAGCTTCTGTTGCTGTAAATAAAATATGTTTGTAGTTATCATGCGTTATCTGTTTTTTGACAACACATTTTTTAACACCTTTGCATTTCTTTGTTTCAGTATTATCAGCCAAAATGTATGAGTATGACTTAATCCTCAATCCAACAAACTCTACGATCACCGCACCACAGGCCTCGTCTTTCATCTTGCCAATAACCTTTTTGTTATCGCTGAAGTAAAACTCGCTTTTTGGATCACAATCACTGTTATCAAAACGTTCCCTGTCTTTGTAAAGATCAGCATACACATATTTTGTTCTAATTTCACAACACAGAGAATCAGTGTCAGTATTTGTTTTTAGCGTAATTGTAGTGGAAATCATACATCAATTATTTTGATAAGTCTCGAATACACATACCAACATAACAAGGGCGATTTAAGACAAGTCTTTCTTTTACCCTGTTGATGGCAAACAAGTTTTCGCTAAATATCTTACAAGAAATAAACGATGGTCTTGCCGCATATTTCAAAAGAACTTCCTCATCATGCGTCAGCTTAACATTAACTCTTTTCCTCAAGTTTTCTATCGTCTGGCCAAAAACCGAATTATTCATAAGCTTAAAGAAATCTTTTTCAAAAGCGTTTTTACCAGCTGTTTTTTTTTTGTAGTATTGAAGTCGATATACACGTTCAACCATTGAGACTCATCAAACTGGAGTATCCTGTGTATCTTTTTCACTTTCAACCCCAAACTGTCATACAACTTTAAATTTCTATAATGTGTAACATATTTTTCCTTGTCCTTCAATGTAGTAACACGTTTGTTAACTTTACTAGTTCCCAAATCAAACTTACTCTTCAAGTTCTTACAGTAGTCCGACAACCACTCATATTTTATAAGGATAATCATTATGCAGGTCATGCAACTCTTCTGGATATTCAAGATCACACTCAACAATATAGTTTGATTTCCCTCCTTCAAATTTATCGACCCATTTAAAATGACCAGTTGGTAAAGGCTAAAACATCGCCCACCCGTATAAGTTGTTAGCATCAATATACATTATATACTTACTTTGTTTACTACTATCATAGTTTTCCACATACTTATTATTAGCTTTCGAATATCTATATTCTTTATATATATATAACTCACACCACCTCTCATTCCTTTCTCTACAAACAGATATTTATCAATATCAGTAATCAAGTCAAGTTTAATCCCAGTCATTTTCAAACAGGCATCCCAAGATAAACCGGGACTACTGAAGTAATGACAAGGATCTAATTTGTAATACTCAAAGCACATTTTCCTGAAGTTCTCAAAAACATCAGCTAGCAGCAAAACATCACTTTTCAAATACAGATCATGATGTTCCCTAATAATTTTGATCTTGAACGTCTTCCACATTTTTTTAGCATGCTCATAATCTTCATCTGAGATATTTGCATCATTTAACTGAGAGCAGAAGGGTTTTTCTTATCAGGCAATTGTTTTTCCTTGAAGCATTCAAAGCTATCCATATAATCATACGAGTAAACTCCTTGTCTATTCAACAGTTGTAACTTTTCATCAGAGTATTCTTGAGAGAGATATTTAAACAACGGAATGTTTTTCACTAAATTATCGAGTGACTGTGACATAAACTGGAAACTATCTATAAACACTAAATTTGACCCCAACATGAAAGCCATATACCTTTCCATGTTATTTGGTATAACATTTATCGTTTTTTTAACTTTCCGATGTGCTGCATTATTTAGTGAGCATCATAACCCCTCAAATTATGGAATACAACAGGTATCTTTTTAGTTAGTCGGAAATTGAGATTGCACGCATCATGAGCACTTGCTCTAAACTTTCCAGTTATGTGGCAATGATCTCTAACTGCCCTATCACACGTCATATATCGTTCATCGCAAATATGACATTTGTCAGCCGCTCTAAAGAAAAATATCTTCTGCCGCTGTCATTGTCAAATTTTTCTTAAAACATGTATTCGCAGTTTTTTTACAATATTTTTCTTCCTCTATCATTTGTTCTAAAAACTTATAAACAGCGTTTGGTCCTCTGTATGTTACAACCGGTTTGGTATATTTGTCATCATAGCAGCAGACAACCTTGTATCCGTAACTACAATCAGTATGTGGTTGATATGCATCTATATACGAGTTTTTTGGATTATTTTAGCTGAAGATATTTTTTCTGTTATTGATTCAAAGTCAGCATATATAACAAATGGAACCATTAATTGCCTATCATAGTTTTTTAAGAAAACTTTTTCACTCGCAAAAGGCATTTGTATTGCTTGCTTGCCATTTAGAGAAAGACAATCAGGTTTATGCTTTTCTAAGACTTTTTCTGATGTAAAGCATTGCAGGCATGTTTTGCAGAACCATTTTCTTTCTTTGCGTAATGTTTGATTATACATTAAAATCCTTTATCCACATATAATGGGTTTTTTCTTCTTCGACAATCAAAAGCATATCGCATTCTTCTTCTACTTTATTTTTTGATAGGTACAGCGGATACACCCCACTTTTTTCATATCCAAATCTATTAAAACATATATTGTTTCGTTTTTCTATTTTGGGAATTTGCTTTAATGTTACAGGAAATGTAATACCACCGTAATCAAGATCACCAATATGCTTTTTGTACTTTGTTATTCTTTGGGGATCTTTTGCAGCAGGAAATTTATATGCCAAATGACACCATCTGAAGCATTCGTCAACTTTTTTATTTATTATATTTATTAAACCTTTCATAGAGTTAGAAAGTTCTTTTGGTAACTTCAAATAAGAGCTATCCCTTAAAGGCTTATACTTCACCCTGTTTACGTAATGCATATCTACTGATTCATTTACCCAACCACTTCCCTCAGAGAGCCAGCTTCCAATTCTACTCATAATTTTATCAGTTGCTGTATCTAAAGCACCCTTGATATCCTTTTCATTTAAGATTATTGCCGCCTTTGATGTAAAGTAAGCTGTTTTGTATGTAGTCATGGAAGCTGCACCTTTGTTTCCAGCTGATTTAGCGAAAGCCATTTTTAAAGCAACACTCAATTTAAAACCAGCCGTCCTTTTTAACTCCATCTTAAGGAATTCTGTGACTGTTTTTCGCTTCAGGCAAAGCTGAGCGAGTGGACTTAATCTATCCACAATACCTACAGAGAAAACCTTACTATATTGTTTCGGGGTTCTTTCGATTTCTTTTACACTCATTATATAATATATATAATACAGAATTCTTTAAGCCCTAATTAATTATATTTAACTAGCATAAGAAATAATATCAATTCCTCTTTCAATAACTTACTATAATAATAAATGAAAAAATCAATAGTTATGGGACAGTTAGTCGCTCGCGTGATCATTTTATCGCGCAATCTGTTTAATCTTTTTACATCATATTTTCTTATTTTCCATGGTAGTTTCATCTTTTGGACTTCGGTTATAATCTTTTCAGTCAAATCCTCGAAGTTTACAAAAAGTAATAGTTCTCTGTCAATTGTATTTGTACCCTCAAATTCAACCAACAAAGCCTGCTTCTCGCAATCTTTTCTGAGACTTTCTATATCATCCGTGTATACCATATAATAGTATACTATTCTTATTCTTTTAAGCCCTAATTAAATAAATAATAATAAATAGTATATTATATGATGAACTGTATATAGTGTAAGAGATTATTAGGTGCTTTTGATTCTTCTGAATTTTGCATGGATTGTTTTTTGTTTTACATAGTCGACAAAAAGACGCACTGTAAAGATTGTGTTAGGGATATACTTTGTTACAATTGCACCTATGCATGCGCAAATTGTAATAGCACTTGCGAGGTTTTTGATGGGGAACGTATTTGTTTTGAATGTGGGACCCACAATGGATATGATATTGTTGTAGATTATCGGGGAGTTCGCAAGAAGAGCGTTTATCATAGAAGATATCATCTAGAAAAACTTTTGGGAGGGTACAATTTATCCCCAATAGACAAGAAGAGATACGAGGATTTGTTTTACAAGACTGAATTTTTTTTAGATAAGATAGGAGGCCGGAAAAGAGTAACTAAATTTAATTACATTTTCCAGAAGATATTCGAGCTATTAGAAATAAAAAAAGAAACAAAACCAATTAAAACAAAAGCTACTAGAGACAAGTACGATACTATATGTAAACAGGTTGAAAAAGAACTAGTAACCATTTAACTGTGACGGATGCTTAGTATCCATTTAACTTATACTTCTCAATATATGTTTCCAAAGGTTCAGTAAAACTATCATTTTGCTGCAGGTGGAGTATTTTAGAAAAACATGAAGAGATTATTTCCCCATCTGGCATATTAGATGTTTGCACATAAGAAAGAAGTTGTTTGAGACTCCTATGATATGATTTTAATAAAACCTTTTTTCTGCTATTTTAGTTGTGTTCATCAAAACCGCAATTATTGGGGGAATTGCTCCAACGATAGCTATGAAAACAGGAACTGCGGGGATTAATACCAATGCAGCAGTACAACCAATTATCCCACGTGTGATTTGCAACCCCATGTTAATTCTACCGTATAATTTATAACTAAGTCTATATGCTGCCGCTTGTCGAGTCAAGTAACAAATTAATTCCTCCTTGCTTTTAATTTATTTCATTATAATAATTAGATTAATTAAAATATTTAGAAAACAATTGCTCGTGTTCCCCGGCTGATATATTACCATTTTTTAATAGCTCGTCGAGTATGGTAATGCCTTTATTCATCAACTGTGGACTATTATTTCCCGATTTGATACTTCCACATACTAACTCCAGATCATTAACCAAATCATCAGGACTATTGTTATATCCCACACAACCTCTAAAATCTTCTTGTACTTTGAAAAACTTTTATGAACTGGTAAATCAGATAATTTTGTCAGTTCCTTGAACGCATTTTGAGATAGCTTCGAGTATGCTTTTCCATTGTTGTAACGCTTTGTCACCAAATCAATAAAATCATCACCCCCTTTCAAAGATAGCACAACTGACCCTCCTTGTCTTACAATTAGTTTGTGATGACCAACAAGATTAGGTACATCAATTTGAAGCATACCGTAGTGACCATCTTTGCTTATTTTGTATGAATTTCTTTTTTGCTGCATGCCTTCGCCGGAAGTCTTTTTTGTAGTCTCTTTGGCTGTCTGAACTCTTTTTGGTAATCTCTCTTTGTAAAATTATATAGCTTTTATATCATTAGCCAGCTTAGTATGTTTCCATATATATCCCTCTTGTTTATCACTGGCAGTCTCGGGGTTTCCAATCATTTCTTTAAGTTTTTTTTATAGTTCTTGGATCTGTCGCCTTTTTGAGACTTTCTTCAAGTTTTTCTGGATTGAGGCCACGTATTTTTCTTTTCAGACCTGCTGAATCACGAGTCAGCTGATATTGTATATCCCCAGCCTTTTTGACATGTTCGTTATAATCAGCACTTCCATCCATAATACCTGGTATTTTAGATGGCACTAGCAAACCATACTCATCAAGTACTTCTTTATCCATGCTGGCATCCAAGTCAACATTATACGTTGGTTCCTTTGGTCTCACAGCAGGTTCTTCTTCCGATTTTTCTTCTTCCTCTTCTTCCTCTTCTTTTTCCTCAGCTGCGATTGAAGCACGTTTTTCTTTGATTTTTTCATGGAATGCTTCCACAGGTTCGTCAGGTTTTGGCCCAAGAACTCTTTCTGAAGCAGGTTTTAATTTAATCCCAGACGTTAACTTCATCTTTAGATCCTCCATATAATCAGTCGGTGTTGCCCGATCTTTAGGATCTACGGTTTGCTTGGTTGCCGTTTTTTATCTCTAGAAACGAATGGTGGTGGTGGTGGTGGCAGTAGTGCTATGGCTCCACGCTCAGGCGGGGCAGCTAATTGCTGGCGTAGTGCCTCCGGAAGTATAGCCAACTGTTGACGTATTTCTGGAAGGGTAACCAAATGTTCAGCTAGCTGTCTTGTTTGCTCTGTTATTCTACTAGTTACTGTTTCGAGCATTTTTTGGTATAAATCCTTGCTAGCTCCTCTTTCTAATATTTTTTGAATAACTTTATTTTCTTATTCTTTAACAAGATTATTCGATATTTGCATTTTATTCGCCAATTCTCTCCACTTTAACAAAAAAATGTATACTATAGGGTTAGATTAAAATAACATGAGTTAAGATTAGTTGAGTTTTATCCAAGTATTATTATAATGGAAATTCCAGACTATGATATGAAGACAGACAACGGTAATTCCAAGCAGATATGGAACTTCATGCCAGACTGTTGATTTAGAATGCTTGTACGCGGTAATTCAGGATCTGGCAAGACAAACACATTAGTCACATGTTGTTAAAACCTTTGATTTATTTGTTTGCTAAAGACTTGGAACAGTCAAAGTACCAGGTCTTATCACAAAAACTTGCAAAGATAGCAAAAAAGAATAAAATTCAAGTCGAAGATTTACTGGAGTGTTCGAATGATCAAGTTATTCCTGTGAATGATTTGGATTCTGATACTCAAAAGATAGCTATTTTTGATGGTTATGTTTGTGAGCGTAACCAAAATGATATTGTCAATTATTTCATCCAAGGCAGGCATAAGAATTGTTGCGTGATTTACTTGTCACAATCTTATTACAAAACTCCCAAAGATATTCGTTTGAACTGTTCTCACTACATATTCTTCGCGACTCCAGTTAATCGTGAGCTGGGTATGCTTTCCAACAAACAGGGTGTTAGCAAAGAGCTGTACAGAAAAGCAACTGAAAAACAGCATGACTTTTTGTATCTTGATCGTCCTAGAAAGTTAGTAAAGCGTAACTTCAACGGTGAAATGTAATGTAAATATAAATATTTAGATGTGCTACAGGCGATGGTTGATAAATACAATAATACAAAACATCGGAGTATTAAAATGACACCGATTGAGGCTAGTGATGAGAAAAATAAAGGAATAGTGTATTTCAACTTGTACGGAAAGATGAAAATTAATAAAGCCTTGCCAAAGTTCAAAATAGGAGACAAGGTTAGAATTAGCAAATATAAAAGAACGTTTGAAAAAGGTTATACTCCAAATTGGACTGAAGAAATATTTGTTATTGATGAAATTCGATATACAAATCCTGTGACGTACAAAATAAAAGATTTGAACAACCAAAACATTGATGGAAGCTTCTATGAATTGAAACTGTTAAAAGCTGATCAAGGAATATTCAGAAATGAAAAGGTTATACGACATGATTACAAAAAGAAACAAGCATTAGTTAAATGGAAAGGTTACAATGAGGATTTCAATAGTTGGGTATCGTTTAAGGATATTCAAAACATAAAAGTGCGTTAAAGAGGTTTGGGTCGTGTGATTTGAAAAGTTGCACCCTTTCAAAAAAGTAGCACGTATACAAACTGGGGTCTGTTCCTTCCAACTTTGTTTAACAGCTGATCTACAGTTGTTTTATTTGGGGTTGATTAAAAAAGTAGCAAGTTATATTATCAATTATTTAAGATGGGTTACAAATAAAACAAAATGTTACTGGTTGACTGCCCATGATCAGCATCACACGATTAAACATTTTCCCACAAACTCTTGAGATACCACGAAATCCTGCTGTAAACCAAGTGGCTTTATATAAATCATGGGCTCTTAGACTGTATTTTCGGCAAAACTGTTTACTGAAATAAATTGCTAAAATGAAAAACACCTGACAAATTTATCTAAACAGAAGCATGTTTGACCCTGTAATTTATCCCTGTGAAGGTAAAGCAAATACAGAAATTAAAGCACAATATAAAAGCATATTTGCTCACTATGATATTGATTAAAACTATAAATATTTTATAACTCAACAACTCAAAAGCTGTTTTTAGAACACAAAAACAGATCGATACTGACCAATTGGCGGTCACTGCAAATAGGGGTATGCGTTAGAATTACACGTTCATAATAACATCTGATTTCCACCCCCTGAAATAATTAGTAGTTTTTCCTTAGTAGAACAAATCCCATTATTTATAAGTAGTTTAGAAATGAGGGGTACTGGTGGGAGGGGGTGGGGGGGTGGTCTTTGAGGGGGGTTGTAGCGAGTTTTAAATGTGTTGGTTGGCTTGCAGGCACCCCTCATTTGTATACTACTTATACAAACAGTATTGTTTAAAACATATTGCCTTATATAGGGTTAGAAACCTGACCATTCAAGTCAGTAGACAAGTAACAGAAGACGTTCTAACTAATTGCGCCTTTACCAACTGCGTCGTTGCAGCTCAATGTGCATTCAATAGACTACTCTATTTATTACGGTGTTCCGTTAGGGCCATCGTACCATCGCGTATGGACATTTACAAGTCGATGCGCGATGGGACGATAGCGATGGTACGATGACGATAATTCTACCATAGGCATAGGGTTCATCGTACCATCGCGCATCGACTTGTAAACGCGATGGTACGATGATACGATGGTCCATCGTGTCATCGCGTTTACAAGTCGGTGTGCGATCTTACGATGGCCATCGCCATCGTACCATCGCCATCGTACCATCGTATCATCGCCCATCGTCCTTTAAATGTCGATACGTGATGGTACGATTGGCCTAATGGAACACCGTACGTAGTTTATCTCAACACTCCCATAGAAGCATCAACGACAGGGACAGACGATTTATAATGCTATATAGTGAATTGGTGCTGAGCATTTGGTGATCGACTGACCCATCACAAACAACAAATACATCATTATCTATAACTCTACAACCACAAGCTAAACATGTCATATTCTTAAAGAATCTGCTTTTGTCGACAGAGAAAATTGTTTGTTAATTGATGTTTAACGTTATTTATTCAGCACATTTTAGGCTTTGTACGAGGGTGGATTTTTAGTGGTGGAGGCACTGCAATATGCAGTAACTATCTTCAAATTAACAGTTTATAAACAAAAATGTGAACATGTCAACATGTAAGTGACCCAAACCGGCTACAAATAGATACAAATCTCGAACAGGAAATGTAGCAACACGCATGCAAGACAGATATAAATTATATGGATACAGCTAGTACCAACGTACGTGACACCGCAAACAAAAAAAGGCCAGAGGTACCGCATTTGAACAATCAGGAGATAATATTTATTTTTAAAAAGATTAATGCGTTAAATATAGCTTATTAATATTGCGTAAGATATTTCTTCTATTTTACAATACAATTTCGGAATAATGAAAGGGCGATTCATTTCAGACACACTCTGCAAGCGATCTCCATTAACAGGCGATGTAAGTAAAACACACAAATGATCATGTATATATGAATGTAACGAAAAAAAGCCTAGAAAGAAAGCCACCACAAGATAAGAGAACGATTAGACAAGTTTGAAGACAAACATTAAACGTAACCTTCCTTTCCAGGATTTAGGTAAAAATCATCACGGGGTCCACACTATTTACATGTGCTCAACGGAGCTAGCAAAATATGCTCACAAAAGCTAGCCACATTTGAACATTTCTCATATTAATAGAAGTTAATCAACCGAGAGTGATTATTTAACAGATAATGTATGGTGCTGAGGTCCATATGCAAGTTTATGGACTGGGCAGTCAGACCTAGAATGTTATATGATCCATATAACGTTCTAGGTCTGACTGCCCAGTCCATAAACTTCATATGGACCGAAGCACCATACATTATTTGTTATAGTATACCGAATCTGACCAACAAATTAAATCAATACGTCTTATGATTTATTTTGAAGTCGTTTTTTTCACACGTCCGTAAATATAGTTACCGGACAGGGCACCCGGTCAATATGCAACTTTATGGACCGGATGACGTCACATTAAACAAATAGTGGAATATGCAAATGAGGTATAATATACTAGTTTATTCACTTGACTAATTACATGCACTGTTATTGCAGGGTTATCTGATGATATAGAGTATGCCGGCATCCCCGTGATCCCAAATGGTTTGATCGCTGTCATCGCGGACAGCTACTGTGCCTATTGTAAACACACTGGGTTTGTGGATTGCATGAGTATCTGGTGTAACCAGGCAACAGCTCCACGTCAACAAGAAGTACTTCCATTTGTTTGATGTCGCTTTTGTGAAAATATAAATGCGAGCAATAATCAACGAAACACCACTTCTAATGTCTCCATTTCACCTCCAGAAACATTGCGACCTATTAGCAGAGAAGGGTACCAAGTGCCTTCTTTTTTACATATACACTTGGTATCTGACAGCAAGTTCGACAGCATAATATTGAGATGACATTGTTTTTCATGCAATGGGTAATTTCATAGTCAACTGTTGAGAAATGTTTCCTGGTAAATCAAATCAACCGCTCTTCGAAACTTGTTTAAAATTATTTCTTGTCTGTCATAAGTATGAAGTATATGTTGTGTTCCTATGTATATGGATGTTTGAATAAAGACATGCAAATTAAAGACAATTATTGATTTTTCGTCATCTAATAGTTTTGTTTGTCTTATGATTTGCATGCAAGGCATGGTGACAAACACATATATTCTTCGAGTTATTGGCAATATGGCGTTTGATGGGGTTATTTACGTTGAGTACGAATGGGGTCAAATCGATACTTTTGTATTCACATGCGATGTTCGATTTTATGTATATTAGGGTGAATATGAATTGCAGACGACATATGGTTAGCCATCGGGGTGAACACGTACATGGTTAGCAAGTGTCTGCTGCTCAGTTAGAAAAAGTCTGCTTCTCGGTTAGCAGAGGTCTGCTGCTCGGATAGCAAAAGTCTGCTGCTCGGCCTGCTGCTCGGTTAACAAAGGTCTGCTGCTCAGTTAGCAAAAATCTGCTGTTCGATTAGCAAAAGTCTGCTGCTCAGTTAGCAAAAGTATGCCGCTCGGTTAGCAAAAGTCAGCTGCTCTGTTAGCAAAAGTCTGTTGCTCAGTTAGCAAATGTATGCTGTTCGGTTAGCAAAAGTCTGCTGCTCATTTATTTATTTTTGTATTCATTTTATTTTCTCTATTACAGAGATTACATACTATAATATTATGACGGTATAAGAAGGGCAAACAATGCATTACAAAGAAGGTCATGTATGAACTACACGTATTTGGAAAACTAAAAACATAAAAAAACTTGAACATATATATACATACATAATTATATAAAATGTTGACGTCGATAATAAAAATAAAACAGGTAATGTCAAATCTACAGAAATTGTAATAGAAACAGAAAATAACAAAGGGCAGAGCATAATTTAAAAAAACAACAGAGTTTTGTTTAGATTTAATTGTATTAAACTTTTTTTAGAATTAAATTGACAAATTCCAAAATGAATATGCCATGTTTGGTACCAAAGTTTTTATCATTCCCTTGCCAATATCATGTTGTCATTTTGTTTTCAACAGGTCGAATCATTAAGGGACTGTCGCTTGATAAAGAGGATAGGGTGTAAAGTAAAATTTCCAAGTGTCCAGTTTCTTTTGTAACTGAGTATATGCTCAACGTAAACATTGGAACATTGAGTTCTGTTGGCTGATATAAAAAATGTACTACACATGTTTTCATTATTGTTGTTGTTTTGAAGAAAAACAATTAATCATGTAAAACATAAATGTGAAACAATAATAGCATGTTATAATCTGCAGAACTCAAATCTTTATTTTTGTATTTAACGAAAACTCAACATAATGACTACAATGTAAATCCTATGGAATTACTTTTGTTGACTTTCAACAAGCATCAATTTGGTAATATCTACCACCGACAAGCACTAACTTGGCAATGACTACTATACAGACAAGCACTTACTTGGCAATATCTACTACCGCAAGCACTAATTAGAAATAGAAATCTGTAGTGGCCTAGATATGGATGACAACATTGAATTTGTATTTGTATGACATAAAAAGCAATTGTCGTATTACGCGTATTCCGTATACCTTATCAACACAGTATAGGTTTTGTCGAGTCCTCACCCCATCCCCCACTCCCACCCACTACTGAATAGGATAGAGGGGAAGGATACATAGGAATCTGGGAACGTGTCCTACTCTTCCAAACGAATTATATTGTGCCCAGAGGATAAGACTCCGATATACGCGACCGCCCAGTTTACGTCCCAGGCTAAGGGAAAGTGTCTTACCCAAGAACACACCGACGAAACTCAGCGGCGCCGGTGAGGCTCTCGAGTCCTCTAGTTTCAAGTCCACCGGTCCAGCCTGCTTCCAGAGCAGCCATCGGGGCAAGTAAAGCAAGAAAACATACTCCGACAGTAAAGCTAGTTGGCTTACTCGAGAGTTGTTCCCCCTTTGAACACATATATGTTCAAGACGTAGTAAAATAAAAAAAGTACTACCAAGAATTGAATTGAATTCGTTGTTGTTCTTTACGGCGCAAGAACACAACCTGGTTATATGGCGCCAACAGTAATAAACATTCCAGGCACACCCTTTATTTACATCGAGATAAAAACAAATGTGCACGATGTGCCTTCTCACCTGCAGAACTGCAGAGTTGCTGCAAATTGCTCCATTTTAGCTGGATAAGTGTTTTCTGCCACCAATCAAGTAGCACCGGAATCAATACAGGGATGAAGATGACGATCGTTAAGAAACTAACCCGCCAATTTACGACAGAATTACACTACATAACATTACATTATCAAAACTCTTTTTAGGTGTTCAGGTCTTATACTGGACAGTATACAAACTTTGACCAATTATAGCGTAAATAAATTCCAGTGTTAACCATGACAAATTGCATTAATTTCCCTGACTTCTTTCAGGTTGTTTTTTAACCTACATTTAAAAGATTAACATATTACGTAGACCAAAACATCATATACATATGCATTATACACTTATACTACACATGCATGAGTCAATCGGAACTGCCTCAACCATTTTTTTATTTTATTTTCCAAAAAATAATTATTTCCGATGATCTACGGAAATGAGCGAGTTTGCACGATTGATGCATGAGTATTCTTAAGGACTATTGGTCAGCCATCTTTGAAAAGAAAATCCAAAATGTATGGGGATCCAAAATGTATGGGGTATGGTTAATTGAAATTTCTATCCAAATGCATTATTATAGGTATGAACAATGTCAATGATATAATAGATGACAGTAATTCAACACTATTGATGTGAACATAATATCAGAAACAATATTTATTTGGCAGAAATAGTGCCCTTTATATTCGAAAAGTTTAGTACAATTTTACTCGAATGATGTTTTGTTTTTTATGTTAAATAAATGTGTCCATAGAATTGTCCATTTATCTAGAAATGGCACATTTATACTACACACGCATGAGTATTCTTAAAAGGCTTGAAATGAATACTTCTCATCCACTCTGTAGACAGGGGCGTATCCCTTTTAAGAATACGCATGCGTGTGCAGTATAAATGTGTAATGCAAATGTCTATGATGTTTTGGAGTACGTCCACCAAATAAATACCATGTTCCCCCGGAGCGTTTTTTTCGGTTCCGAAAAAACGAATTTAACACGCGAAAACGAGTTTAATTAAGCTCTGGAATACATAATGACAATGAGCAATGATAGTAAGTATCGTAATTGAGTAAATTAATATATACTAAAGGAAAAAAGAAATGCAACTCGGGAATTTCCGCTATATATTGCATGTATAATATGGTGTTGTTAATCAAAAGGTACATGGCTATATTAGACATTTTCTCTCAGAAACAAAAGGTCCAAGAGAGCCTGCATATATGTGGACGCTCTACTTTATAAAATGGCTCTTATATCAAGGGTTATTGTCATAAAATTCCATTCAGTACTTCTTTTAAAAAATTGCAAAATATTAAAAAAATTTGAAAAAAAACACAAAAACAACAACAAAACCCCACACACAACAACACCCACAACATAAATCTAAACCCTTGACCCATGCTAACAATTAAATAAATAAAATAAAAAAGCAACATTTTTCTTTAACAACCAAAGGAAAAAGGTGAATTAAAAAAAGCCCCCAATGGGATTTGAACCCAAGACCACAGGTTCCCAATATAGCATATTGCATATTTAAGAAAATCAAGGGTCATAACTCCGGTGTTAATAATCCGAAATGGTTGGTTTTTGAACTTGTCCGAGCTTTCAATAAATAATATCAACAATCCGACAACGTTTGGTAAAGATCGAATGAAAAGTGAAGGCAAAATATTGTATATTTAAGAAAACCGATGACCATTTTAAGAAAATCAAGGGCCATAACTCTGGCGTTAATCGTTCGAACTGGCTGGTTTTCGAACTTGTCCGAGCTTTCATTGATATCAACAATCTGACCATGTTTGTATAAAGATACGGTGAAAATGAAGGCCGCATCGTGTTAACGATGCAAAATGTAGCATATTTAACTAAATCAAGGGCCATAACTCCGGTGTTACTGGTCCGATTAAGCTGGTTTTCGAAATCGTCCGAGCTTTCATTAATATCACCAATCTGGCAAGTTTGGAAATGATCGGATAAAAAAGCCCCTATCTTGTTAACGAGTTCACATTTAACAGACGGACGGACGGACTGACAACAGACAACTCGCCATCCCATTAGCTCTGCTAGCCTTTGCCGAGCTAAAAAAACGACTAAAACAACACATAACACACTAAATGTTATCCCTTCAAAATTTCATTATTGATAGAATACGCCATGGATATACAGGAACCCTGAGTATGTAGATCTATGAATACGCGTTTGCTCAAGCAGGTGAGCAAACTTAGGATGTAAAATTGTGCAATCTCGAAATGGTTCGAATTTTCGAACCGGTATTTCAACATGTTTGAGTTTCGGGTTACAAAGTGTAATGTGAATAAAAAGTCTACAACAGCACAGTCCTGTCCTTTCTCTAGCTAGCTGCCACTTCTTTTTGTTACAAAACTTCTTTGGATTTCCCTGGAATATTACGTGGATTAAGTGTGCAGTATATAAACTATATATACTTTCAAAAAGCCTCCACCAGAAAGGTATAAGGTGTACGGCCCTTGAGATATAAGGAAAGACTTCATGAATGTAGGCACTAACCCGCCAAATAACGGCACAATTAATTACACTACGAATGAATATCCGAAATCTTTCCATGTGTTCGGGTCATATAATAATGTATATGCGCTGATTAAAAGTATGCGTTTCTTCTCGGGTTCTTAAGATACCCGTGATTGAATAAGCGATAATTGAATCATGATAATTGAAACGTTATATAAAGCCCTGATAAGCGTAAAATGAATTATGAGTTGGTAACTCTTAATTCGACGCACCATATAACGATGAGGTTTATTTAGATGCAATATACAAATAATTTTAATATTTAATTATAACAACTATTTGATATTATCATCTAATACAAAAATATATGTGGGGTTGGAATGACCAAGGGTCGAGTTGACCACATGATATATTTTACAGGGGGCCGAGTTAAATATGATTGGTGACCGTGTTGACGAAATATACAGGTGCCGAGTTGACTAGGGACCGAGTTGACTGTTATAATCACAGGCATCTGGCACAGAGCTAGGATAGTAAAAGATGGACTTAGAGTGATTAAAATATTAATTAATTGATTTATGGACCCAAAAAAATGTATATCTATAGAGGGTAACTCGCCTTTAAGTCGGACTTGCCCCTGACTCGGACAGTAATGGATGGTTGAATATCTTTCTTAACTGAAAACGGTCAATAACTGTTACTATGAAAGGGAGGCAATCCAATGATTTCTTCCATTCAAAACCGGTATGACTAGTATATATACACTTCTCAAAACTGCTAACTACACCGCTCACGTTTTGGGTTATATATATCGATGGGTTGAATGTTTTTCAATAAAAAGGAAATACCAATTCAATCATTTTTACATCATTTCATTTTATTTTTTTCATGGGCAATGCTAGAACTAAACCACAATAAGCAATTACAAACGACCCATGTAAACACTAAAGTCACACTTTTCCCATATCTACACATGTAGATATGGGAAAAGTGTGACTTTAGTGTTTACATGGGTCGTTTGTAATTGATGTGTAGATATGGGAAAAGTGTGACTTTAGTGTTTACATGGGTCGTTTGTAATTGCTTATTGTGGTTTAGTTACAATAAGCAATTACAAACGACCCATGTAAACACTAAAGTCACACTTTTCCCATATCTACACATGTAGATATGGGAAAAGTGTGACTTTAGTGTTTACATGGGTCGTTTGTAATTGCTTATTGTGGTTTAGTTCTAGCATTGCCCATGAAAAAAATAAAATGAAATGATGTAAAAATGATTGAATTGGTATTTCCTTTTTATTTTATTGAAAAACATTCAACCCATCGATATATATAACCCAAAACGTAGCGGTGTAGTTAGCAGTTTTGAGAAGTGTATGTATTTTGGGGTTTCTTGCTCAAAGCTCTCGCTTTGCTCGAGTTTGAGCCAGAAACACCCAAAATACATATATATAAGTAAATCACCATGAAATGGTGATTTACTATGAAATGGTGATTTACTTGATTTATTAAAACTTTTTTAGAATAGGGGTAGTGAAGATTGCAAGTTTAATTTTTTTTATAAGTTATCAAAATTAACAATTTTCCGACCTTGAATACAAAGGTGGTGGATCGTACTCATACACATTACTAAAACAATTCATGACACACTTTTTAGACTTTTTTGTAAGGTTGCCATTGCTTCATTTCTTCCCTGCTCCACTAGTTCTTTTTTTTGAACTTCACTAATTTCAAGTTTCTTTTGTTTGATGTCCTTTTTTAAATTATAGTATCTCTCCAGTTCATCTAAAATCAACTTAAACTCTTGCTTAGATATTTGTGCATCACTCAACGCTTTTGATATTAACTGCTTTATACTATTCAACTTAGACTCTGCCAAAGTTTTTATTTAATGATGTTTTTGAGCTTTTGCATTAAGCTTGCGTCTGATAAAATTAATACAAACACCTGTAGCTCCACATACTATTGCTGCTATTTCTAAAGGTAACAAAACTGGAATAACAAATCCAATCCCAGCCATAATAACACCTGCAGATATTAAGGTAGTGTCAATTCCATCTGTGATATTAATACCACGTTTATATTTTTTATAAAGAGACTGACGTATATCTCGTTATGTAATTAACTTTTTTTCAATTTCTGAAATCTTTTGTAATCTATAATTTTGTCCGTCTTCCACTGGCAACTCAGGATATATACTTGGTGCTGTCGGTTGCTTCGGCATTTTTTTTATTAATAAATAAAAAATTAAATTAATTCAATTAATAATGATGCCACCGTATTTACAGCGGTAGCGTTAGCAACCTTGCATACAAAGTTAACAACAGAACCAGCACCAATCTCTAAAGGTTTATCAAAGTTATCATGATTGCGCGGAATGATGTGAATGGTTGTTCAACACCATTGACAGAAACTATTACAGTTACGTCACCAACTAATCGGTCACTTGCTAAACCTATTCCCATAATCCGTCCACGGCGTGTCATTACATGCCCCACATTTGTTTCTGCTCCACCATTACCAAATGAGAGTATTCTATTCAACACAAGTGGGCCCTTAGCCTCCGCAAATATTGTTATAATCCCATATTTAAGATTGTCAACTCTATCTTTCAAATGATTAAACTGGTCAACAAAAGGCAAAACTCGACTATGTAAATCTGAAACAATATCTATCAAAGCCTCTAAGTCTTCTGTTTTTTTAGGTCTTGTTGGTCCAAATATACTCATTGTTTTTTTTATAAAAATATTTTTTTAAAATAATTTCTCAAACACAACTCATAGGCAAACCGTGATTATCTATTTTGTTGCCATACTCATCTCTGACTTCTATTTTCAATTCAGTAATTGCATCATTCGTAAGACAGTGATATTCAGGATAAAAACTTGTATATACTATATCTCCAAACTGCTTATTTACTACAGGTACAACACCTATAATAGTGCTTGGTGCACCATTGAAATAATTACTACTCGTATTAACTTGTTTCAGATGAACATATAGCTGTTTATAAGGAGCTAAATCAATTGGGTAATCTCCTAAAGTAGTACCTGTCAACCATTTTCTGTCCTTGAATCCCAGCATTTTTGAAAGACCGCTTGACATTCGTGTCTCTATTGACGTTTTTAAAATGGCTGCAGCACCTTGCTCATAAATGGTCAGGGTAATATTTTTATTTAGAAATTTAAAACCTTTTATCAAGTCTTCAAAGTTATAGAGTCCATCTGGTAAATGTTCTGTTTTATCTGGGTTTCGTGTCTTTATGGTTTCATGAATAATATTATACCAACCGATAGTGTATATAAAACTTTTTAACCCAACGCGCTTAGTTCCATCTCTATTATCGATATACTGTTTTAAATTAATAGAGTTGTCTATGTTTGAAATTGTATGAAACATTTTTTTTAAATATATATATAAAATACAAATAAAAATGTTTTCTAAAGAATTCAAATATAACCCAGATGCTCACTATTCAAATACTTTCAGCAAGAAAGTGATAGATATAATAAATCAAAACATAGTCATTACATCAAACGGTAAAGACTTTAAAGCATCATTTCCCAATGTCTTTAAAAAATACAAACTCCCATACGTCAAATCAGATGATATAGTCCAACGCTGGGGAACAGACTGGATGTTATTTTGGCAGAATCAGTTGAATTTTGCTATTTGGTGTGCGACAACTGGATGTGGCATTGATTTCAACAACCATCTTAAAGCTTATGCACTGGTTGGTTCATTATTTCGATTTCATGTCTATTACCAAGTCAGAAGAATATTATTTGAGATGAGCGTAGCAATGCCGCAAGACTCAAATTGGAATGCGTTTAATAACATATATAACCGAAACGCATACGAGAGAATATGCAAGGAGTTTAACATTGACTTAAATTCAGACTGGAGACAGAAACAAAGCTATAATAATGGTCTAGGAACAATTTATAATTACTGGACAAATATTGGTTATCATCCTTTGATAAATACTGTATACGACAACAAAACGATGAGTTTCACAGTCTATGAGAGTGATAAAACATATCACATTGATTACATTGCACAAGGATTTGAGGCTGATAATAGTTGTTCTACTTTTATACTAGATAATTCTGCGGGATTTACAAAAGCTGGAGTAGAAATAATCAATGACAGCATAAGAACATACTGCTGGGCAATTCTTGGCTCACAATCACAAACAAGAACAGATATACTTGGAACTGGAACAGATTTGATGCATAAAAACAATTTTTAGCAAATGTAGAGGACGCAATAAATAGCCCCATCAACTTGCCCAGTCAAATTTCAAGATATGAAACCACCCTAAAATATGCAAGAAGTAAAGTAAATTTTGTCTATGGAAGTGGATTGTACATGTCTCCGAGTGACATGGAATTAAGAATTGGAATAATACAAGACTACAATAATGAAATTGTAATAGCAACCGATGCACAAGCATTAGGATTGAATAATGATGTAAATGTAAAACCAGTGCCACCAAAAAATATTCAACCTTTTCAAGGCACCACAACAAAGAAATTTTTACCGGAACATTCTGACTTTGATAAATCAATATATAAAACTGTGGAACAGAACCCACCAGAAATGCAAAAAATAGCGATTGAACACGAAGATAACAAAACAACTATAATTGTTGGTACTATAGTAATAGGTCTTGCTGCATTACTTATTTACGAGATTTACTAAACCACTCTTTGGCTGCCACATATAACAACCCGGAAACAAACACAAGCAAAGCCCATAGATTGTTACCAAGCCAATTAATAACATTACCTGTTGCAGATAAAAGCCATGATACTATTGCACCAATAACTCCTGGAAGTGCTGCAGCAGCTTTACCAGCTAGGTTGGCAAGAAGTTTACCAAGATTAAGTAGTTTTTTTTTATTCAGTCTTTTACACTTGATGGGTCAGGTTTTGGAGTTGGAACAGGTGCAGCACTTGATGTGGGAATAATAGAATTAATTATCACCCCGAGAATCATACCAAATGCAGTTAAAATACTAACAATAGTAATACCTTGCTCCCTAAACAAGGTTTTGATTCTCTCACCAAGAGTTGTATCCTCGTTTAACATTTTGTTTATTGTCTCTTTTATCCTGCTTACTTGGTTACGGAAAGCTTTTCTGTTTTCATTGATAGCATCCATCCTTGCACCTCTCTCAACTTCAAGGTCTTTGGTGCGATCGCTAATTCTCTTTATCTGGAATTTATCATCGTCGGTCTTAGCTTGTTCTAACTTTTGTTTTTCTCTTGTTATGTCTTTATCAAGTTGTGTGAGTTTTGCCACGTTATTGGTGAGTTCTTCCTTGACAGTTGTCATCGCTTTTACTATTCCATCCATTTCACGCTTGTCTATATTTGTTTGTTTTTCAGCATCAGGACGCTCAATCACACCCCAGTCTTAAAGAGCACTTTCCATTGACTGTGCTGTGTTATCAATAACATGTGAAAGATCTTGTAATGGAATATCATCCACATTATCTGGTAAATCGTTTCTTGTGCTCTCAAACGTTTGTTGAGTTTCCTGTGATACTTTTGTTTTACTGTCATACTCCGGTAAATTTAAAAATTGTCTTACCGCCCTTGTTCCCCAGAGCCAATAACCCTGTTGTATTCATTTGCCAAAGAACCAAGAGCAAGAAATTTTAAAGAACCTCGCTCGGCAGTTATTCTTATTTTTTTATCACCAACATTCCAGTATAATGTTTTGCCATTAGCTGTTACTTTAAACTGGTCATAATCCATTTTGTCCGGTGCCATTTTATATCGTTTTCCTATTTCATTGTAAAAGGATTTTACAAGATTTGTCTTGTATATTTTAAGTGTGGATTCTGCCAGCTCTCCCCTGAGTTCAGCAATATGGTCGCTTTGATTAAGAAGACTTCTTAGAACAGGCTCATCAGGCACCATTGGTAAATTATCATCATCATATTCATTATAATCATCTGGATTGTACGTAGGATTGTCATATTCAAATCCTCCTTCAGCCATTGTTTATTTTATTTAATTTTAAAAAATATATTTAAAAAATAAAAACAATGTCGGCTTACGGAAACAAACTCAGCCCTCATAGAAAACTAAGAGAACCTCATGGTGCCAAGGGCATCCGCACAAGTGTAGTAATAACTAATAATCCATCAACAATAGACCAAAACCAGCAACTGCTTGTAAGATTTCCCAATCTAAGTACTAATGATGTGATAGTTCCTCGTACTGCTCGTCTTGCCTTTGAAATAGAACTTAAAAGCAGAACAGACGCCAACGCTACTCTATTCCAGAATCTGGGTAGAGCAATTGTGAAAAAAATGACAATAAGAATAAGTGGCAATGAAGTCATGTCAATAGATGACAGTGATATATATCATTGTTATGTAGATTTATGGAAAAGCCCTACCGAACGAGTAAACACAGCTTACCAAGGTATTGGTAAAGCAAACATGTTAAAACATAGAGTTGGTGCGGGAGATGCTTCCTCGGACACCGAAGATGAAGCTATAGCAGCAGCTTATGGAAATAGATTTTGTATTCCACTGGACTTTGAAATGTTAGAAAGTCATATGCCATTTTATCAAGCGGGGCTTGGTGATAGGTTAGAATATGAATTAACGTTTAACGATTATAACAAAGTTATTAAAAGCAGTGATGCTGATGCATCTTATGTAATAAAAAATATCTGCTTGGAATTTGATACAGTTAGTGATGTTGAATCAGCCAGACAAATAAGACAGCAAATCAATGGTAAGATGTCATTTATGTATGATCGTATCTTGCGACATAGAAAAATAATAGCAAACAAATCTGAAACCCTTTGGAACATCAACATTAATGTACCAGCACGGAGCATGAAAGGTATTCTAATGCTGTTTGAAGACCCAGAAAGAACAAGCACAGAAACCTATTACAACCCAAAGATTGAAAAGGTTGAAATGACAATAGAGGGAGTACCAAATCAGTTGTATAGTCAGGGCATGAAGGCATATCAACATTGGGATGAAATCAACAAATATTTTGCCTTGACCTCAAAAAGAAACAAAGAGACAGAAATAGCAGCGAGGGACTTAAACTTTACCAATGTTTCTCTTGAGACTTATCTGACAAAAGCATATGCTTTGTGGCTCGACCTTAGAACATGTGATGACAATTTATTACACGGCAGTGGAAGAAGAATAGAAAACGGCAGTGAAGGCATAACGATACTAATAAATAAAAAAGCAGATGCAGATCAACCTTTAAATATTTATATATATATAATACAAGATGCGCAAATCAATTTCGAAGATGGAAGATTCAAAGAAGCAGGATACTAGTTTGCAACAAAAATATCCTAAATATTCACACAGTGCCATTATCTGTGGTCAGACAGGCTGCGGCAAAACAGAGTTTGTTCTTGACATACTTGAACAAGAGTTTGTTGGAGTTTTTGAACATATAATTATATTGTGTCCAACCATAGAGTGGAACGAGGCTTATAAAAATAGATCCTGGATAGGAGATGTGAAAAACCTGAGAGATACAAAAATAGTAATTGTCAATCCCGTTAGCAAAGGCAAAGAAATGTTATAAGAACTGTTGCGTTTCTTTTTCAAACAATATGCTGGCAAGCCCACACTATACGTCATTGATGATTGCTCCGCCACAAAAGAATTAACAAAGAAAAAAGATATGTTATCAGAGTTGGCATTCTCTGGCCGTCACGCTAAACAATCAGTGTGGGTCATTTCACAGAGATATAATTCTGTATTGAAAGATTTGA
The DNA here is from genome assembly GCA_037043455.1 of Cyrtodaria siliqua. Taxonomy (NCBI): domain Eukaryota; kingdom Metazoa; phylum Mollusca; class Bivalvia; order Adapedonta; family Hiatellidae; genus Cyrtodaria; species Cyrtodaria siliqua. Next base: position 141,336 of record JAWPHD010002357.1, on the reverse strand, counting down.
GAGAGCAAGCAAAATGGTTGTGTATGTTTTACACCAAGGACAGAGATAGTTATGAAAATTGTTTGAGAGAGAATGATGTTATTCCAACGCTGGAGGAGAGAACCAGAATAAGAAAATCTTTAGCTAAGACTAAATATTCCAAGTTAATATTGAGGACTGACCATCCAACTGGTTATTGGGTTATTTTTAACAGCATTGCTATTTTTTTCTAACAGCATTGCTTTGTTGCTAATAGTAATACTAACAGCAAAGTAGCAATACTGACATGAAAATCTAATAAATATTTCAGAAAATATAGTAATGCTTATAGCATTGCTCATAGCAAAGTAGCATTGCTCATAGCAAAGTAGCAATGTTAATAGCAATGCTTGCAGCAAATTAACAATGCTAATAAAAAATAGCAATATTAATAACAATGCTATTAACAATACTAACAATTACTAGTTGCATGAATATCGCAGCTGGTTGTTTTGTATTTTATGTTTATTTCAAGATAAAAAATAAAATTACTAATATAAAAATGAATGCGGAAGAACTATTACAAGATATATCGGAAGGTTTTACGGAACGTGATGAATCAAAGCAACAAGAAACAAAAAAGAAAGATTATCATCCATAGTGGCTGACGGTGGTAGTCGTCAATATATGGGTAAAGACATACAACTCACGAATATAGATAGCATGCCCCCGGATGAAATTAACAAACTTTACTGCAGATATGAAGCAAGGCTTGGGGCAAGTATGACCAAGACTTTAGGCAATTCTTTTATTAACTTGTATGTGATGGGAGTATCAAAATATGTTAATGTAACCAATCCACCAAAGCTGATAGAAGATTTGGAGGAAGACCCATTTATTAATCATGCTTTGACAAGTGCTTGTTGTGAGTTGTATTACAGGTATGGAATGTGCTTAGCGCCATTTACAGCAATACTGACAACTGTTAGACATATTGATTTTAATAAAAATAAAAATAGATAATATAAATGGAGAACCAAGAGAGTGAAGTTATACCTGTTGTTACACAACCTATTGAACAACAAAAAGTAAAAAATCCAAAACGAATAGAGGCTGGGAAAAAAGGAGCAGCGGCAAGAAAGGCAAAGCGTTTGCTTCAAGATGCTGCAAAGCAAGATGCTGCAAAGCAAGATGAAATAACAAAAATAACAATAGGTGAAGAAGAACCAAAAAATATCAAAATAAACGTATACAAAAATTATATTCCACCGTGTCTGGTTTTATTAGGCATTGCTGGGTTGGGTTTGTATATTTATAACAAGAAATCTGCTACGCAACCTGTAGCTGTGCAACCTGTTCATGTTGCACCAAAAGACCCGTTTGATTTTTAATAATTTATTTTAAAAAAATAATCATATAAAAAAAAAATGGCAGCAAGTATTGACGGAAAACAAATTGTAAATATGATGTATCACGCTTTAGTGGAAACACTTCTAACTGTTGGATATTCTGAGATTGGCAGAAAACTACTAAAAAGACCAGCCCCTAAAGTGGATTTTAATATGGTAGATGTTGGGATGCTGTCTGTGCATATAATGTTAGCAATGGCTACAATGGATATGCTGATTAAGCAAGGTATTATTCCTGCGGATATTATGAAATAATTTTAAAAAATATATATAAAAAAATGGCAAGTGCAGTAGCAATGATGATAGGTGGCGCATTAACAAATGCATTGGCGTTTAGCGGTTCAAATTATTTCTTTTCAAAAATGGGAAGTCATTCAGATGAGGAAAGACAAAGGCATGACAAAGCCGTAGAACAATTAAACGCAGCACAAGCGGAGTGGAATAAAAAAAGAACAGAGAGGTTAGATTTTATTAATAAGCAACTGCAAAAAGAGCATCATGCAGAGCAGACTTTTGATGATGTGGACCAAGCTATGAAACAGTATTATTACATAACTGGCAAACATTTGCTTTTGGAACCGGAGCCCAAGTTGAGTGATTTTTATACACCATCTCCGGATCAACAGAATAGAGAAATTAAGTTTATTGTGGTGGGCATGGCTGCAACTGGATTTGTGGCGTATAAATTGAGTTCATAAAAAAAAATAGTTAAAAACTATAATTACTTTAGATTTGGAATGACTAAGTATGTTTACTTTGAAAAAACTAAGTCATATGCATGATACCTATTTTTGTTGTTGTTTTTACATGGTTTCAATTTAAGTGGTCGCATATAATAAGGTGGTTTAGCACTCTTCTCTAATTTATTTTTGAGATGGTCAGGCGCCCATACTTCACCGTTGTCTAATAATGTCAATACCATGGATGGACCATATTTAGTATCTACTATTTTCGTATCTGTAATAGTGTATATTTTATTTATTTCCAAGTCTGTCCATTTCTTTGTGCTATTTTGATTTTGCTCTTCAAGCAGTTCCTCAAATTGTGCAGTTGTGATATCCATTTCTTCTTTATAGTTATATAAAGTTTAATCTTTAGTAGAAAAAATGGAAAAGATTTATTACAGCCCAAAAGGATTTTGGAAAGGTTACTCAGCAGTTAAAAAATTGGCAAAAGAGGCTGGTGTCAGTGAAAAAAAGGCATTAGAATTTTTAAAGAAACAAGCTGTGTGGCAGATTTATTTACCCGCACCAAAGAAAATAGTTCGACCCAGGTTTGATGTTTCCACTAAGAATGAAGTGCATCAAGCTGATTTGTTATTTTTACCGCATGATACTTTTGGCTTTGGTCGTGGACGCAAGACATATAAATATGCGTTGACTGTTGTTGATATTGCAAGTAGATATAAAGAAGCAGAGCCACTGACTTCCAAGGATAGTAAAGAAGTTGCTAAAGCATTTGAGAAAATATACAGTCGGCATTTGAAATATCCAAAATTATTACAAGTGGATCCAGGCAGAGAATTTATGGGTGCAGTATAGCAGTTGATGGCAAAACATAAAGTAAATATCAGACGAGGCAGAACAGAAATACACAGAGACCAATCTTTAGTGGAAAGATTTAACAGAACATTAGCTGAAAGATTGTTTGGCTATCAGTATGCTAAGGAAATAGATTCACAAAAAACGTAATAGAGAATGGGTAAAGAGATTACCAGAAGTTGTTAAAGCATTAAATGCGGAGACAAAAAAGCCCCTCCTGTTGAAACAAAAATATTAAAAGAAGATCCTATCTGTATGAATGCAAGTGTAAGATATTTATATCAACCCGGGGAACAAGAAGGTGGAAGACGCAGAGTAACTGATCCAATGTGGAGTGTAGATATTCACAAGATTAAAAGTTATATGGTGACGCAAGGTATAAGAGTTTATTATTTAAAATTACCAGCGCCACAAAGAGGATTTGTCAAAGAAGAATTACTTATTGTTCCTGCTGATACCCAAATTCATAAGTTTTTATAGAAACCATGTGCATCAGTTCTAATACCGTCTGGTGCTATGTATCTTTTAGATTAAAATGTACAGTGATACTTTGTTTACTTTTATGCCATATATCTCATGCTTTATTGAGCGTATCATATTCATTTCATGGGTGTATTTTTTCTTGCCAAACAATGCATCCTTATAGTTTTCAAAGTTTATATGTTTTTTGATTACATATTCTTTTACTCCTTTTTCTTTTTTGATAAGTTGTTCATCCGCTTTCAAAATAGAATATAGCTTGGGTCTTAATCCAACATACTCAGCTATAGCAACACCAGCACATTCGTCTTTCATTTTACCCAATACTTTATTGTTTGTATCATCATGCATTGGGTGATTTTCAGGATAATTACTTAGATCATACTCATCTTTCATTTCAGCCATGTCTTTGTATGCATCATCTGTTTTGATGTCTACCAGTAGGCTGTCAGTGTCTGTGTATAATAAAGTACAGTCATTTCCGTACCTTTTTTTCAGGGTATTATAGTACCAATCATACATCAAGTGCTTTGATAAATCCAATACTGACATCCCAACATAAATTGGTTTGTTTAATGTTAATTTTGTTTTGTTCACATGGATTGCTGACAATTCATCTGAAAATTTTATACGCCTGTTAAAGTTGGGTTTGGCTATTATTTTTCTTATCTTTTCATTTTCGGAGCCGTCAGTTCTGACTAGTTTTATATCAGTCCGCTTGCGTAGATTTTCCATTGTTTTGCCAAACACAGAGTTGTTCATAAGTTTGTAAAAATCTGTTTCAAATTTTGATTAAGCTTTTTTTCTAAGTTCTGTGTTTAGGTTTATGTATGAGCCATCCATGTTTTTTCATTGAATTCTAATACTCTGTGTATTTTCTTTAGTCTCATACCCAAAGATAAATACAGTTGCAGGTTTTTGTGATGTATCACATATTTTTCTGTGTCCATAAGATTTGGGACTAGTTGTTCTGTATTTATCATGCTATCATTTTCCAAAAGATCTGTCTGGTATTCAGACAACCATTCTTTTTTTACTGCTAATCTTTCCGGTGCAAGCGAATAGTCATTGTGAGCTTCTTGGAGCTCTTTAGGATATTCTAAATCAACTTCAAGTATTTGCCCTTTGCCAGGTTTTGGTTTAGAATATGTTCCTTTCTTGTTTTTAGCTTTCCAAACAAAGCCAGAAAATGGAAGTGGCTGACTCATTGCCCACCCATAAAGATTATTTGCATCCAGATACATTAAGTAGCTGATTTCCTTGACAGGATTATAATCAGCTACATATGGATTGTTTGCTTTGGCATATCGTTATGATACCATACTAATTCCACCACGCATTCCTTTTTCTACAAACAAGTGCTTGTCAATGTCTGTCAAAAGTTCTAATTTTATTTTTGAATGTTTGAGTAAAGCATCCCAAGATAATCCAGGTGCTGTATAGTAATGTAAAGCATCAAGTTTGTATGCACTCATACATGTTTTTCTAAAAGTTTGAAACACATCTGCTAACAGAGTTACATCAGTTTTTAGATATAAATCATGATAGTCTCCAAGAGTTTTACAGTTAAACTCTTCCCATATTTTTTGAGTGTATTCGTAATCGTCGGGACTTATATTTTCATCTGAGAGTCTGCTGTAAAACTTTTCTATAGGCGGTAATTGCGTTTCCTTGAATCTTTCCATACTGTTCATATATTCGTATGGATAAACACCTTTTCGTAAAAGTAAATCTGTTTGTTCTCCAAACTGATTTTTGGTAATTTTAAAATCAGATTTGTCTGTTGCTTTAACCAATTTTTCCAGAGACGAAGCCATAAACTGAAAGCTATCCAAGAATCTAAGTTGTCCGGCACTAAATGAAATATACTTTTCAGCGTTGTTTGGAATGCATGTAATATTACCGGTCATTTTATGTATTTTTTGCATGATGAGATGACTATCATATCCTTTGAGATTATGAAATACAATAGGGATGATTGTTTTATTTGGTTTTATTTTCAGTTTTAGGTTGCAGTTTTTATGTGCTGCATCTCTGTATTCTCCTGTAAAATGACAGTGGTCTCTTACTTTACAGTTTTTGCCACATTTCCTACCTATTTCATTCTCGCATATCCAGCAGTGTGTCGCTTTTTCATAATCTTCCTCATTTTGTTGTGTCATGATTAATGGTTTTGGGTGAGCAAATATTTTATTAATGTTGCTCTTCTCACATTCTAAGTGATTTAAAAACTTTTCAACAACATCTTCACCTCTGTAAATTACAGGTTCTTCAGCTTTGCCATCATATCTGACAACCTGGTATCCAAAACCACAAGCTTCGTGTACATTTGTGATTTCAGATTTTTTTCCAAATTCGATTGATTGCGGTTTGATTATACTCTCAAAATCAGCATATATTCCATCACAGGCATCTGATTTTGATGATTTTTAAATTGTGTGTGATTTTTACCTTCTTGCGGCATTTCTATTCTGCAAGAATTTTTGTTGATACCATCACAGTCTTCTTTGTGTTTGGTAAGTAGTCCTTTTCCAGAATAGCCGTGAAGGCAACGATCGCAGAAGTAAGTTTGACCATGGTGTTTGTTTTGGTCCCAGAGTAGTCTATTCAGATTTTTAATCCAGCAATAGTGATATTTTGTTGTTAATTTTTTTGGTTCGTTGGAATAATCATCGGGGTTATAGTTGTCATCTATAATTCCTTCTTCATTATTTGGATCGTCTTCGTTCTCTGATTCAACCTCAGTGTCTTCAGATATTAAGATCAAATTAATTCGTTCAATATCTTTTGGTTGTTCTGATATTTTATATGGAAAAACAGATACCTTTTTATTTTTTCCTGTTATGGTATATCCATAAACATTAATAGCAAGATTATTTTGTTTTTCTACTTTGGTTATTTGAGAAGTTGGAGTGGGAAAATCAATGCCCTCTTTCTTTAAGAACTCTGTACTAGGATACTTTGATAATCTATCAGAATTCTTTTTAGCTGGATTTAAAGCTGAATTTATTGCATGAAACAAACACTGATCATCGTCGTTTTTTACATTGATAATTGCCTTCTTATCAGCTACTGCTTTAGGCAAAGGAATATATGAAGAACCTTTTAACGGCTCGTACTTTGCAATATTTAAGTAAAGCTTAACACAGTGATCAATTTCTAATCGGGATGCTGTGTTTGTAAATCTTTCAAGACTCTCTTGTATAAATGCAGATGACTCATCGTAGAACTCATTTATTTTTTCAGAGTTCAAGATGGCATTTGTTCACTGTGTAACACTGCTGTAGTGTATTTTTTGGTAGCACCGTCATCTTTAAATAAATCTACAGTGAGACCTAATTGAAACTTTAGTCCATTCATCTTTGTCAGCTCTTTGCTTATTTGTTTTGTGATAATGGATTTCTTATCACGAAATAGTTTTTGAGGGTCTTTGTATTTCTCGGCAGATATCTCGTATGCTTTGAAATAGCCACACATTGGTTTGTCAACCAGTTTTAATTTTCTATCTTTAAAAACTTGTTTTAGTTCATTTATAACATTTTCTTGTAAATTGGCATATTTCTGCTTTTGTTCATTTATAACATTTTCTTGTAATTTATCATATTTCTGCTTTTCTCGTTTACGTTGTTTTTTAGCACGTCGTCTCTTGAGTAAATTTTCTAATGTTTGAGATTTAACCTCTGAAGTAGTTTCCTTTGGAACTTCTTTAAGAGGTTTTAATGCATTTATACCATTAGATAGTGTTTGCTTATCTATTTCACCTGCTTCAAACAGGTGTATTCATTTTTCTATAATCTCTTCAGTCTTCATTATTTCTTTTTGATATATTTATATATTCTTTTTTATTTAATATAAAGAAATATATCAAAAAGAAACAATGGAAATCAATGTTTGCAAATTTCTTAAAATTGGATTACACAATCCGTGTAAAAATAAGACTACAAAAGATTCTAAGTATTGCAGTTTGCATAAGTATAGATTAAAAACAAGTCATGTATTGCCGTGCTCAATATGTAAAAAAGGCACAAGAGCAAAAAATAAAATTTATGCTGATTGTGGTGGAGTTTCAGTCAGAATAATGGCAAGGTATTGGAAATTTAAAGATTATAATGCTGAGTGCTTAAAATTTAGACGTATTGATGTTTAACCATATTTTATTACAAAAAAAATATGTTGTAATTTTGATAACTATAAAAAAAATTAAACTTGCAATTTTCACTACCCCTATTTTGAAAAAGTTTTAATAAATCAAGTAAATCACCATTTACTTATATATGTATTTTGGGTGTTTCTGGATCAAACTCGAGCAAAGCGAGAGCTTTGAGCCAGAAACCCAAAAATACATATATATACTAGATATAGAAAAGGGCCTTTTCACAGATAAGGACAGAAAAGGGTTGGGCGGCACAGAAAAGGGCCGATTAAATGCACAATTTTAACTTGTGTTGATTAAAAAGTGATTTAAAACGTTTAATATTGATAATAATCACGATTGACAGTGAAAAGAAGTTTTTTTTGTTCCCATGCTATTGCGAAAAGGACATCGCCGGGCAGAAAAGGGCTTGTTAAATGCACTAGTATACCTTATATTGAATAAAAGGTGATTTAAAATGATTTATAATGATAATAAACACTTTATAAAAAAAAGAAAAAGAGTTTTATGTTTTTATTGCTAGTAATATCATTAATATATGTCCTCGTGCTATTACGAAATCAACGTGGCCTGACAGAAAAGGGTTTGTGCGACACAGAAAAGGGCCGATTAAATGCACAATTATAACGAGATGACTTCGGAAATAGGTCGGAGTCTGTTGGGCTGAGTACTGTGATCTTCCATCCACCACAATAATCACGAAGGATGGGAGTATCCTGCAAAATCAGAAAAAAACATTTGGCGAGCGCCTGTAGTTGTTTGTAGAGTTATCTATCTTTACCACACCTGTCAAGAGGGCGCTGCGAATCAAAACAACGACCTTGGCATACACAGTCACAGAACAGGTAGATTGTCAAATTGATATATTTTACTGTCATTTAAATTTAGAATAACTCGTTTACCATCCATGAGTTTTTGTATATGTGAAGCATACATTGCTGTCTTAATTAAAACGTTGAAGTGAGTGCTTTTGTATATGTGCAGTTTTGTTAAAATACAAAAACAGGAAATGACAACATATTGATATTTACACTCGTAGTGTACTCACTGTATAGTATGCAACTAATATCGGTGTTGTAACTAGGAAACGCATAGGTAATATTTCTAAAAGTAAAACTGCAGTATAAATTATCATAAGAGTGCAGTTTATCAACTTCGTACTTATATATATTATTCCCTACATGCCCTTAATTCTAACAACTTAACTCTTTTTTCTAAACACAAAAAATACAGTGATGTCATGATTTTAGAGTCGCACATTCTTAAAATTGAAAGTTTATTGTTGTACACTTCTCAAAACTGCTAACTACACCGCTCACGTTTTATACACTTTCAAAACAGCCAACTACACCGATTTAAAATATGAATAATTTTGTTAATATCATTATTTCATAGTTGTTTGTAATTAAATAAACAAATAACACAAATCTGCACTATATGAGACAAATTTGATTTTATTGAAAAACATTCAACCCATCGATATATATAACCCAAAACGTGAGCGGTGTAGTTAGCAGTTTTGAGAAGTGTACATGTCTGGTGTTATAAGCCATAACAGGCCCTTCACCGTATTCAACAGAAACAGAAACAGAAATGTAGGGAGAAATAATTACGGATTTGTATCTGAAGGTTCTGCTAACCTAGCCAACCCTGAATTTATTCAACAACAGCCTGTATCGTCAATTGTGATGGAAACATGTACCACACAGATATAGTGACAGCCGTGCAATGGGTACCAAACGTAATATGTATATCTATCTATCTTCCTTTAATGCCAAACCCCTGCTGGGGACCTAGGCATGCGTCGTCATACCGACAAAGACTGTTAGTATTTTAAAAATATATATATAAAAGAAATTAAGAAAAACATTGAAGTTTTTGGATGTTAGGTTTAAAATAAAAACAAACATTGAATTTATGGTGAGATATGTTCAATTCTGCTGACTGCAGAATTGAACTGTTCTATATTGGGTAATATAGGGATGTCAGGAGCTAATGAATTCCAGTGGAAGACTGTTCTGGGAAAAAGGAGAATTTGTAGTAGTCAGCGGTTGCGTCAATTAATTTGAAAGCAAGCGAGTGTGAATGTCGGGATTGTCTGTTCGTCAGTGTCATGTAGTCTTCTAGAGGGATAGCTACCAGGTCATTTGTGATCTTGTAAGAGGTACCTAACACAGCTCAATATGTACTATACAGATATAGTGACAGCCGTGCAAGGGGTACCTAACACAACATGTACCATACAGATATAGTGACAGCCATGCAAGGGGTACCTAACGCAATATGTACCATACAGATATAGTGACAGCCGTGCAAGGGTACCTAACACAACATGTACCATACAGATACAGTGACAGCCTTGAAAGGCGGTACCTATCGCAATATGTACCATACAGTGACAACCATGCAAGGGGTACCTAATGCAGCTCAACATGTATCATACAGATAAAGACAGCCGTGCAAGGGATACATAACACAACATGTCCCATACAGATATATTGTCAGCCGTGCAAGGGGTACCTCAACATGTACCAGATATATTGTCAGCCGTGCAAGGGGTACCTCAACATGTACCATACAGATACAGTGACTACCGTGCAGGGTTTGCACACACACAACCTTCAGCTTGTGGGCCGAGTGCTCTTTCCACAGGACTATAGAGGCCTTACATACTGCTCAAAGTTTACAAAGCACCATTTTACGGTCACTGGAAATTGCCGTATTGATTAGAAAAAAGAAGAAACCATAAATATCCTTCATCTGGGTTCAACAATAAGGCGATAAAGGTTTGGTGCTTAGCAAACTTTGAGTAGTATAGATATATATGTATACTATTGGTAATGTGCTCACTTCGCAACTACAAAATGCTGTAACCACATGGCAACCCAGTAAGACCCATAAATTATGAACTTAAACTTTCGACACTTGAGAAGATGTATAATTGGTATACTGTGGTTAGTTGGTTAGTCTAGACCACAGTGGTGTCTGACTGAACCTGTCACAAAACCTCAAGTTACATGTACCATCAGTAACCAAGCAATGGTTGCTACATGGGTCAGATGAAATATAATGTTAGTACAGAAAAGTTGTATGAAATTATTTATGAATTTCTTGTGAAAATTTTTTTGATATATTCTAAATATGTTCATGATGTGTTACGACTGTTGCAGATTGACATGATCATGGCATTTAAATAATGTTTCTTACTACATGTACATGCTGACCTCCCAGCAAGTAATTATGTTCTAATATTTTAGCAGCCTGGGTAGCTCAGTTGATAAGGCATTGTGGGGAGAAATAAAAAACTATTTTTTTATGAAGGAAGAAGTTCGCAGTTTTACCTATTGTCGACTGCCGCAAAGATTTTTTACAACTATAATTTATGGTACACTGCTTTTTAATTTTATTTATTGCAGAGAAATCATTTTCAAAGTATCTCGTTTTCATCATAATCATAACCCCGCCCTTGCTTAGTATTTTGTAGTACGATTTTTAATTGTTCACCAAACGGAAAAATACGACTGCTTTGATTGGTTTACATAAATAGAATGCGCACATGGTCCCCACATGATCTTATCATGTGATCGCCTAACAAGCAAACGTGGCGGTTATATTCACATCTCGCCTCTGGCAAGCCGATAATGATCGATAATTAGGCTATTGCCCTAATCAGATAAGAGTCGGGTTGTTATTTAATGGTAATGGGATTAAATAAGGTACTGTGAAACTCACGCTGATTATGCATTTTAGAGGGTTTTGTTAATTATGAGGTTAATCACATTTGAAATTGCCGAAATTGACCTGAAAATGACGGCGACTCAAATTTTGCCCCACATGGATAATAAAGCGTAGTCGGCCAAATCAGAGCGAAGTTTAAAGCGACTTCATCTAATCGCGAGACCGCTGAATGTATTATTAAATTATAAATATAAAGTATAATATTAATACTGTTTATGATTTACATGTATTTGCAGTGATATTCTTTGTTGTAAGTGATATTTATCAATATGCAATAAATGGTAAAACGGCGCGATGATGTCATCAATCCAAGATGGCTGCCTCCATATTTGATTTTTGCAAACTTTTTAAAGATCATAATTATCTCCTGTATTTTTTATTATATTTTGATAATTCTTTCAGCTTTTTCCATGTTTTTTAAAGCCCTTAAATAAGCTAGTTCCAGAATAGTGCAACAAACTCTTTAAAGAGCCATTCATAATTTAGATAGAGCATCATCAAAAAACTGACCAATCAGTGCCCAGATTCAATTTATGTATCTTTTAAAATCAAAATCTTCAAAATTATCATCTTTTTACTCTGCCAAAGATTTTTATTTTACTATAGAACCTAAGGCCAGAAAAAAAAATACCTGTGTTTCTGGTTACCCGACCGTCCCTATTTTTTGGCGCCGACCCTACAGTTTTTTTATCCAAAAAAATTAAAAAAAAAATAGTACGAAAAAGCTGGGTACGAAACGGTTATGTACGGAAAGATTGAATACGAAACATGCGCTAAAACCCGTTTTGGTTATTCGTATTGGAAAATGCAGTCATGGGACAGAGCAGAAGTTGTGAAAAACATTAATCATAACATGCTGCCAGCAGATTTGTTCTTCCAATACCACCCAGCCTCAGGAAAATTACAAAATTCAATCGTATGTAAACTCGTAGTGGCACAAAATATGTGTTTTCAATTTATTTTATTCAAAACTAACAAGTTAAGAAGATATCATGAGGTTGTTTACCTTCTCTCCTTGCAAAATTACTACAAATTAACTACTTGACAAAGTTAAAGATACCTTTAACATCGTCCAAATCACATAGGCAAAAAAAAAATAAAAAAATAAAAAATAAAAAAAATTACCGACCTACCTACCCTAATTTTTTCAGCAGAGTAACCAGAAACACAGGTATTTTTTTTTCTGGCCTAAGGATAAAAACCGAGTAACACAAGTTTTATCACCTACTGAAAATAAAATAAAATCTCAACATCTCTGCAATGCAAAATTATGAATAGGAATATATTTGTTGCTTCTTCTAAGAGTAGGCATCTCAAAATAACCTATTATGTGTGTTGATGAGCCTATTATGTGTGTTGATGAGCCTATTATGTGTGTTGATGAGCGTGTTGATGAGCCTATTATGTGTGTTGATGAGCCTATTATGTGTGTTGATGAGCCTATTATGTGTGTTGATGAGCCTATTATGTGTGTTGATGAGCCTATTATGTGTGTTGATGAGCCTATTATGTGTGTTGATGAGCCTATGATGTGTGTTAATGAGCCTATTATGTGTGTTGATGAGCCTATTATGTGTGTTGATGAGCCGTTTAACAACATTCAATTCAATTATCATTATGTTAAAACCGACCAAATATCGAATTACAAGGGTGTAACCAGTACGAAGCTGCTGAGGTGCATTATTAAATAACATGTAAACTTATGTTCTAATTTGTTTATTACTGCACACCTGCATTTCAAATATATATATTAGTGCGATGATTCAAGTTCTTTGTCTGTCAAAAAAATGCAAACTAAGTTTTCGGAAGGTGCAGTTTAGACTGTTAAGGCTACAGAGTGTTGGCGACTAAAAATGCCGTGAGATGTGTTCAGTAACTTCTGTCACGGCTTTACCTGCACCAACAAAATGTGTAGCTTAAACCTTTATATTTTTAAGCAACAGATACTATTATAACAATGTAATTGAGGTCCCAAGTCCACCCTGGCCACACATCTCACTCCTGAGACTTAGCTCCGTAACAATCATCATGCCAAGAAAACCATACTTAAGATTGATAAGCTATTCTTAATGATCTTTACAAGACAGTAGCCCTATTGTCAGCCCTTTTATGTTTATGAAGTCATATCTTGCCATTCATCCATCTTATTTGTCATTTGTTTCTGTGCGTGTTTGTGGTTGACCGTGGTTCTGGAATGCTACATTTCCTGTGTGACATTTTTATCTACATTTCCTGTGTGACATTTTTATCTACATTTCCTGTGTGACATTTTTATCTACATTTCCTGTGTGACATTTTTATCTACATTTCCTTACAATTCTGTCTTGCGTGCACTAAAATAATTAAAAAAAATAAATTATATTTACCTGTATTGCTTTCTAATGCCCCCAATTTTCAGACAATGATGTAACATCGCTGTACAAATAGTGAACGGTAATTGGATTAATTTAAACAAAAACAATTAATTGTTAAGTTGGACAAAATCTTAACGACAATAATGACAATGTATGCACCATGAGATCATGACAGTTTTGTTTAATTGTTGTCATTATAATTAAAATGGTTTGTTTGTTTTTGTTTGTATGGCGTTTTACGTCATTTTCAACAAATGTAAGGTTATATATGATGGTGGATTTTTTGTGATGGAGGCAGACCACCCACCTTTCCTGGATAGAACCAGTACTGTACACCTCCCGCCTTCCGTAAGAATTAAAAATGGAAAGGTTTGAGAAAGTGTTTTTTGTTTTAAGAGCTATTGGTCGGCTATCTTTGAAAAGAAAATTCAACATGGATGGGGTATGATTAATTGAAATTTTCATCCAAATGCATATTATAGGCATGAACATTGTCAATGATATAATAGATGACATTAATACAACACTATTGATGTGAACATAATATCAGAAACAATATTTATTTGGCAGAAATAGTGCCCTTTATATTCGAAAAGTTGAGTGCAATTTTACTCTAAGATGTTTTGTTTTTTATGTTAAATAGAATTGTCCATAGAATTGTCCATTTATCTAAAAATGGCACACGAGACATCATTTCTAAATAAAGTAAGCCATGTTATCACATCATCCAAAATTCGAAGTATACCATTGTTAAAAATGAAGATTTTCTTTATACGCCATGTGCCTTCAACACACGCAAAAAGCATGCAGGTGAATTGTAAATTTGATACATGCTGTATGGTGAAACATTCGGATAAACAGGTAATTTGATCGTATTCATATGTTATTATTTAGTTTGTGCTGTTTTTATAGGAATATAATAATAAATTACTCTTGTGTTGCCTTGTTTCTATTCACAACAGTCACTCAGTTGTGTTTAATACATCCAAAAATATAGTTGCCATTTATAATAGTTTGACAATTAAAACCTATCAGTGCCACCATACTATAGCATTGAGATTATTTTGAAAGTACATGCCATTGAAAGAATAGCTTGTTTTTTTTACAATGATTGACTTTGAAATTTGGATGATGTGATAACATGCTGTATTTAATTTAGAAATGATGTCTCGTGTGCCATTTTTAGATTAAATGGATTTTTCTATGGACAAATTTATTTAACATAAAAAACAAAACATCTTAGAGTAAAATTGCACTAACCTTTTCGAATATGAAGGGCACTATTTTTGCCAAATAAATATTGTTTTTGATATTATGTTCACATCAATAGTTTTGCATTAATGTCATCTATTATATCATTGACAATGTTCATGCCTATAATATGCATTTGGATGTAAATTTCAATTAATCATACCCCATCCATTTTGGATTTATTTTTCAAAGATGGCTGACCAATAGTCCTTAATATATAATTGATTGTAATGTCAGTATAAGTTCCTTAAATTTTACACACACAAAGTAACGGCTTGTGAAATGCTTGATATCATTAGTAATGACAGATAAATAAAGAAAAACATATGGACAGCAGTAACCTTTTTCACTTAACCCGCTAAGCACAACTATAATAGCATTTGCGTCCATTGCAAACCCAGATCACCAGATCAGCCTGCGAGTAACATTTGTCACATAAATGGAATGGTCTTAATTCAAAGAAAGAACTCCAATATATATGTAGCAGTTAAAATAGACACGTATAATTTACATTTTGAATGTACAACATATTTACCATTGATGTCATATTGAGTTGGAGTGGGGAATGGTGATTGGCAAAACATGACAGTAATGGAGATTGTTTCTTTCTGTATGCCCCAATGTTTGTGTTTGATGATAGAGAGTAAATGAATTAACATTACTTTCTGAAACTCTCTCCTGGATTAAGTTTCTCTGGGAAGGCTGGAAATAACACAATATAATGTGTTGATCAGCCGTTAAACAACAATTCAGTTCCATAGTGCAAGTAGGCCTGATTCTGGTTTCCTAGAGCTGCACATCTTCTCTCTCTCTGGGAGGTTGATTCCAGTTTCCTCTGCACATCTTCCTCTTTCTGGGTGGCATATTTCAGTTTCCTTTGAACATCTTCTTTTTGATGGGAGGCAGATTCCAGTTTCCTTTGCACATCTTCCTCTCTCTGGGAGGCAGATTCCAGGTTCCTCTGCAAATCTTCCTCTCTCTGGGAGGCTGATTCCAGTTTCCTCTGCACATCTTCCTCTCTCTGGGAGGCAGATTCCAGTTTCCTCTGCACATCTTCCTGTTTCTGGGAGGCAGACACCAGTTTCCTCTGCACATCTTCCTGTTTCTGGGAGGCAGACACCAGTTTCCTCTGCACATCTTCCTCTCTCTGGGAGGCAGATTCCAGTTTCCTCTGCACATCTTCCTCTTTGGAAAGCTGATTCCAGTTTCCTCTGCACATCTTGTCGTGCCCTTAATGGTTTATTCTCTTGTTGCTCTGGCTTCTGCCAAGTCATTGAGTACCTTCATTGTGGCTTTCTAGGCTATTTTTTTTTGTATTATATTTACATGAGCATATTTGTGTTTTACTTATATTGCCTATTGATGCTGCCTTGTTGGTTAAAGATAAGATCATGACGGGAATTTCTTTATTTACACTGTCCTGTTTTAATGGGATGAAGTAGGGTAAGTGTGAGGTTTGGTGCACCCTAGAACCGGTTTATACCCCTATTGGCCTTCTTTGCCACTAAGAGTTCCAAGGGGGTAACCCTATTGTCAACCCTTTTGTGTTTGTGATGTCGTTTGTATTTTTTATTACTTTTGCCTTCTTGTTTGTCTGTTTGCGTGTTTGTTTCTGTGTTTTGTGGTTGATTGTCCTCCTTGAATGCTACTTTCCCTGTCCGATCTTTTTATATTTCTTTCCTCTCTCTGGAAGGCTGATTCCAGTTTTCTTGGCACATCTTCCTCTCTCTCGGAGGCTGATTCCAGTTTCCTCTGCACATCTTCCTTTATATGGGAGGCTGATTCCAGTTTCCTCTGCACATTTTCCTCTATGGGAGGCATATTCCAGTTTCTCCTGCACGTCTTTTTTTCCTGTTTTCTCTGCACATCTTCCTCCTATGGGAGACAGATTCCAGTTTTCTCTGCACATCTTCCTCTCTCTCTGGGAGTCCGATTTCAGTTTCTTCTGCACATCTTTTTTTATTCCAGTTTCTTCTGCTCATCTTTCTATTTATGGGAGGCAGATTCCAGTTTCCTCTGTACATCTTCCTCTCTCTGGGTGGCATATTCCAGTTTCCTCTGCACATCTTCCTCTCTCTGGGAGGCTGATTCCAGTTTGCTTTGCACATCTTTCTCTCTTCGGGAGACAGATTCCAGGTTCCTATGCACATCTTCCTCTCTCTGGAAGACGGATTCCAATTTCCTCTGCACATCTTCCTCTCTCTGGGAGGCAGATTCCAGCTTGCTTTGCACATCTTTCTGTCTTCGGGAGGCAGATTCCAGGTTCCTGTGCAAATCTTCCTCTCTCTGTGGTGCTGATTCCAGTTTCCTTTGCACATCTTCCTCTCTCTCTCTCTCTCTCTCTCTCTCTCTCTGGGAGGCTGATTCCAGTCTCCTCTGCACATCTTCCTCTCTGGAAGGCAGATTCCTGTTTCCTCTGTACATCTTCCTCTCTGGGAGGCAGATATTCCAGTTTTCTCTGCACATCTTCCTCTCTCTGGGAGGCAGATTCCAGGTTCCTCTGAAAATCTTTCTCTGTGAGGCTGATTCCAGTTTCCTCTGCACATCTTCCTCTCTTTGGGAGGCAGATTCCAGGTTCCTCCTCACATCTTCCTCTCTCTGTGAGGCTGATTCCAGTTTCCTCTGCAGTCTTCCTCTCTTTGGGAGGCAGATTCCAGTTTCCTCTGCACATCTTACTCTCTCTCTCTCTCTCTCTCTCTCTCTGGAAGGCTGATGTCCACCTGTCGTCTGTTGTCGGTCCATCGTCCGTTAACTTTTGTCTTGTTTATGCGATAGGGACTTCATTATTAATCGGATATTTACAGAACTTTACCAGTGTCTTTACAGCAATGAAAGCTCAGATGAGTTAAAAAACCAGCCAGATTGGATGAGTAACACCAGAGTTATGGCCCTTGTTTTGCTGAAAAAAGCCATATTAAGCCTTGTTTACACTCTTAACACCTTTATTTTGTATTTGATCTTTACGAAATTTTACCAGTGTATTTATATCAATGGAATCTCAGATGAGTTCGAAAACCTGCCAGATCGAATTAGTAACACTGGAGTTGTGGCCCCAGTTTTGCTGAAAATGCCATATTAAGCCTTGTTGAAATCTTTACGAAACTTTGCCAGTGTATTTATATCAATGGAAGCTCGGATGAGTTCGAAAACCAGCCAGATCGGATAAATAACACCAGAGTTATGGCCCTTGTTTTACCTTCATTTATAATTTGATCTTTAACAAATTTTGCCAGATTGTTAATATCAATGAAAGCTCAGACAAATTTGAAAACCTGCCAAATTGTATTAGTAACACCGGAGTTACAGCCCTTGATTTAGTTAAAAATGCTCTATTTTGCCTCATTAAGACGATAGGCCTTTCATTTGGCTGGATTTTAATTAAACTTTGCAGGGATGATCAGTACCAAATTTAGCTGTGCATGTCATCAGCGTGTTCCGGTTGAGTGATTTTTGGCAGAGTTATGGTCCTTTAAAGGTTTTACTACACAAATTTTGTCCAGACTAGTTCTGCTAAACTCTTGGCCGGATTTCAGAGAAACATTGCAGGGATGGTCAGTACCAAGCCTAGTTGTGCCTTTCATCACTGTTTTCCGGTTAAAAGATTTTTGATGGAGTTATGGCCCTTTTCAGGTTTTAATTCACAAACTTTGTCCGAACTAGTTCTGCTGAACCCCTGGCCGAATTTCAGCGAAACTTGGCTAGGATGATCAGTATCAAGCCTAGTTGTGCATTTCATCACCATGTTCCGGTTGAAAGAAATTTGGCGGAGTTTCGTCGGTGTGTTCTTGGGCAAGACACTTTCCCTTAGCGTCGGATGGGGACGTAAACCGGGCGGTCCCGTGTATCGGTCTATCCTCCGAGCACGTTAAAGAACCATTGGAATCTATTCGATAATAAGAGTAGGGCTCGGTTCCCGGATTCCTATGTTTCCTTCCCCTCTCTCTGGGGTGGCTTTATACTGAGTTGATGAGCCGTTAAACAACATTCAATTCAATTGAAAGATTTTTGGCCCTTTACAGGTTTTAATACACTAACTTTGTACAGGCTAGTTCTCCTGAAACTCTGGCTGAATTTCAACGAAACTTGACAGGAATGATCAGTACCAAGCCTAGTTTCCATTTTCTGGTTTAATGATTTTTGACAGAGTCATGGCCCCTTATACACAAACTTTTTCCTGAATCTCTGGTTGGATTTCAATGAAACTTGGCAAGAATGATCAGTACCAAGCCTAGTTGCGCATATCATTGTCATGTTCTGGTTGAATGATATTTGGTGGAGTTGTGGCTTGTCCGGACTAGTTCTCCTCAACCACCATTCAGCTTATATCATTTTCTTGTTCCAGCTGAATGATTTTTTGGTGAAGTTACGACCCTTTAAAGGTTTTAATACATAAGCTCTGTCCCCACTACTTCTCCTGATCAGCTGCCTGCATTTCCATGAAACTTGGTAAGGATAACCATTACCAAGCCTAGTTGTACATCATCATGTCTTTGTTGTGTTCCAGTTTAGTGATTTTGGGCGGATTTATGGTCCTTTCTCCTGTAGGGGAGACATCTGTTTTCACTAAAACCAAGCCCTAGTTCTAATTTAGTATGGTTATTTAGGGACAAAACAATTAGTTGAAATGAATTTTGACCGCCTGCACAAAGAAGCCCCTCTACAGGCAGTCAAAACCTATTTGATACAATTGTTGTGCCTCGAGTCCCTAAATAACCATACCAAATGAGAACTAGGGCCGCTTGTTTAAATTGTTAGCATGGGTCAAGGGTTTATTAGTTTCTGTTGTGGGTGTTGTTGTTTTGTGGGTATTTCTTGCAATGTTTTAAAAGAAGTACTGATGGGAATCTTATGACGACAACCCTTGATATATAAGGGCTGTGTTAGCCAGTAGAGCACAGGCCCTCGTGGGGCTATTGTTTTGCATTAGCGTATGCCATGGTGCGGTGTCCGTCCGTCCGTAAACTTTTTTGTGGCGACTACTCCTCTGAAACTACTGGATAGATTTTCATGAAACTTTACAGAAATGTTGCCCATGTCTAGTTGATCCTAGAAAAAATTCATGCTGATGTGAAATTCAAGATGGCCACCATATCTAAAATTAGATGTTTAAAAAACAAGTTTGTAGCAGTAGTACTACGTCTTGAAACTAAAAGTGATATTGATATGGAAACTTTTTCGAAAATGATCAGCATGACATGATGTTGGTCCTTATTGAAAATCATTTTGATTCATCATTAAATATGGCTGCCAATGGCCATCTTTGTTTATATAGAGTTATATAGTAAAAACTTGTAGCGATAACTCCTCTGAAACTACTTGACGGATTTCATGCAACTTCACAGGAAGGTTGCTCTTGATGTCTAGTTGAACCTAATTTCAGGTCGGCCACCGCAGCTAAAAATAGATTTTTCAATTTTTTTTTTTTAGAGGCTGCTTCTGGAAAACTATAAGTGATATTGATATGGGACTTTTTCTAAAATGATCAGCATGACATAATGTAATTATGATTCGACATTAAATCTTTATTTACATAGAGTTGATGTCTAGTTGATTCTAGTAAAATTTCATGTCGGCCGGAAATTCAAGATGGCCACCACGGCTAAAAATTCATCTTTTATTTTTTTATTTTTTTGCCAGCAGCCATCTTTGTTTACATAGAGTTATATAGTAGAAACTTGTAGCGACTACTCCTCTGAAACTACTCAACAGATTTTCATGAAACTTCACAGGAAGCCTGATCTAGCTATCAAAGCCTGTCAGTAGAGCTTCTAAGTCATTGACCTACTGTTTCGTCATATCTTAGTATTGATCACCATAAAAATTCCCAAAAGCTCTTGTTTGATTTACACCCCTCCCTCCATTGGCTCATGGGGCATCTGGCCGAGTGGTTAGGGTTTCTGACTTAAAATCACTTGCTCCTCACTGCTGTGGGTTCGAGCCCTTATAGAACCCTTATCTTATCTTTATGTGAGGAAGCTATCTAGCTGGCTTGCGGAAAGTCTGTGGTTCTACCCAGGTGCCCGTCTGTGCACGAAAATTGTCCTAAGGGACACTTCAGGTCTTCCTCCACCAGTGGAAGCTGGAAAGTTGGCATATGACCTTAACTGTTTTTGCGACTATAAAATCCAGTTCAATAGAGCTCGATTTTAGATGTAGTATGTTTTAAAAATAAATTGAAAAGGTCAATGACTTTGGACAAACAGTTACATTACTTACACGGTATATATATACAAAAGTATAGGTTTATTATGTCGGACATCGTATTGAGAGGTTTACACAGTATGTGACGTCATTTGAGCTTTAGCCCATATATATCCCTATTCAGTTCCATTGGCTTATCATGTCATACGTCGGTTTCAATGTATTCTGTTTATTATTCAAGTTATCGTAGGTATCAAGATTAAATACTTTAAAAATAAAAAAAGCAGTTTTATTCCAAATGGTTTGCGAATAATCCAATGTTCAGCATCATCATATGGAGTTAATGGTGCGTTTTTATTGACCCTCCATTTAGAAACGGTGTACATCTGTTGATGACGGGATAGGGACTTTCAACTGTGTGTGCATGTATACTTCGTAATATGTACTATTTAGGTAACGTTATTTGTGTGCTGTGTGTATGTGGCTCTTATCCTTTTGTCCTATAACTAAAGCAGGGATGTTGATCATAACATGTGTCTGTCTTATCCAATGCGGTTTATCAAAATATTGTTTATTGAAGCATTTATGACTGTTATTTATTTATTTACAGGATCAAGTTGACAATTACAGCGAAGGTAGATGGTTATCAAGGTTATGGTGATATATAATATCCAGAGTTTGTCAGGTAATTATCTGTAGTCATCCAGGTGTTACAAACATGCAAAATTCACCTATTTTTAGCTCTACTGGCCAAGCTTATGGGATGGCGAGTTGTCCGTCGTCCGTCCGTCCGTCGTCCGTCGTCTGTCGTCCGTCTGTTAACTTTTACCTCGTTAATTTCTATCCAATCTTTACCAAACTTTAACATGCTGTTAATATCAATGAATGCTCGGACAAGTTTGAAAAAACCAAGACGATAGGACCTTCATTTTTCACCTCATCTTTACCAAACTTTACCAGATTGTTACTATCAATGAAAACTCAGACAAGTTCGAAAACCAGCCATATCGGACCAGTAACAGCAGAGTTATGGCCCTTGATTTAGTTAAAAATGCTATATTTTGCCTTGTTAAGACAATAGGGCTTTCATTTTTCATCTGATCTTTACTAAACTTTAACAGATTGTTTATATCAATGAAAGCTCAAACAAGGTCGAAAACCAGCCAGATCGGACCAGTAACAGCGGAGTTACAGACCTTGATTGAGTTAAAAATGCTATATTTTGCCTCGTTAAGACGATAGGGCCTTCATTTTTCATCCAATCTTTACCAAACTTTATCAGATTGTTAATGTTGTTGAAAGCTTGAACGAGTTCGAAAACCAGGCATATTGGACCATTACCAGCAGAGTTATGGCCCTTGGTTGAGTTAAAAATGCTATATTTTGCCTCATTAAGACGATATGGGCTTCATTGTTCATTGTTCATCCGATCTTTACCAAACTTTATCAGATTGTTAATATCAATGAAAGCTCAAACAAGTTCGAAAACCATTCATAAGGGACCAGTAACAGCAGAGTTATGGCCCTTGATTTAGTTAAAAATGCTATATTTTGCCTCGTTAAGACGATAGGGCCTTCATTTTTCATCCGATCTTTACCAAACTTTATGAGATTGTTAACGTCAATGAAAGCTTGGTCAAGTTCGAAAACTAGCCAGATCGGACCAGTAACAGCGGATTTATGGCCCTGGATTTTGTTAAAAATGCTATAATTTGCCTCTTAATACGATAGGGCCTTGATTTTGCATCTGATCTTTGCCAAACTTTACCGTATTTTATGACTTCCTTTTTTTTTAATATCATTTTTTTTTTTTTTTTTAATTTTTTTAAATTATTATTTTTTGTTTATTTTTTATTTTTAGCTCTACTGGCCGAAGGCAAGCAGAGCTTATGGGATGCCGAGTTGTCCGTCGTCCGTCCGTTGTCTGTCGTTGGCGTTAACTTTTGTCTCGTTAAGACGATAGGGCGTTCGTTTTTCATCAGATCTTTTCCAAACTTTAACAGGTTGTTAATATCAATGAAAGCTCGGATGAGTTCGAAAACCAGCCAGATGGGACAAGTAACAATGGAGTTATGGCCCTTGATTTAGTTAAAAATACTATATTGCTATATTTTGCCTCATTAAGACAATAGGGCCTTCATTTTTAACTCTACTGGCCTAGGGCAAGCAGAGCTTATGGGATGGCGAGTCGTCCGTCCGTCGATAAGGTGGATGATTTGGAAGTTGTTTCTGATCACTTGGCTTCTGTGGGTATGGAGGGCTCTCGTTGTGAGTTAAGTAGCTTTGTGAGCTATGCTCATGCCACCCTTGCCAGTGGCTGTAAATTGGTTACCTCTTCTCGGGACATGGTTAATTTGGCAATGAGGAATAGGGAGGTTTACCCAGCAGCTGCTGAAGCAGCTCGGAGGTTACTTGTTGCGCCAGTCTCCACAGTTGACTGTGAGTGAGGCTTCAGTAAGCAGAACATCGTTAAGACATGCCTTAGGAATTCTATGTCCATCTCTGCACTGAATAATCTTATGAGAATTTCTATTGATGGTCCCGGTCTGGAAAAGTTTGATTTTAAGGTGGCATTTAAGATATGGGCAGGGGCTAAGACGAGGAGAATTATGCAGTGATTTCTGGTGTATTAAATGAAAAGTGACTGTGCTATAACATGAACTCAGAGTTGAAATGATCTGCAACTGTGTATAAGTTACCAGTCACCTGAAATATATTGCAAGTGAATTGTAAGTGGATATGAGAAATCTGAACTCTTGGTTAACAATAATTTGTTAGGATTATAAGAATAGTTGTACTGTAGCAGTGATTTCTGGTGAAGTACATGAGAAGTAACTGTGTTATAATATGTACTCCATCTCAGGAGATGAAATGATCTACAACTGTGTCACCTGAAGTGTATTGTAAGATTATAAGAATAGTTGTTGTTTCTTTTCTTGCAATCATTGTTAATAATATTAAATGATATCATAAAATAAAATTGTTGTTTTTGCTTTGATACTGAATTTATCATAATATGTTTAAGGACCTACATGTAGTCAAGAATGTTAAAAGATGTTAGTTATATAAACATTAATACAAATAATACTTGTAATAGCTTAATTAAAGATAATACTGCTATGATTATAGTTTTCATCTTTTATTAAACTATTGATTTAAAGTAATTATTAAAGTATTACTTGTATTAATGTTGGTATAAATAAAGTCTTTTATAAAAACAAGAGAACCTAAACGGTGCCGTTTATTCTGAAAATGGCTTTCAAGTCTTCGTTATTGTATGAAAAAAATGGCTCAAAAAATGGCTCCAACTTTGGCTCTTATTTTTTTATTTGGCTCCTTTTTTTTTCATTTGGCGAAAGTTTTTTTCATTTGGCGAAAGTGGTTGCGAAAGAAAAAGAAAAAACCAGGGGAGGCCCTGGTCGTCCATCGTCCGTCGTTAACTTTTGTCTTGTTAAGACGATAGGGCCTTCATTTTTCATCCTATCTTTACCAAACTTTACCACATTGTTAATATCAATGAAAGCTCGGACTATTCGGAAACCAGCCATATCGGACTAGTAAAAGCGGAGTTATGGCCCTTGATTTAGTTCGAAATTATATATTTTGCCTCATTAAGACGATAGGGCCTTCATTTTCATCCGATCTTTACCAAACTTGATCAGATTGTTAATGTTTATGGTCAAGTTCGAAAACCAGCCAGATCTAACCAGTAACAGCGGAGTTATGGCCATTGATTTTTTTCAAAATGCTATAATTTGCCTTGTCGTACGATAGGGCCTTTACTTTGCCATTTATAACTTTCTTTTTCATATTATTATTATTTTTATTTGTTTTATTTTTTTATTATTTTTTTTTTTTAATGTTTTATTTATTGATTTTTTTTATTTTTTTATTTTTAATTATTATTATTATATATATTATTTTTTTTAGCTCTATGTTGGACCAGTCGGACCAGTAACAAAGAGTTATGGCTCTTGATTTAGTTAAAAATGCTATATTTTGCCTCGTTAATACGGTAGGGCCTTCATTTTTCATCTGATCTTTACCAAACTTTACCAGATTCTTTAGTTATGGCCGTTGATTTAGTTAAAAAGCTGTTTTTTGCCCGAAACTTTCAAAAAAAACGTAAATAGCAGTCACTCGCTTCATTGATGTTAAAAGAGCCATGTTAGCCAGTAGAGCGTCCAATAGGCCCTCCATTGTCCATTGTTTTTATTTTATTTTATTTATTGATTTTTTTTCTTTTATTTATTTTGATTTTTTTTTTTTTTAAGTTATTAGTATTATTTTTATTTTATTTTTTTTAGCTCTATGTTGGACCAGTCTGACCAGTAACAGAGGAGTTGTGGCTCTTGATTTAGTTAAAAATGTTATATTTAGCCTTGTTAATACGGTAGGGCCTTCATTTTTCATCTGATTTTTACCAAACTTTACAAGATCCTTTAGTTATGGCCGTTGATTTAGTTAAAAAGCTGTTTTATACCCGAAACTTCCAGAAAAATGTAAATGGCAGTCATTCGCTTCATTGATGTTATATTGGGCCTCTTGTTTTATTGCTATATATATGTGTTAACTAGCAATATTTGTGTAAATGCTTACAATTGTTAACAAGATGTCAAAAAAAGTTGTTATACTTAATAGTGTTTACATTATTATTACTGTGAAAACGTGTATAAAAGTAAAGTAAAGTAAAGTGTTTGTTTATTATAGTGTCACCCCTATTGAAAGGGCCAGTCAATTTTGACTTATGAGACACCTGTCTTGAACATCATTACTTCCCGATTCCTATTCTTTAATGCCAGGCACCAGGCAGGTAGGCAATCGACAACCGTTATATAAATAGCTGGCGGCTCACCAACCGGTCTCTCTTCAGTAACATATATATATATATATATATATATATATATATATATATATGTTTATATAGGATAGCATTTATTAAGGTATACGTTTATATCGTAACCTTTTTAATTTTTTTTGCACTGTCCATCAGTACCTTCGTTCGTCTATACTATCGTGTTCGCTTAATAACTCTGACAATAATGGATGGATTTTCAAATAACTTGGCACAATTGCTCACCACAACAAGACGAAGTGTCGCGCACAAAATCCAGGTCCGTGGCTCCAAGGTCAAAGTCACGCTTAGAGGTCAAAGGTCAAAACAAAGTGCTTTCGTGTCCGGTTAATAACTCTGACATTCATGAACAAATTTTCAAATAACTTGGCACAAGTGCTTACCACAACTAGACGATGTGTCGCGCACAAAACCCAGGTCTGTGGCATCAAGGTTAAGGTCACACTTAGAGGTCAAAGGTCAAAACAAAGTGCTTTCGTGTCCAGTTAATAACTCTGACAATAATGGACAGATTGTCAAATAACTTCTTTTTATTTATTTATTTTTATGCCTCCGAAGGGTGGCATATAGTAGTCGCACTTTTCGTCAGTCCCTTCATTCATTCGTTCGTCCATACAATCGTGTGCGTATAATAACTCTGACAATAATGGACGGATTTTCAAATAACTTTGCACAGTTGCTCACCACAACAAGAAGACATGTTGCACACAAAATCCAGGTCTTTCGCTCCAAGGTCAAGGTCACACTTCGGGGGCATTTGTCACTTACAGTGACGTTTCTTGTTTGACTTATTATGGTACAATTTGTCAACTGAGAATTTGTTTTATATCTGTTTGAGTATTTTGAACATGGAGTATGTATGTCCTCTATTGTGTTGCAACAAATGTATCTATTGTAATGTTCCTCCAAAAAGAAGTATTTGGTATGATTTTGTCTGTCGAGTTGTTTGTCTGTTGGGTCAGACTTCAGAATGTCGGCTTATAGCTTTTGAAACAGTTAAGGGGTGGAGTGCGTAGTCCAGTGGTAAAGTGACGGACTTCAGATTGAGAGGTCGTGGGTCCTCGTTGTGGCCATGTTATTTTTCCTTGAGCAAGCAAATAAATTTACATTGCTAAGTACTGGTTCTACCCAGGAAGCCATGAGAGTGATTAATATACAGATAAGTTGCAAGAACTTGCTTAACAATCAATATAAAAGAAATACGTTTAAATCAACCACAAGGGGTTTTGGTTATAATTTACAGAAATGTAATAACGTGTTTACCAAGAGGTCTTTTATTTCAAGATGATGTGTAAGAAACAAGGCTTGTGTCCCTATCGGTCAGGGTCAAACAGTGGGGATTAAAATGTTCATTTCTGCTCTATAATTGTTCACCTAGTGAAGGGAGTTGGATGACAACTATGTGGCGTAAAAGGTACATATTATTAAGGTCAAGGTTACTGTAACAGGTACATATTATTAAGGTCAAGGTTACTGTAACAGGTACATATTATTAAGGTCAAGGTTACTTGCGGAGAATAAAAGTCAAACGTGTAGGTAAGTGTCAGCTAGACTATATCATCATGGCCTGACAGGTTCCTATTATTGAGGTTAAGGTCTTTCGTGGAGAATATAAGTCAAAAGTGTATGTTATTGTGGCATAACAGGTTCCTATCATTGAGGTCAATTTCACTGATGGAAAATATGTCAGAAGTGTATGTTAGTGTCACCTAGACTAATAGTGGCGTAACAGGTTCCTATCATTGAGATCAAGGTCTCTCGCAGAGAATATGTCAGAAATGTAGGTTAGTGTCAGCTAGGCTATATGTGGCATAACAGATTCCTATCATCAAGGTCAAAGCCACTCCCAGAGTATAACCTAAAGTATATGTCACATCCAGACTGAAGTTTGATCCAGTGGACGACTATTATTGATATTTTTATTTATTGTTTTATGTCTTATATTTTGAGTCATACATTGGAAAGTTTGGACTGTTTCTGGCTATAAAGCTGGTTTTCTATGTCACTGATATACTTACCATTGTGACCATCTTGTTGATTACTGTGTGATTGATGTAGTATCGTGCTGTCGTAAACAGGTGGTTAACCTACACATCATTCTATGTCTTCGGGCAAAGTTGTTTTTTAATTACACAAAAATGTACACCTTTCGTTCATAAAATAATATCGAGCCTACATAGGTGAATATTGCACAAGTCAATATTTACATGGAAACAGCAGCTTGAGAAACATGATTCCAAATCTGTTTTCTTGTTTAAACATAAGCGTGAAATATACTGTAAAAGCCCTATTAAACACTCCTTCCTCTAATTAAAGCCTATCCCCTCGCCCCACACACACACACAAACTTCCACAATCTCACTGATTGTCAAAAAAGGGAATTATAAAATATGTTGATACCTTGACATGACCGTACAATATAAAGGTCAAAGTCACACTGAAGTATAAAACTGAACATTTGCTATAATTTGTCATTTCTTGATTAAACTTTCAATATATACTCATCATGACAACATCAACTATAAAGGTCAGAGTCACACTGAAGGTCATATCGAGGGCTTGGCGCAAGACTGGTCTATTACTTTTTGCAAACTTTACAGGAGAAGCAAAAAACTGATTATATTCATGGAAAATTAGATGACAAACATGGAAATAAGAATTCTTATTATAAATCCCTGAAGTAATTTCTTGGTTAATTAAAAAAAATATATATATTAATAGGAAATAGGTAATTAGAGAGTTACACTTATTTTGCGCTCATTTTTTCAGTGCAAAACTGGTCTAACTTGAGTTGGACTTGTTTTGCATTGAAATTTGTGTGCAAATCCAGTCCAACTCATGATATTAATAGTTTTGGTTGTTTAATGCCTTTGTTCAATACACCTATAAATGTTTCCCCCTAATGTTTCCCACCCCAAATATGTGTTCATATTCAACATATTTCCAGGGAGTAAGTATACAGGGAGACGTAACAGATCGTTTTGCCGTTTTATGTTGTCGCGCGTGTTTCACTACTGCGTGAAAATGACTACTGCTGGTTGTTTCGCGCGTGTGTGAAAAACAGCAAATTTTTATAAATTATTTCATTTACAAACTCAATAAAGGTGCGAAATGTAAACATAAGTATTATTGATTCACATTGTGTTCTCTGATACAGAGCATGTATTTGTTTGCATGTATAAAACCACATTTTACCAGACGTTTCCGAGTATTAACAAAGATGGCGCCACTCTGCGCCAAATAAAAAATGGTGACTGTGTATAGCTATTGCAAACGAGCTACGAGACTACGGGTTATTTAGGCATTAATAATAACAAAAAGTGAATAGCAGACATATTTATCTTTGGTGGTGATTATAAGACAAAGCCTAAAAAGAGGTGATGGGTTATATTAGGCATTAATAATAAGAAAAGGTGAATAGTAGTCAAAAAGGTAATTTCATGATGTTGATTATTACAGAAAGCCGTAAAAAAAAGGCTGTAAAAACTGCCTAATTTGAGATGTTGGCTGAAAATTAACTTTTCAAATGTAACGCGCTTACGATTGATTTACCTGTATCGATAAAATAGTAAATGGCGGCGTTCTAGCGCGACAACATAAATCTATAAACTAGATCGTTTATGAACCCGATTCTCCTCTCTGTATACTTTTGTAACAGAAAAAAAGCTAGAAATTATAATTATTTTGTTACTTGAGCAGTGAAACTTTTACATTCAACTTTAAAGTTGACCCTCTGTTGTAATGGTTAATCATCAATGGATTAAAAAATCCAGAAAGCAACAATATAATTTTATTTATTGCATACGCATTTACAAGCTCCGTTTACTTTCAATGTAACAGGAAACGGCAATGTATACTTGTTTGTGATTGGTGCACTTTTCTGTTCATGTCAAAGAAAGTATATCACGTGATGTAAATGATGTTGATTTCATTGTGAAAATTCCCATTATGTAATGACAATATGTTTGTTTCAAATAAATGTTTTTGGTGAAAATTAAATGTTACAACCTATTTTATTCTCTGTAATTTAAAAATGCGTATGCAATAAAAAGGTTATTATATTTGTATTGGGATATATGCACTCGTTCTTTTGCATATAAATATTGCGCTCCTAAAGTCGCGCAATATTAATACGCAAAAGAACTCGTGCATATATCCCAATACAAATCTAATAACCTATAACTATAGTGCTAGGTATCGCATCCAAAAAAAGGATCGCGATATATTGCGATACAAGAGACTGTATCGCGATACCGATCATAAGATATTTTTTTGAACAATTGCGGCGATAATTTCAATTGACTTTGACAATTTCCTGATGTACTTAGATGATCTTAGATTCATATGACATAATGTGATGCAACATTTGTTGGTTGTGCTTGATCAAAAAAAAAAAGTCCTTTATAATAATATATGAACTAGGGTGAGAACGCCTGTGTATGTCAATGGCAATATTTTACCACATCTGTAGACTACAGCCAAAAAATATTACGTTTACTATTTTACCCGTTATTCACTCCATGTCGATAGTACACGCACTTAAAACTAATCTTTGCAGCGCAAACACTAATGATGATACCTGACTATATGTGTACTCGTAATATCCCGTACACAAACCACAAAATACATTTCTTCTACAGTACAGCTCGCGCGAAACCCACTCTTTACTCAATTCGTGGATCTACGCGAAGTCACGTGGGTTTCACGTGAGCTGTACTATACATTAATGTACTAATGCCTTGTATTTGGCAGCTGACAATTTTGGAGGCTGGTTAACACAATACAGTGGTTGGACTGATGGTATTGTGAAGCCATTGGTGTTTTGTGATCTCACAGCCCTTGTATTTCTGTGGCGAACACCAATATTTAATGTTGCAGATGACAAATCACTGTACTGTATATTTACAATACTACAATCATCACCTGATGCCGATATTGTTTTAATCATCATCCACCTTATTTTAAGACCATCAGTGTCGTAGTCAAAGTTTGGTACAGCTTGTGACAGTGCTTTAAAGTCCAAAAAGTCGTCAGAATCAAGTTCCTCCACACTGTATGGTTTTGCTCTTAACAGTAGCTGCCCATTGTGGAGTTGTGTATATGGATATTCCTTTACTATTACATTCAACTGCAGCATGCATGGAATCATTCTTGTTCTGGGTATGTCCTGATTCAAGAAATTTGCGTTCAGTTTTTTAAAAACCAAGATTTTTCTTTGCATAACAGAGCATGGTTAGAAATTGCCTGTTCCAGTTTTGTCCGAATAGATTATTCAGTTGTCCGAATAGAGAATAACATGTTTCTTGCCCATATTTAATTGAACTTGCAGAAACCTGTATACAGGTACATAAGTAGCAATTTCACATGAACCTCTTTCTGTCATTGCCTCATGCAAAAAAAAATTTTGCTTCCTTCTAAGTTTATTTCTTTCCGAATACATTCCCTTCTAACTTGCAGCATTGACAGGGTTGACGGTGTGTCCTTATTTAGAAAACACATGCCTTATTTGACCAACATGATCTGTGTCCACATTTCAAAAAAACATATTATTTACCCCCCACACCGCCTTATTCAGCTGTGTCCATATTTACAAAAATACACTTTTCTTTAGAAAAACATATTTTTTTTAATAGGGACACACCGCTTTATCATGTTTATAGACCCGTATCTACATTTTCAAGAAAAGTTTCTGTTTGTGTTATACCAATGTTTGAATGTCTATCCTTTGAAAAACATGAAAAAAAACACTTAAAAAAAAGGTGCAAAATCGAGTTACTCAAATTGGGACAGGGCCATAATTTTGTCATCAACAACACTAGTGACATCATAATCATGACATCATAATAAAATTATGATGTCATTACTATTAATTATATAATAAAGCTAATATTTAAAGCTAATTGGTAATACATTATCAAGTTTGCTAGTTTGGGTAAAAAATAAGTCTATCTCAGATATTGTTCCATAATTTCAACGCAAAACAAGTCCAACTCAAGTTAGACCTGTTTTGCCTCTATGAAATGTGTTATCTGAGATAAACTTATTTGTTATTTAATAATAAAATCAATAATAAGTAGAAAATGATAATATTTTTTTTTACATAATATGTATTTCATCTTTTATATTTCAAAAATGCAAAAAAGTGATTTTGTGAAAAAAAAGTGAGTTAGACCAGTCTTGCGCCAAGCCCTCGATATGAGTTAAATACTCATTTTTTCTTCACAAAAAATTAAGGTTGGCTATAACTTTCTCATTTCTTGATATTTCTTCATCAAACTTTCAATATATACTCATCATGACAACATCGACATGACCATACTAAAATATAAAGGTCAAGGTCACACTGAATTTATCTGGGTAAAAACTTGTTATATTGACAAAGCGCTGACAAGCGACACACCTTTCATAACTTTTCAGATTTAAGGGATCAGATGTCAGATGCATCCCCAAACCCTCCAAAAAACACATAACACCATTACACACACACACACACACACACACAGCCCCGAATCAACACTGTTTTTTCATGACAAGTGTGTCATCACTGAGAAGCATTTATATTTAATTTATTATCTGCGTTCTTGTAATGGTGGATTCACATAATGTAGTCCTGTTAGAACTTATTTATTATGGTACATCCATATTAGGTTGGTGCTATTTAAGGATTAAATATACCTCTGTACGTATATAATGTATTTATTAGCTGGTGACTTTATTAATCATGTAGAAAAGGTACTCGATTAGGTTACCAGGTAACAGTTGTTGCTTGGAGACAATCAATAAGGTATTACATATACTACTGTGCATGTACGTCAAATATGAATCAAGTTTGTTTTTTTATTACTCGCTATATGTTTTCATACCTGATATGGTTAGACAGAATGAAAATAGACGCTCATAGACATACATTACGCTTCACAAAGCCTAAAACTCATTTTGACCCCCTTTTTTTAGTGTAAAAATTAAAAAAACATGGCGGCATTATTTTTAGAAATTGTCGTCTGCGCATGTCTGTTTCTAGGGTTCGGATGTACCAAATAAAATGTAGGTTATGCAGGGTGGTGTTGTTGTTAATTGTTCAGCACCTCCAGCAATCGATCATACTTATCTTTTATTTTGGAATGATAAACATTATATCTAGAAAATAAAAGGTAGGTAACTAGTATACTGTGTTTATATTTTATATTTTATTATTTACACCACTATTGGTCAACTGATTTTTTGAGTCGCCCTACCCTAGAAAAATGGAATGTTCCGCTGTTGCCGTTTTGGTTTCGGCTGTCAATAAAATTACATGTAAACAGAGGGGGTCAAAATGAATTTTTGGCTTTGCGAAGCTTAGAGGATGGCTACGCGAAGATTGCAAACAGATTCAGGAGCGTCCGTTTTCATTCTATTCAATTAGGCAAGACCCTTAACCTCGTTCGTCAAATGGGGACTTGAACCTGGTGGTCCCGTTTATCTGAGTCATCCTCCTAGCACATTAACATTTATTCGTTGTTACGATTAAGACATTGTTCCTGGGTTCCTATATATCCTTCCTCTCTCTCTGGGGTGGCTCAAAATAACTTAAACATTTGTGGATGGTAGGGGGTAAAAGCCGTACCGTTCTGTACCATACTGTCCGAAATATAACCGAAATAGCAGGCGCGTTGTACGGGGACTACCGAGAGTAGTAGTGAATAGTTTAGCTTATTGTAGATATGGACTTCATATGATAACTGAAATAATGTTATTTCAAATTAGGTTTAATTATGGGTATGTTATAATTTTATATATTTGATATATTATATTAGGTAACTCTGTGATGAAAATGATAGTTTATACATATTTTATCTATCCCAACCATGTTTCTGTAATTGAGCTGTGATAATTCGAAACACTATGTAGTTTACTCCTTGCATTGGCATTTGCGACAGAGTTTTGTCATAATGGTTACACAGGTGAAACGTGTTGGATTTAAAAAGAATGCGATGAGGATCGCGTATAGTCAGATGTTTTGTGAATAACTGTATGTCTGTCTTTCCCAAGATTACTAAAAAAAAACTCTTAATACGTCCATATATCTGTGAGCTACCATTTGTATTTAAGAAATAATGAATATGTACCTGTGTTTTATTGGTGAATAAAATACAGTTAGGAGTTCGGATGCGTAGTAATTAAATAACGAGTGCGTTAGCACGAATGATTTAATTACTCGCATCCGAACGACGCATTTATTATTTTGATTCTAACACAACAATAACCCCATTGTTTACGCTATTGTCGGGGCACTATATATTATCTCGGAGGTCAAGGTAATCAGGCTGCTATGGTTGACAGGCTGTTCCATTGGGCGCCCCCGTATGCAAAGTTCTGGTTTCAATACACTAGTAGTCACGTGACAAACAATTAAGTCACTGCTTACGTCATATAGCTTGCGCTGTATGACGGCAAACATTCTCAGCTTGTTCAAGATGCTTATTAATGTTATATGTACTGATCAGGGCTTCTAAAATCGCCGGTTTGTCGGTCCGCAGACCGAATTCTGTTTCTCCGGACCGATTTTCTTTTCAAAATCTCTGTTAAAATCGGTCCCAGATATTTTATCTATCAGTCGTTAAAAAGTCTACAATTACCTTACACACTCCTTGAAATATGCCTTGCGGCAATATTCTTTGATCCATAACACGATTGTTTGTCACTCGCTGTGCGAAAGTAGGTCAATTTGGTCAATTTGGACTAAACCATTACCGATAGTAGGGAGTTTTCCGGAAGAGTCTATAGCCATGTAGCACGCCTTTGATGTGTGATCAGTGAAAGTATATCACGCGTTCTGTCGGTTCACTGAAGCGAGTGTTACCGTCTGTGATTTCTTTGATATACCGTCAGTCGTAAGGTGTTAGCCTGTTTGCTTGTGTCGGTTTGTTTTTTTAAGTGGCCAAAGCTGGGACTGAAATTTGTTTGCGTCATTAAAATACCGAGATGTGTTAATTGTTTGTTTGATTTTTTTTTACAATAACTTTATGTATAATATTAAGGAAAGTGATCAAACCTGACACCGTTTTTTTTTTAAGTCGGACCGAAATTGTTTGCGTTAGTCGTAACATTTGGTATTAATTAAGCTAATTGATGAAAAACTATATTACTCAAATTTATGTAAAATCGTATATAATCCGCTAGTCCGCGCGTGTTAGTCCGCGTTTTATACCTACCCGGTTTATTAGACATTTCCGGTTCAATTCCTCAAATGATCAACAATTTTAATATTGAGTGAAAATTATTCATTCAGTAAAGCGAAGACATGATGTCAGTCATTAAAATGTACAAATTGTGATAAAGTAATTTAGAAATAATACAAATATAATACAAACATAAATTTTAAATAGTTCTCTTTATCAATGACTGAACGGAAAAAATTCATGGTGCAGCTGAAATGGTGGGTGGGGTACGGCGATTTCAGTGATTTTTTCAAAATAAGCGCGATTCTTACGGCAGTTAAAAACCTGGACCGATTTGCATTTTAAAATTTTAGAAGCCCTGGTACTGATGCATATGATGGGTTTATATCGGGGGTGTGCACGGTTTGGGAGCATGGCAAGTTTGTTGTAATTAACATTTTATAAAAATTACTGTTGAGTTTGTCTTCGTGACGTATATCTACCAAGTGACGCCATGTAACGTGCGCTTCCAACGGATGAAATATACGTGGGGAATTAATGGAACAGCTGTATTTTATCGTAGAATAACATACAGCTGTCTCTCTTCTTTATGTATATGAAAGACTGCGCAGGTCGTGTTAGAATTATAAGTGTTATAATGGGTACGTTATAATGTACGGATTTTTTTATGCAATTATTTATTTAACTGGCTTTATTCCTTTATTATCAATTTTGTTATATATTTATGTTTGTAAGGTAAGGTAAGGTAAGGTGGTGAGGTGAGGTGAGGTGAGGTGAGGTGAGGTGAGGTCAGGAGAAATAGGGGAGGGGAGGTGAGGTGAGGTGAGGTAAGGTGGGGGTAGTGGTAGGAGAGAGGAGGTGTGCATAATATATACAATACAAACAGTACAGTACAAAAGGACAATAGTTAGCACCCGGCCCAATGGACCTATAAGTTATAATATTGGATGGGTTGTGATGATACAATTATAATGCTTATTAAATATTTATGACGCATGAATTATGCTTAACTATATCTATACTAGTGTAGCATTTCTTTAAAAGTAACAAATTATTAAATTCATCTTTGTGTGATGTTGATTAATTAGTGTTAATTATCTGTTTGTTATTAGGTGTGTGGGTAACCAAGTTTTTAATTTTAATACTGTTCAAATGGGCATATAATTATGTCTCCCCCTTATGTGTCCCCACATACTGGGGCGACATATTGTTTTTTAGCTTGGATGTCTGTCTGAATCTCTGTCCATCTCAAGTCGGTCTGCATCAAACAGTTTCCAAGATTACAATTCCCACCCGCTTCCCCCTCAATAAACCCACTTATTTTAAGACTATCAGTTTTTAAGCCTATCAGTATAGCTTCTTCAGCCCCTCTTGTAGGCCTTTTGGTATAATAGTGCATACATTCTGCATAGATTATTATTGTCAACAAGAAATCCTAGAAAAATATGATATGACATACCTACTGAAATATATCTGCAAATACATTCTAGCTTGTATCATAAAAAGAATATTTCTAGGAATAATGACAATCAACAGAAGCCTGTAAAGGACAAACACATGCTGTATAATATAATAACTTGAAATCAAAGATGTTTGACATTTATAAAAATGCTTGAACGTCTTAAGGTATACTTAAATAATGTGAAATGTGACATTTAATGTTTGTAAAGGCTAGTCATAATATACGTATATAGCAAAATAATCTGAGATACTGTCAAATAAATGTGACATTTAATGTTTGTAAAGGCCAGTGCTCTCAGAATTTTTTTTTTGACAGGCAGGCCCAGAATTAATATTGATAGGCCCTGAATTAATTATATAGTAAAATATGGCAAAAATTGGCAAGCCCCAACCAGATTTTGACAGGCCCCGGGATTGGGGCTATCCTGTTTCGTGAACACTGAAGGCTAGTCTTAATATACATCACTGCTGAGGGTTCGAATATCACTGGGAGGTCGACTTGTCAGTGAGGAAGTGTCGATTCTTACGGATGGCGGGAGGTGTACAGAACTGGTTATAGCCAGGAAAAGTGGGTGGTCTGCCTCCACCAAAACAAATTGACCGTCATATATAACCTTACTTTTGTTGAAAATGACGTAAAACACCATACAAACAAACAAAACAAACAGATTTAATATAGATGTACATGTATAGCAAAATAATCTGAGATACCGTCAAAGAAATGTGACATTTAATGCTTTGGACGACAAGAGTAGCTATTGCAAAACAAAATGGGGCATGTTTCTGCAAGCCCGACTAACCCATTTTTGGTGCTGATTCTACAGGGTTCTTTTTTAAAAAAGATAAAAAAATAAAGATAAAACAGTAGCTTCGAAAAAAAAGTATTACCAAAAAAAAAGAGAAGAATAATCCCACCCACCTACCCTGTTTTATGTACGGCTGCTGACATACATTTTTTTTTACTGGTATATACTTTACTGGAAAAAGCAACAAATAACCTAAAGTGATGATGTGCATTTGTACAAAAATTCTATACCTGTATTTTTCAAGGCTTGTAGTTTTTTAGCTCGACTGATCAGAGATCAGCAGAGCTTATGCCGTGGTGCGGCGTCCGTCGTCCGTCTGTCTGTCCATCTGTCCGTAAACTTTTATTTGTAGTGACTGCTCCTCTGAAACTACTGGATGGATATTCAGAAATGTTGTCCATGAAGTCTAGTTGATCCTAGCAAAAATTCATGTTGATGTGAAATCCAAGATGGCCACCAAAGCTAAAAATAGATTTTTAAAAAACAAGTTTGTAGCGACTACTTCTTGAAAACTATAAGTGATATTGATATGGGACTTTTTCTAAAATGATCAGCATGTCATGATGTTGGTCCTTGTCGAAAATCGTTTTGATTCAATGTTAAACATGGCTGTCAGCGGCCATCTTTGTTTACATAGAGTTATATAGTAAAAACTTGTAACGACTACTCCTCTGTAACTACTTGGCGGATTTTCATTAAACTTTACAGGAATGTTGCTCTTGATGTCTTATTGATCCTAGCAAAATTTCAGGTTGGCCGGAAATTCAAGATGGTCGCCATGGCTAAAAATAGATTTTCAAAATACAAGTTTTTGGCGACTACTTCTTGAAAATTATAAGTGATATTGATATGGGACTTTTTCTAAAATGATCAGTATGACATGATGTTGATCCTTGTCAAAAATTATTTTGATTTGACATTAAACATGGCCGCCAGCGGCCATCTTTGTTTACATAGAGTTATATAGGGAAAACTTGTAGCGACTACTCCTATGAAACTACTTGATGGATTTTCATGAAACTTCACAGGAATGTTGACCAAGCTATCAAAAATCTATCAGTAGAGCTTCAAGGTCATTGACCTCTTGTTTTTGTAGGTATTCCAGTTCAGTTTAATACAGTAATAATCTATTCAAACAATTCAAACAAAAACAACCAGTTTTGATTACTAGTTTTCGCACCATTGTAAACAGTGTTTAAACGGTGGCTGGTAGGATAGAACTTTGTGTTGAGACATGATTGTCAAGACGCTTGTTGCGAATTTTAATTTCAGTCACTAATGGATTCTGCAGCAATGACAGAGTCTGCAGGCAAAATAAAAACTATTACAGTTTTAAAACGTGTTCTCGTACCGTACTTTATTTTGTGTAGTGCACACCATAATTTATCTTGTGTAGTGCATACCATACTTTATCTTGTGTAGTGCACACCATACTTCATCTTGTGTAGTTCACACTGTACTTTATCTTGTGTAGTGCACATAATACTTTATCTTGTGTAGTGCACACCATACTTTATCTTGTGTAGTGCATACCATACTTTATCTTGTGTAGTGCACACCATACTTCATCTTGTGTAGTGCACAGCATACTTTATCATGTGTAGTGCACACCATACTTTATCTTGTGTAGTGCACACCATACTTTATCTTGCATAGTGCACACTTTTTAAACACCCATAATTCTTCCAGATCCCCTCCAGTCACTTTAAACTCAACTGTGTCCCTATTAAACTCCAATCAAAACTTTATAAACAACACCACAATCCATACTATAAAGTCACAGCGGTGGCAGAGTAATGTCTGCCTGGCATGCGGGAGGTTGTGGGTTCGATCCCTTGCTAGATTACAATTGAATGTTGTTTAACGGCTCATCAACACAGTATAGGTTATTTTATATAATTTAGAGCCGCCCCAGAGAGAGGGGAAGGATACATAGGAATCCGGGAACCTGCCCTACGAATAGATTCCTATGGTTCTTTTACGTGCTCGGAGGATAGACCGATACACGGGACCGCCCGGTTTACGTCCCCATCCGACGGACGAGGCTGAGGGAAAGTGTCTTGCCCAAGAACACACCGACGGAACTCGGTGGCACAACAGAGGATTGAACCCGGGGCCTACGGTTACAAATCTGCCGCGCTACCGACTGCGCCACGCCAGCCCAAAAGACTTCACAAAAATGGTACTATAGCAGCTACAGTGGTTGACCTATAGTGTACATAAAAGGATAGAGCTAGGACTGGTTTTGCCAGTGTCAGTATAGTCTTACTGGGTGGCGTATCATTCTTAGTATCAACAATGTGAAATTCATACACATATATAAATACATACTTTTATTTAAAAATATTTTTATTTCATTTTTTATTTCATTTTATTATTTATCTATTTATCCTTAAAATATACACTCTGACACCTGTTTATTCATCAGTTTAATGTTTAAAGTGTGGGAAGAGACTTCAAGAAAACGAAGAAGTGCACTGTGTTTGCACAACCGTAGACAAGCATGAGTTAATTTATTATTCAAGTAAACCATCAAAATGTCAATCATTTATGATCTTTAACAAACTCATGAAAATTGTATGATATTTGACTAGCTTATAAAATAGTGTGCTTTTGAACTTTTTGAGAGCGACTAGTTTTATTAACAGTGAAATATTTGACCAAATTGGTCATTATATTACTTACTTCAGTACATATTTGCCTATCCAGGGTAAATAAGTATAAACACCTGCATATGCAGGATACTTATTTAACTTTACATAGATGTGTATATACACTAAGTTGAAGATTAATTAATTGTATTGTGGAAACTTTCAAGGTAAGTGTTTTTGTCTATACCAGCATTTTCAGCATTTCACTCTTTCATTGGCATAGAAGCCAGTCAGTGGGTGGGGTTGGGAGTTTGTTTGAATAGCGTTTTACATCATTTTTAGCACATTTTAGGCCATATATGACTGTCGATTTTGTTTTGTGGTAGAGGCAAACCACCCCATTTTCCTGGGTAGAACCAGTACTGTACATGTATATCTTCCGCCAGGTGTGTCCATGGCATAGGCATTATATTAAGCACAACACATAATATGCTAAATCTGGTATAACTGATTTGTTGTGAAATATAACAGTCATATGGGTATTTGGTAAAATTAGTATTAAATAAGTAAAAAGAGAATGCATGTAATTTTTAGTGAGGAAAAAACTTGTGTTTCTGCAAGATGCAATTTAGATTGTTTCGGTTAAGTACTCTTTAAAAAAAAAGAAAAAAAAAAGATGGTTTCCTTGGATAGCCCCAGCTATAGGTGTTTAATTCCTGCTTTCATGAAAGGTCAATGGGTTGTACTGATCATAGTGTCACTGATATCATTGAGTGTTAATCAGTCACACAGTAAAACAATGTAGGTAAATGTATAAAAATGATAAAACTTAAATTACTGTTCTACAGCTGATTAAGAATAAAACATACTGTATTGTTAGTAAAAAATTGTAGTTTAGATGAGGAGGCAGGCAAAAAAGAAAGGCCAGTGACTGGTTGTAGAAAACGAAGCATTTTGTTTGGTTTAGGCCTGCATACACATTGTAGGCACCTTTACCAGAATATACCTTAAACATTTTGATACCGACATGAAAATTACAGATGTTATGCTATTGGACGTAACATCCACGTGGATATATTGGTGGTCTGTATCTTCTTAACGCCAAAATGCTGTGCACAAAATCCGACCTTTTTCCCACTGTGTAATAAAACCTGTATTAATAGGCCACTAAAGGGAAGAATTGAATTGAATTGGGGTTTTAAGGCGCACCAACACATGAAAGGTTATATGGCGCAGGAATGATCATGCCAGGCTTATCCTCCATGTACATCGAGATAAATGGTGGAGAATTGGCCTAGAACCTTCTCACCTGCAGAACTGCAGAGTTGCTGCAAATTCTATTGTAGCAGACTTGATATTGTAGGTATAGGTGTCTCTAAATGCAGGTGCATTTTATTTAAAATAATACAATGGGAATTCAAACAGGTGTCTCTCAAAGCAGGGGTCTCTTAATACAGGTTGACTATCTTGAGCAGGTTTGACTGTATATAATACGGGATGTGTGGTTCACTGAGTGGGGGTGTTTGACTATATAATAAGAGGTGTGTGGTTCACTGAGTGGAAATGCTTGACTGTATATAATAAGAGGTGTGTGGTTCACTGTGTGGGAGTGTTTGACTGTATATATTAAGAGGTGTGATATTCACTGAGTGGGAGTGCTTGACTGCATATAATAAGGAATGTGTGGTTCACTGTGTGGGTGTGTTTGACTGTATATAATAAGAGGTGTATAGTTCTCTGAGTGGGAGTGCTTGACTGTATATAATGGAGGATGTGTGGTTCACTGTATGGGAGTGTTTGACTGTATATAATAAGAGGTGAGTGGTTCTCTGAGTGATAGTGTTTGACTGTATATAATAAGAGATGTGTGGTTCTCTGAGTGGGAGTGCTTGACTGTATATAATGAAGGATGTGTGGTTCTTTGTGTGGGAGTGTTTGACTGTATATAATAAGGGGTGTGTGGTTCACTGAGTGAGAGTGTTTGACTGTATATAATAAGAGATGTGTGGTTCACAGAGTGGATGTGTTTGACTGTATATAATAAGAGGTGTGTGGTTCACTGAGTGAGAGTGTTTGACTCTATATAGGTGTGTGGTTCATTGAGTGGGTGTGTTTGACTATATAATAAGAGGTGTGTGGTTCACTGTTAGGGAGTGTTTGACTGTATATAATAAGAGGTGTGTGGTTCTCTGAGTGGGTGTGCTTGACTGTATATAATGAAGGATGTGTGGTTCACTGTGTGGGAGTGTTTGACTGTATATAATAAGAGGTGTGTGGTTCACTGAGTGAGAGTGTTTGACTGTATATAATAAGAGGTGTGTGGTTCACTGAGTTGGTATGTTTAACTGTATATAATAAGAGGTGTGTGGTTCACTGAGTGAGAGTGTTTTGACTGTATATAATAAGAGGTGTGTGGTTCACTGAGTGAGAGTGTTTGACTGTATATAATAAGAGATGTGAGGTTCACTGTGTGGGAGTGTTTGACTGTATATAATAAGAGATGTGTGGTTCACTGAGTGAGAGTGTTCGACTGTATATAATAAGGGATGTGTGGTTCACTGAGTGAGAGTGTTTGCCTGTATATAATAAGAGATGTGTGGTTCACTGTGTGGGAGTGTTTGATTGTATATAATAAGAGATGTGTGGTTCGCTGTGTGGGAGTGCTTGACTGTATATAATAAGAGGTGTGTGGTTCACTGAGTGGGAGTGCTTGATTGTATATAATAAGAGGTGTGTGGTTCACTGTGTGGAAGTGTTTGACTATATATTAAGAGGTGCAATGTTCACTGAGTAGAAGTGCTTGACTGTTTATATTAAGGAATGTGTGGTTCACTGTGTTGGAGTGACACTTTGACTGTATATAATAAGAGGTGTGTGGTTCACTGTATATAATAAGAGGTGTGTGGTTCTCTGAGTGGAGTGCTTGACTGTATATAATAAGGGATGTGTGGTTCACTGTTTGGGAGTGTTTGACTGTATATAATAAGAGGTGTGTGGTTCACTGAGTGAGAGTGTTTGACTTATAATAAGAGATGTGTGGTTCACTGTGTGGGAGTGCTTGACTGTATATAATAAGAGGTGTGTGGTTCACTGTGTGGGAGTGTTTGACTGTATATAATAAGAGGTGTGTGGTTCACTGTGTGGGAGTGTTTGACTGTATATAATAAGAGGTGTGTGGTTCACTGTGTGGGAGTGCTTGACTGTATATAATAAGAGATGTGTGGGAGTGTTTGACGGTATATAATAAGAGGTGTGTGGTTCACTGAATGGGAGTGTTTGACTATATAATAAGAGGTGTGTGGTTCACTGAGTAAGAGTGTTTGACTGTATATAATAAGAGGTTTGTGGTTCACTGAGTGAGAGTGTTTGAGTGTATATAATAAGAGGTGTGTGGTTCACTGAGTGGGTGTGTTTGACTGTATATAATAAGAGGTGTGTGGTTCACTGTTTGGGAGTGCTTAAATGTATATAATAAGAGATGTGTGGTTCACTGTGTGGGAGTGTTTGACTTTATATAATAAGAGGTGTGTGGTTCACTGAATGGGAGTGTTTGACTGTATATAATTAAAGGTGTGTGGTTCACTGAGTGAGAGTGTTTGACTGTATATAATAAGAGGTGTGTGGTTCAATGAGTGGGAGTGTTTGACTGTATATAATAAGAGGTGTGTGGTTCACTGAGTGGGTGTGTTTGACTGTATATAATAAGAGGTGTGTGGTTCACTGAGTGAGAGTGTTTGACTGTATATAATAAGAGATGTGTGGTTTACTGAGTGGGAGTGCTTGACTGTATATAATAAGAGACGTGTGGTTCACTGAGTGAGAGTGTTTGACTGTATATAATAAGAGATGTGTGGTTCATTGAGTGGGAGTTCACAAGTAAGATATTTTCTCTCAGACAATAAAACAATATTACCAGTAACATGTTGACTGTTGCTGACATATTTATAATTCATGAACACACTAGCATCCAGAGAAGGGAGACTTCCAGGGATTTTAGTGCATTACATGTGGAGTAGACTGGCTGTCGTCTCAGTGGTTATAGTTTCTTTTAATATTTGCATTCAGAATCAAAATGAAAAAAATTTGTTATCTGTCATTTTCTGAATAGCTCTGAACAACTTAATATGTTGAAGCCAATAATTCAAAATGGACTTAATACAGACTATTTGATTTGATGACATCTTGAGTTGTCTCAAATATTATAAACATCAACAAAAATAAGGACATAGCCAAGTCTACATGTGGAGGTTCATTAATCAGATTAAGATCACATCACATGGAAATATTCCAAGATTATTTTCTGACTCGTGATTAAAACAATTAAAGTTTAAAGATCTAGGAATTGAATTGAATGTTGTTTAACGGCTCATCAACACAGTATAGGTTATTTAGAGCCGCCCCAGAGAGAGGGGAAGGATACATAGGAATCCGGGAACCGTGCCCTACTCTTATTATCGAATAGATTCCTATGGTTCTTTAACGAAAGACCGATACACGGGACCGCCCGGTTTACGTCCCCATCCGACGCTAAAGGAAAGTGTCTTGCCCAAGAACACACCGACGAAACTCAGTGGCACCACGGAGGATTGAACCCGGGGCCTCCGGTTACAAATCCGCCGCGCTACCGAATGCGCCACGCGAGCCCTCTAGGAAGTATAAACAATGGTATTTAGATCTAGGAAGTATAAACAATGGTATTCACAGTTCAGGCATACAGGAAGTAAATCACTTTGGTATCCTAGTGTAGTGGAAAGTAGTTCCTAATAATATGTAGCATTTTCTTGTGATAAAAGGCATTTTTGAATATTTAGGGTCTGTTTTCCTGTCTGAAACTACTTTATTGACTTGTTTGTGAGAG
Organism: Cyrtodaria siliqua; assembly: GCA_037043455.1. NCBI lineage: Eukaryota > Metazoa > Mollusca > Bivalvia > Adapedonta > Hiatellidae > Cyrtodaria > Cyrtodaria siliqua. The sequence goes on along the minus strand of JAWPHD010002357.1, from coordinate 96,579 downwards.
GTAAGAACCATTTGCATGGCTGTATGATGATTTTATTTACCAACTTGAAAGTTTTGAAAATGAAAGTAGAATACATGTAGGTGGTGCCAAATGCTGAATGCAGTTTGTTCACTGTGTCAAAAACAGTCAGATTTTTTTTTTTTTGTTAAAGGCAGAATATGCTTATTAACACATAAACTGAAACAGTTGACGAAGCACTCGGAAGAGATACAACTTAAAGAATTTTGCTAACAAATATACTGAATAAAATAAAACTGTACACACTATGCCGAATAAATATTTGTGTACAAATTACGCTGTTTCCCCTACACGCTTCGCCGACGCTAAGCACAACTCAGGAAGTGTGCAGATCCAAATGGTTTTATAGCACAGGTAATGTTTATATAAATACAAGAGTTAGCGTGCCTTTTTTAACGAAGCGTACATTTCTAATCAGTTGTTTATATTAACGGCTGGGCACATCGGGATATTTAATGCAAATTTGGAGGTAATATTATACACAGATATTTGACACAAATTCTATATCATCTCCATTAAGGTTAACATAAGAATTTTCTGACTAAATGCCACATGACTTTGCTTTACTCAACAGTTTTGTAGAGAGGAAGGTCATATCACTAAGAATATGTAAGTGAATCTTAGTTTGAACTGTCGCAGGATGACCCTAGTGGTTGGGGCTAACTCAGGAAAGAATCAGTGACGGTGAATGCATTTACATAAGTTTAATGCAAGTTTTAAAATATGTTAAATATATATACAATTATCAAAAAAAAACAAGCGAATACACAGATGAAATATGAAAAGACTGTCCTCATGAACGTTTAAGACGTTTTTAGTATTATCACAAATACTGAATGTGTCGACTGATTATATACGACACTAAAGTGTTGTTAAAGTTATAACAATGTTGATCTATGATCTAGCACAATAACTGTGATGCGCGAGAGCTCATGAAGATGATGATGCGCGAATCCAATGGGTGATTGTCATCAAATGCCTTCTATAAGGGTTGATGACGCGATATAATGATGATTAACCTCCACTGAGGTTGTGGATGATGTTCCTCCAGTGAGGACTGATAACGGGCCCACCTCGTGTCCCGGGGGTTATCGATTCTATAACCTGGCCATGTTGCACAGGTACGGGGACCGTCTCCACCGCTCTTAACGTTATATGTTGATTCTAGGGTCGAATCACCTAAAGGGCTTACACACCCTAGAGGCTTAGCTCCACTCCGGGAGGCTTATATCCGAACCTGGATGGCTTAGGCTGTAATAATACATATGTTTTAGATGTTGGTTCATAAACACACCAATCTTATATAATTATCATTACACCAACAAATCATGATGGAATAAATATATACAAGCCACTCTCTATGATGAGTAGCAATGAATGTATATTCTACAACGCCATGTATTCGCCATGTATACGCGTCAAACATTTATACTAGTCACTCATCTTATTGTTAACTATAAATATTAACAATCGTGTATTACAATCACTGAGTTATACACCAACGTTAACTAATGCACCTATTATACACCGTTATCAAATTAATATTGTTTTACAATTAATGATCAATTACACCAATTACATCTAATAAAGTAACTTCAAAATCATATGCTAGTCTCAAGTTAATGTTTGAGAAACATCAAAGCTAACCAGATGGCGTCGCCCACTGAATACAAATGTACGATAAAAGTTCATAAAATAAATACTGACCACATATTGCCTGTGAATTCCGCCATCCAACCTCTGCTCGAAACAAAGCAACTATCAAGCAATCCCGGCCAAAACTAGAAGACAATGGGTTTTATAGCAAACGTTACGCCCAAACCATTATTTTCCCCGTTCAGTTCGTGACATACGTGATAGACCTATACTTTTACATGCATTAGCACAAAGCTAAACTTATTAAACGGCCCTTCCGGACGCCCTCTAGCGTCCACTTAAAAAACGGCCTGCTTTTACGTGTTATCTGAATATATCATGGACATTGTGAATTGGTTTCAACTGAACAGTGGATTAAGGTGTAACTAACAGGTGCTTACAAGTGCTATGTACAACCAATACGCTCTACCCATGACATTTTGTGACATGAACTTCATTTTGAAAAATTACAAACAAGAACATATGGTAAATTTTATACATGGCTCAGTGGATTTTTTTTTATACTAACGGTCAATGAAATGCACTTTTAACTCCATATGTTTATGCTGTTGGATTATTCACAAACAATTGAAATAAAACTGCTGAACCAATATTTTTTATTTTTTAAATATTGAATCTTGATACCTAACTTGACTTACATGTTTATGGGTTTGCTTTTATGATGAGCAGTTACGCAGTTAGTTATTTACGTTGTCATTAAACATTGTTTAATATGGACAATCTTAAAAAGAAAACTATATTCCACTAAATGTCAAACTGCAATAATCTGTCTCGGAATAAATTCCAATTGGTTTTACTGTTTTTTTATTGTTTGACTTCTGACAGTATTATGCAATGAATGTTTCCGAGAAGATGATTTATTTGTGCAATCAGGTAACTGAAGAAACCCGGAAATGCAGAGTCGAATACATTAAATCCAAATATGCACGTAAACATGTTAAATGTCAACTTGTGATATGGATTATATCACATTTTGTCCAAAATACCTCAAATTCTAACTTTTAAAAAGATTAATTTGTTTTGTGGTGCGTTTTCATCGACTGCGAATATACTTCCGATACACCTTTACTGCGTTCATGGTGTGTGGGGTCAATGACTGTTTTGTAATGGATTTATTTTTGTTTGGACTTTTTTGAAGTGTTTTATGAGGGAAATAAATCATTCATGGCGCTTTGCAGGAAGTGTATGCATTTGTTTTATTATATTTTATCGTGAGATATTGGTTTCACAACTCTTAGCATTAGTAAGGGTACAACGATACCCAAGGTAGGGATTAGTAATTTTGTGTTTATTTGTGTAATCCTATGGTTTTTAGCTCTACTGGCCTAAGGCTATGCGAGCTTATGCGATCACTTTTCGTCCGTCAGCAATTTTATAATATTGCCATCTTCTCTGAAACCGCTTGAAGGATTTTGATGAAACTTTATCACAATGTTACTTAGGACCCTTGTCAAAAAAAGCTACCTTATACGTACGTTTTGCGTAGCTAAAATTATTTCAAAAGCTACGTAAAACGTACGTAAAAGCTAGCGGTATTGGCACCTGCGTATTTCTTCGTATACGCAGCTTTTGCGCAGATTTTACAAAAATGATGCAAAACATAGCATTAACAAACAAGCTGCGCAAAAGCTGCGTTTTCAAAGGTCTACATAATAATTTACCTTTAATGTAAAAGCTGCGTAAAACGCAGCTTTTACGCAGGTGCCAATACCGCTAGCTTTTACGTAGCTATTACGCAGGTCTGCATAAACGCAATTTTTACGCAGATCTCTGTAAAAGCTGCGTAAAACGCAGCTTTTACGCAGGTGCCAATACCGCTAGCTTTTACGTAGCTATTACGCAGGTCTGCATAAACGCAATATTTACGCAGATCTCTGTAAAAGCTGCGTAAAATGCAGCTTTTACGCAGGTGCCAATACCGCTAGCTTTTACGTAGCTATTACGCAGGTCTGCATAAACGCAATTTTTACGCAGATCTCTGTAAAAGCTGCGTAAAACGCAGCTTTTACGCAGGTGCCAATACCGCTAGCTTTTACGTAGCTATTACGCAGGTCTGCGTAAACGCAGCTTTTACGCAGATCTCTGTAAAAGTTGCTTAAAACGCAGCTTTTACGCAGGTGCCAATACCGCTAGCTTTTACGCAGGTCTGCATTAACGAAGCTTTGATGCAGATCTTTGTTAAAGCTGCGTAAAAGCTTCGCAATAGCTGCGTAAAAACTGGCGGTATTGGCGTAAAACGCAGTTTTTACGCAGCTATTACGAAGCTTCTGTGCAGATCTTTGTGAAAGCTGCGTAAATGAAGGATTTAAAAAGCTTCGTCTTTCTTTTTCAATAAAGGGTCCTCCGAGGGCTAGTGAAAATTTGAGCAGATATAAATTGAAACGTAAATGTAGTCAAAATGATGCGCCACGATAAGCACTACAGGTCAAAGATAAGCACTACAGGTCTTTGACCGCTAGAGCATGGAATACATAAGGATGTGATCAATAAGAAACAATCAGTAATAAAGGCAATAAAGTTTATATGTTCTTAATCTAGGTCCCCCTGTACAGGATTCAAATTTAACAGAATAAATAACATCACTATATTTCAGCAGCAAATGTTGAACAGTACATGGAAATAACATGTTACATACTTTTAATCTTAAAAAGTGATATTGGTGAAACGGCAGAAATGAAATTTAAAGCTATTTGACACTGGAAAAGTGTTACCTAAGCATTTTTATATTGAAATATTTAAACTATAAAACAAACAACTGATATGCAAAATGCAATTTGAAAAAATAAACTATAAACGAAACATCTATTAAATTTCACTTTATTAACATGAAAAAGTTTGGTAGAAACACTTACAGACTGAATATAATATTGAGCACTTATTTACATTGAATATACACTGAAGGGACACACAGCAACCTTGTAGTTAATAAAACAGTTAAATTAGCACCCAAATTTACTAACCCCACATCATTTTATGTCTTTTCCCTCTTTATTCTACTATATGTTGAAAAATGTTAGGGATGCAATATAATCCACTTAGGTGTTTGCAAAATCAATTTGCTTTCAAGGATTCAAATAATGATTTGTGCATAATAAATATGAAAACTAATATTATTGTCCTTCAAAACTAAACTATAGACTTCATGTGAAACACATTTGAAAACACTGTCTGATTCTAAAGTAACAGGTAAACACATCTTTGATTTGTTTGTTTTCTCAGAGACCTATATTAATAATGTTTTTTTAAATAAAGACCATAATTATTAAAAAAATATACACTGCACCCCTGGATAACAATTAGCTCCATTTATCTACACATCTAAGCGCCGGTAAGCTGCCTCAAACCCTCTCAAAATTGTCCTCATTGTTCGTTCAACATCATCTTCTGGAACCTCAAACCGACTTAATTATTGCTGTCCTGTAGATGCAAACATGTATGAAGTTTAAAAGCTTTACGGCTCGAGGTGTCCTGAGTAAAACTTAAATTTAAAACAGACGTATGGGACAGTCGGAAAATGGTAATTAACACTATATGACTGATCCACTTCCGTGTTAAGGCAAATATATACACCATTGAAAAACATAGCACTATATGTATACATCTAAACCTCTTTAGGATGACTCGAACCATCTTAAAACTGTTCTCATTTTCATTTGACTTCATCTGTTGGCACCTAAACCGTTCCCGAAGAACATAGATCTGAAAAGATAGTATATTTATAAATAAATTAATGTCTCCAAAAAAGACAAAATAAATTTATGAATGTATAAAAAACAAACATTTTAAATATAATAGTTTTTAATACTTCTGAAAATTTAAAACCAATATTATATTAAAAGGGCCTCATTGCAATCTTAGTCTTGTGGGTTCAATCCCTGGCTGGATTATATCAAACACTTCATGGTACTAGTAGTCCCAAGCATATAAAGTCGTAATTCTAGGACTGGTCAGTCCGGTGTCTGTATCATGTTATTTGTCTACAGCACGGTATTCCAGTATGGCACCACTATAAAATTGAGCATAGAGCTCATTTCAAAAAAATAAAACGGTGTGATAAAACATAAAGATTGTTAAAAAAGATTGTTGGGTGTGGGATGGGGTGGTGGAGGTGACATGTGCACCAAATAACAGCACGTGACGGGGATGGGGTGTAAAAGCTATTTAGGAGGAGTAGCGGCGACAATATTATATTTAAAGTAAAAAATTCAAAGGGCCATAAAAAATCAGTGAACCGGAACGAAAGCACGACATCATACCGATACTTCTGTAAAGTTTTGTCAATATCCAACAAGCCATTTAGGAGTAGTGGCGACAAAAAAATTTAAAGTAAAAAACTCAAAGGGACATAACTCCGTCAAAAATCAGCGAACCAGACCGAAAGCGTGACATGATACTTCCTGCAAAGTTTCGGCAAAATGCATCAAGCCGTTTAGGAGGAATAGCGGTGCCAACAAATTTAAAGTGAACAATGCAAAGGGCCATAACTCTGTCAAAAATCAGCAAACCGGAACGACAGCGCGATATGCACAACTAGACATCATACCGATGCTTTTGCAAAGTTTTGTTAATATCCAACAAGGCGTTTAGGAGTAGCGACGACAACAAATTTAACTTTAAAAAATGCAAAGGGATATAACTCCGTCAAAAATCAGTGAATCAAACTGAAAGCATGACATGCACAACAAGACATCATACCGATGCTTCCTTCAAAGTTTTGTCAAAATCCATCAAGCCGTGTGTGTGTGGGGGTGTGTGGACCATTTTAGACCATTAAACGACTTGCATGCTGTCGCATACTTCAAATGCTTGATACAGTTAACCCTATAGATATTCTTCCCATTTATATATAAATGTTTTTATATAGCTGTAAATGGAGAGTGGCTCTGGAGTGTTCATTTCATGTTGATGCAATATAACCTTTTTATGTGGTGCGCCATAAACTTCAATTTTAACTTCCAGTGTGAAACTTCTGCGAGAAAAATACCTTTGATCTGAAGGCATACCTGTCATAAGATCTAAGGTTGAGGATGTATTCTGTTGAATCTGTTGGACACCTTCATCATCGCCTTCCGAGCGACCCGACCATTGACAACTTGCGCTCATGTCAACATCTCCTGAAAACTCCAAGCATAACAATTGCTGAAATATTATACCACTTCAATTTCTAAATAAAGAATTGAATTGTACGTGCTGTTATACGCCACATAACAGCACATGTGGCTTTTAAAGGACTTATTAATAAATATACAGACATAAATATACTGATTGGTTGTCGATGAAAAATGTTTTGACTCCTTAAAAGTATACCCATTACAACCTGTCGCAATGCAGTCACCTGACATCAAACTGACAAAAATGTTCAGTCAATCGTCATATTTTGTGTATGTAAAACTTTTTAAAACTAGAGGTTGTTTTTGAGAAAAACTGATGTCTCATACCACTGCAAAGTTTCGTCAAAATGCATCAAGCCATTTAGGAGGAGTAGCGGCGACAACAAATTTAAAAGTAAAAAAGATGGGTCATAAATCTGTAAAAAATCAGCTATCCGGAATGAAAGTGCAATACGCACAACTAGACATAATACTAATGCTTCCTGCAAAGTTTCTCCACAAGTCCCAACAAGCTATTTAGGAGGAGTAGCGGCGACAATATTATATTTAAAGTAAAAAATTCAAAGGGCGGTGACTCCATCAAAAATTAGTGAACCTGAACGAAAGCACGACATCATACCGATACTTCTGCAAAGTTTTGTCAATATCCAACAAGGCGTTTAGGAGTAGCGGCGACAACAAATTTAACTTAAAAAAATTCAAACCGAAAGCGCGATGTGCACAACTAGACATCACACAGATGCTTCGGTCCTGCAAAGTTTTGTCAAAATCCATCAAGCAGTTTTGGAGTGGGTGTGGGTGGGGGATGGACCATTTAAGACCATTAAACGACATGCATGCTGTCGCACACTTCAAATGCTTGAAACAGTTAACCCTATAGATATTCTTCCCATTTATAGATGTTTTTATATAGCTGTAAATGGAGAGTGGCTCTGGAATGTTCATTTCATGTTGATGCAATATAACCTTTTTATGTGGTGCGCCATAAACCTCAATTTTAAGTTCCAGTGTGAAACTTCTGCGAGAAAACTACCTTTGATCTGAAAGCATACCTGGCATAGGATCTAAGGTTGAGGATGTATTCTGTTGAATGGTGAACACCATCATTGCCTTCCGAGCGACCTGACCATTGACAACTTGCGCTCATGTCCAACATCTCCTGAAAACTCCAAGCATAACAATTGCTGAAATATTATACCACTTCAATTTCTAAATAAAGAATTGAATTGTTGTTTTAAAAGACTCCTTAACCTGTAAACATAGATTCAACCGGCATGTGCTTAAATCCACTGCAGTCCCCTTTAATAAATTGAATATGGAGGAAGAAAATGCATTTTTAAAATATTCCTTGACAGCGTCGCCTGTGTTTTTCTGAATTGATAGACCTCAATTTGCACCATGACAGGCATAATCAATAACTTGCAAGCTTCATTCAGGTAATGCAAGTACAATGTTTATCTTCAAAACAGTAAGTTGTGCACAAGTAACATATTAATACCTTCACCAATCTCGTTTGCAAAACTGTCAATGTTACAACGAAAAAAACACACTCTCCTCTTATTTGCAGTTTAATTTAGATGTTTTAAAAAATATCATGCTTCTTTGCTTATAGTTTTGATTACACTTATACACTTCAAATTAATTGTTCCACATTATTATGAAGAAGCTCTACCATGAACGTATTTAAATAGGGCCTACCTCTGATTAAAAAAAACCACACAACATGCGTAATTCTTGGTACTGCCAGGACCCTGGTACAGCTGAGCTCTCACACTTTCCTGGGTGAGCCATCTGTGTAATCGTTTGATGGCTTCGAAGGCTCTAAAATGGTTCTTGTCACGAAAAAAAATGTGCTAATCACAGTAATGTTTGTAATTATTAAAGATGAAAGGTACTGTTTGTAAATATTAAAGATCAAAATTCAAACAATTCTGGAAACGGCGGGCATAATTTGCAGCGCATGCGCAGATCTGTGATGCACTTCCATAATCTCGCAATTCTTACGAACGTATCATGCAAATATTTCAAAATGATTAACATATGTCAATACAAATGCTGTGTTTATTATGGTTTCTTCCTTTTTTGTTATCAGAACGTATACGTTAATAACTGAAATGATTATGGAAACAAAATGTATTTTCTCTCAAATTAAACATTTATTCAATTTCCCATCAGGCAACACTGGAGCGATGACTTCCGGAAGTAAACTCGACAAAATCAATTTACATGCAAGGAAAAAACGAAAACATTTACCTGTAAAATAATAAATAATAACTGTGTAATTCAATAACTTTATTACCGTTTATCTACAGTCACATATGTAAAATACACTAAAAATTGTTTCCAAACACAAGGTTTTGCTTTTTCAAGCGCAGGCGCGTAGCTGGGCTTACGCACATACGCACGTGCGTACAATTATTTGTCAATGTCCGAAAAAATAAAAATCGAAAAAATACGAAAAACGCAATAAAAACTGAAGGGGAGGGGTCGGAGGGGTGAGTTGTATTAAAGTTCCGTATGCCGTACCTGATTTAATTTTGTCTTCTGATTTCAATATGTATTAAAATAGCAGTCAAAATAAGCTTAAAATTGCTATGAAATATACGCCAAAACTCACCCATGATCGTTTGGCAAAATTAAGACATCACGGTGAGCCTGCCCCGGACCCCCCTACCGGAGGTGCGTACCTCAAATTTGGACCCAGCTACGCGCCTGAAGCGTTTATTGAGCAAACAGATTAAATAAAACAACCAGGAAATGCTTGTTGTCTGAAAGTCGGCCATTTGCATTCGTCTGTCATCAGATTCACGCTATCGTGAAACTTGCAATTTTTTTTATTAATTTATTTTATATTACCTTTTTTTTTGTCAGAAACATCCAAATTTACTCTGATGCATTATAATTTCGCATCTGATTTGCCTGGGGGGGAAAAAAAAATAAATAAAATAAAATCCCCCCAATTGTTGTTATACGAGTTTGGGAGTTAGCCAAGGCAATGTCTTAATACCATATTATTTTTCGTTTAAACATTTTTGAATATGTTTTTTTTTTAATATACCCCCTGAAGCAAATCTCATAAAACTTTATGGGTGCACTGCTCGTCAAAATCAATTTTGTCAACATGCAAGGAAAAAACGAAAACATTTACCTGTAAAATAATAAATAATTACTGTGTAATTCAATAACTTTACTACCGTTTATCTACAGTCACATATGTAAAATACACTAAAAATTGTTTCCAAACACAAGGTTTTGCTTTTTCAAGCGTTTATTGAGCAAACAGATTAAATAAAACAACCAGGAAATGCTTGTTGTCTGAAAGTCGGCCATTTGCATTCGTCTGTCATCAGATTCACGCTATCGTGAAACTTGCAATTTTTTTTATTAATTTATTTTATATTAACTTTTTTTTTGTCAGAAACATCCAAATTTACTCTGATGCATTATAATTTCGCATCTGATTTGCCTGGGGAAAAAAAAAAAAAAAAAAAAAAAAAAAAATTCCCCCCAATATTTGTTATACGAGTTTGGGAGTTAGCCAAGGCAATGTCTTAATACCATATTATTTTTCGTTTAAACATTTTTCAATATGTTTTTTTTTTAATATACCCCCTGAAGCAAATCTCATAAAACTTTATGGGTGCACTGCCTGTGATGAGAGGATGATCCCTATTGATTTTGAGGTCAGTAGGTCAAAGGTCTCCCTGACCTGATAATGAAAAATATTGCCTGCTCCATAACTCCTCATCCCCTTAAGCAAATCTCATGAAACTACATAGTTGAACTGCCTGTGGTGACAGAATGACCCCTATTGATATTGAGGTCAGTAGGTCAAGGTCACTGGGAGCCAATAATGAAAACCTTGTCTGCATTATAACTCCTCTCCCCCTGAGGCAAATCTCATGAAATTTCATAGTTGAACTGCTTGTGGTGAGAAGATGACACCTGTTGATTTTGAGGTCAGCAGGTCAAGGTCACCAGGAACCGATAATGAAAAACCCTGTCAGCACCTTAAAGGGGTTGATGCACTATTTTCAAACACCACAGTTTATTTTAAAGGGCTCTGAAAAACATGAAAAAAGCTGAAAGAATTATCAAAATGCCATGAAAAGTAAAGGAGATATGACCTATTGAAAATGTGCAAAGAAACATAAATGGAGGCGGCCATCTTTGAACGATGACGTCATCATGCCTCTTTGCCATATATGGCATATTGATAAAATGTCTTTTAAAGCAAAGAAAATCACTGCAAATGAAAAATAATTTTACATCTGTATATTTATTTCTAATCAATTTGCAGTGGTTTTCTTTGCTTTAAAATACATTTTGTCAATATGCCATATATGGTAAAACGGCACGATGATGTCATCGTTCAAAGATGGCCACCTCCATTTATGTTTTTTGCAAATTTTCAATAGGTCACATCTCATTTATTTTTCATGACATTTTGAAAATTCTTTCAGCTTTTTCCAAGTTTCTCAAAGTCCTTTTAAATAAATCCTGTTCGAAAATAGTGCATCAACCCCTTTAACTCCTCTCCCCTTGAGGCAAATCTCATGAAACTTTATAGGTGCACTGCCTGTGATGAGAGGATGACCCCTACTGGCATCTGCCCTAGGGTTTATCCCAACCCGTGGGGTCACATGTTCCTGTGCCATAACTTGGAAACTTTTGAGATCCCCACCCTTAACCAATCTATACACTTACTGGGCCAGAACACTTTAATGTGAGTGTGGGAATTTGTTGATCTTACTCTTATATGAAATTATAAGCTTGTTTGACTTTTTTTTTTATAATCTTTTCGAAGATTATATTAGGCGAGTGATTCAGAGGCATTAATTTAGCCCTCTTGTTTACATAAAATTTAAGAAGTTGATTGCCTGTAACATCTGCATTGATACTGATCAAAGAAATGCTCATTTTGTTAAAACATAACTTGCTCGCTTGAGTGACCTTGCTATAATGAGATTATCATTTTACAATGAATTCTGAGTCCATCATCTAATGGTTTGAGGTAGGTAATTTTGTACCAGCAATTTATACACAGAATTAAATTGACATTGGAATGCATACAGTTTGATAGCTAATAAATTATGGTCCAAATTCACCACCTTTTAAAACACCTACAGGATCAATAATTTTTTTTTATCAAGGTTGTATTTATGTGTAGCACTGTGACAGTCTATGTTAAAGATAAAAGAGGACTCCCCAATTACCCCTTCATCTTTTAGAAATGTTTTAAATTTTCAATATCACTTTAAAAAGACAAACTGACAAAAGTTTAAAAAAATAAACTAAAAGATGCAGCTTTCCTAAAGCTGCGTAAAACCTACGTATTTTTGTTTTTACATCTTATTATCATTAACAATTAAAGATACAGCTTTTCCGAAGCATTTACAAAAAAACGCAGCTCTTGTAATTATCCTTTTTTTGCAAGTAAAATAAAAGACACAGCTATCAAACGCCTTTCTTAAAAAATACGCAGCCTTAAATATAAATACGCAGCTTTTGTACACCTTTCTTACAAAATATTCAGCTTTGGACATAATTACGCAGCTAAAGTGTAAAATACGCAGCTTTGCGCAGCCTGCTTCTAAAATAACGCAGTTAATCACAAAAAACGCAGCTTTAGGATGGATTGCTGCGTAATAGCTACGTTTTAGCTACGTATTTTTCAAAGCTGCGTAAACATTTGACAAGGGGAGGCCCCTCTTAGATTTGTGTTTTTCATGGCCGCCAGTCATCCAAGATGGTCGCCATGGCTAAAATTAGGTCAGATTTAGGGAAATTTCGAACATCTCCTCCGAATCCACTTGTTCCATTCTAGTGAAATATCATATACATGTTCTTTGGGTTGGCCTCTATCAAATTTGTGTTTTTCTTTATTTTCGAATAATCAAAAAGGCCACCACCACCACGTCAACCCAAAGTTTACATAGAGTTATATAGAAAAAGGCTAAACATGACATCTTCTCTGAAACCGCTGGAGGATTTTGATGAAACTTAATCACAATGATCTTTGGGATAGTCCTCCTCAGATTTAGGTTTTTCGTGGCCGTCAGTCATCCAAGATGGCCACCATGGCTAAAATTAGGTCAAATTTAAAGAGATTGCAAATGACATCTCCTCCGAAACCACTTAATCCATTCCAGTGAAATATCATATACATGTTCGTTGGGTTGGCCTCTATCAAATTAGTGTTTTTTGTTATCGTCGAATAATCAAAATGGAGGCACGACGACCCAAAGTTTGCAAAGAGTTATATAGGAAAAGGCTAAAAATGACATCTTCTCTGAAACCTCTTGAAGGATTTTGTTGAAGCTTTATCACAATGATCTTTGGGATAGTGCGCCTCAGATTTGTGTTTTTCGCAGCCGCCAGTTATCCAATATGGCCACCATGGCTAAAACTAGGTCAAATTTAAGGAAATTTCAAACGGCCTCCTCCGAAACCTCCATTCTAAGGATATATCATATACATGTTTCTTGAGTTGGTCTCTATCAAATTTGTTATTTCGTTATCGTCAAATAATCAAAATGGTTGCCAAGGTGACCCAAAGTTTACATAGAGTTATATAGGAAAAGGTTAAATATGACATCTTCTCTGAAACCTTTGAAGGATTTTGTTGAAACTTTATCACAATGGTTGGCATCTATTAAGTTGGTGTTTTTTGTTTTCTTCCAATAATCAAAATGGCCGCCATGGCGACCCAAAGTTTATATAGGAAAAGGCTAAATATGACATCTTCTCTGAAACCGCTTGAAGGAGTTTGATGAAACTTAATCACATTGATCTTTAGGCAGTTCCCTTCAGATTTGTGTTTCTTGTGGCAGCCAGTTTTCCAAGATGGCCACCATGTCTAAAACTAGGTAAAAATTAAGGAAACCACGTATTCCATTTTCCACATGTGCTTCATCATCCAATCTTTGCCAAACTTTTTATCACCCACAACCACAACGTGAATATAGTGATACCCTCTGTCCGTACGTCCATCCCATTTCGTGTATGCTTCATAATTCTTGCATGCATATAAAAATTATGTCAAAAAGCCATTCAGCTAGCTTACAGAACGTCTGTCGTTCTACCAGGACGATAACTGCCCATACACTGACTGTTAATATCAATGAATACTCGGACAAGTTCGAAATGAGTAACAACACAGTTGTGGTCCATTTAATCTTTACCAAACTTGCACCGATTGTTAATTCAATGAAAGCTTGGACGAGTTCGAAAACCAGCCAAATACAATCAGTAACAGCAGAGTTTTAGCCCTTGTTTTTCTGAAAAAAGCTATATTCTGCCTTGTGAACACTCTAGCACCTTTATTTATATTTTGATATTTACCAAACTTACACAGATTGTAAATATCAATGTAAGCCCAGACAAGCTTGAAAACCAGGCAAATTCGGTTACTAACACTGCAGTTACGGCCCTTCATTTAGTTAAAAATGCTGTATTTTGCCTCATTAAGAAGATTAGGCTTTCATTTGGCCAGATTTTAATAAAACTCCATGGATCATCAGTACCAAATCTAGTTATATATATCGTCAAGGTGTTCCGCTTGAATGATTTTTGCCTGATTTGTGGCCCTTTAAAAGTTTAACTACACAAACTTTATCTGGACTATTTCTCATGATCAGTACCAAGTTAGTTATGCATATCATCGCCATATTTCGGTTGAAAGATTTTTGGCAGAGTTATGACCTTTTAAAGGTTTTTAATACACAAGTTTTGGCCGAACTACTTCACCTGAACCCCTGGCCAGATTTCAGTGAAACCTTTCAGGAATGATCAGTAGTGTTGTTGATTTGATCGATCATCGATCAGTTATGTCTTTGATCTGATCAATCAATTACAATTTTTCATGATCAACTTGACTTGGTTGGTGAAAATTATGGATTATTTTATTCTCTTGTACTAAAATGTACAAGAAAATAAAACCAGTTACAGTTTTGCAACAAATCATCACATGTTTATAGCAGGTAACACAAGCATTGTACCGACTACTTCTCCTGATCTCCCGATAAAAGCTGTTTTACACAGTAGAGCGTCTACAGGCCCTCTTGGGGCCTCTCGTTTGTTCCGCCCCTCATTCAGTGCCTCCATGGCCGTCATAGTAAAGATGCTGCTTCTAAAACGTTCTCACCGCTGCGGGTTCCAATCCCACTAGGAGCTGAACTTGTCAAGTGAGAATATAAGAATCCATCATGAGTATCATGTGAGCTATATCTCACATGGATCACTCATGATGGATTATTTTTCTTCTATTATGTGTTTATTACCGGCATATGATGTCATGTAAGATAGGCATTTTCCTCATATGAGATAACTCTATCTCACATGAGCAAAAATGGGAGAAAGTGTTGTTTCTGAAGGATGTCAGGAGGTATATAGTACTGGTTCTACCCAGGAAAAATGTCTGCCTCTACCACAAGAAAAATCTACCGTCATATATATGGCCTAACGTGCTAAAAATAACATAAATCACCATTCAAACGAAAACTGATAATGGTTTTGGTGAGTTTCATTGTATGTGGGGACCTCGGGCTTTTGTCTCATCAATATGACTGGTGAGGTAGAAAATACTTTATAAAAGAAACCAGACAAGGTGGGGTGTAAGAAGTAAAATCCTCACGAAAGAGCCTTACTGTTGTAGACATACAATCCAGATAATGGTTATATTGTCCCAAACCAATAACTTCTACAATATAGAGTTGAAATGTACCATCCTTTATAAATACTGGTAGGATATATAGTTTTGTATTTAACCCTTAACCCGCTACATATATATAATGGACTGTTCTTTCTTTTATTGCATGTGCACTTTTCATAAATTAGGTTTATATATTGTTTAAGAAAAAGTTTGAGAAAATGAGATTTAGTGTTTGAAGTACATTTTTATTTAATTCTATATGTACAACTGCTGGACAAATAAATTACCAGGTAACAAGAAGGATAATAAGGATGTAGACAAATTAAATAACAAAAGTATATATGAAATATACTTCCTTATTGGAAAAAAACAACACTCGACAGATCATAATAAATTATTTGGAAACTTGGGAATTATACTTGGTTGAAAATTGTTGGTCAATATATAAGTGTATCATTAAATGTGACATCCAAGCCATTACAAGTCCCTTTAATGAATGAATGAATGAATGGTGTTTTACGGCACGTCGACACATAAATAGGTCATATTGTGCGCAAAAACTTACGAAAGATGAAGAAATGAAGGATTAATTAAAAATTAATGTAAATATATCAAGATAAAACCACAGGCAGACGGCGCGTACCCTACCCCGCCCACACCCTACCCCCCCTCTACTACCCCCTCCCCCTCTACTACCCCCTCCCCCTCTCAACTACCCCCTTCCCACCTGTTTCTCTACTACCCCCCTTAAATATGTTTTCAATAAACTGTTCTACTTGGTTTTCAATGAAAAAAAATAAATAAAAATACATACTCTCTATACCATATATGGTATAGAGAGTATGTATTTTTTTTTTTTTTTTTTTTTTCATTGAAAACCAAGTAGAACAGTTTATTGAAAACATATTTAAGGGGGGTAGTAGAGAATAAACTGTTCTACTTGGTTTTCAATGAAAAAAAATAAATAAAAATACATACTCTCTTTACCATATATGGTATAGAGAGTATGTATTTTTTTTTTTTTTTTTTTTTTCATTGAAAACCAAGTAGAACAGTTTATTGAAAACATATTTAAGGGGGGTAGTAGAGAAACAGGTGGGAAGGGGGTAGTAGAGAGGCGGAGGGGGTAGTAGAGGGGGAGGGGGTAGTAGAGGGGGGGTAGGGTGTGGGCGGGGTAGGGTACGCGCCGTCTGCCTGTGGTAGTAATATAAACTATATATGTAAATCAACAAATGCCCGAAATAGGGTATATAAAAAAGTAAATATATACAAAACATATTATAATGATTTATATAGTCTGAATTCCTTCAGGAAATCTAAAACTAAACTGAAATCTATAGTATTAAATAACTTGGTCATAGTATTAACATTGTAGTACCTTTGACGCATAGGATCAAAACAAGTCTCTTTAAAGGGACACACGGCAATCTTGATTTTTTAAAAACTCATGGCGTCCTGTTTTGCATACGTTTAACTGTGGATTGTAATATACCAATAATATATACCAACCTATGGTAGAATAAGATGAAAAAAATGAAAACTCAAACTTATTTGATTATATGCAAGAAGGTTTAATGTCAAAATGATACTCCGATTAATAAATCAAGACGCTGATTTTAATTCTTGATAAAAAAAACTTCAAGATTGCCGTGTGTTCCTTTAAGGTAATACTTTTTGTGTAACCGAAGTATTATATATGTACGTAAAACTTATAGGTAAAGTTAATAAAGCAAAACTTAAATTAAATTCGTCGAGCAATAAGGCTGAGTCATAAAAGGACATTTAAATCAAGTTTTACACGCATATTGCCATCTCAACCATACAACAACATGAGGCCTAAATTAAAATATTGTTTGTTTTTTTGCCCTTTACCTACCTACCCGGAATTTTAGCCCCGACACAAAATATTTTATTGCGTTTCCAAAAAAAAAAGAAGTTTATTTTCCCAACTGAGTTCGGTAATTTTGGTCTTTTGTGATCCTTTTCGGTTGAAAGCAGTCAGCCGTACAGTGTTATGTATTGTAATAGCACACATTAAATATTAATTACAACCACACAACATACATTGTAGAATAGATACAAGTTAACATATATCATGTTAAAAAACATGCAAGAAAATATAGTTTTATCAAATAAAATAAAATAATTTACCTACCTCAACCTACCCAGTGATTTTTTGCTGGGTAGGTAAAGGGCAAACAAACAATATTTTAATTTAGGCCTAATGTATATATGATTTTCACCATCAGATCAATCAGATACCAAGTGTACACGTTTTCTAAAATAAGAATTTTTGAGTTGCTAGTAAACAACTGTGTGCTGGTTTCTCAAGGCTGATAAAGTGTTATTATTTAAAAGTTCTTAAATTTAAGACAAGAGATACACATTTTTCTTTCACTATCTCTTATATTGGTATAAGTGCAGTTGGTTCATTGTGAGCTTAACTGTTACCACTGCTTCCCCATTCATTGATGATCTAGCTGTTACCTACAGCGGAACCAGCCAATTAAGATCTCATGACGAGCATAGGATTTTGTGTATACTTGTGTTTTCTCTCATGTTTTTGTTTTTGTTTTAAGGAGTGACGTGGTGTTAAATGTCTTATAACATTAAATCTATTGTAAATTATTTGAATACGGCGACATACTTTGACGGATATATGTGAAATAAGTGTATAAGTACAAAACAGTTCACATTATTTTATAACTTTGAAGTAAAAAAAACATTTTTAACACAATCATTTTCTGTTTACTTACTAACAGCTTCCCAGGACGACAAAGTTTTTATTTGAATATCTTTTTTTTTTTTGTGTAAGTATGTGTTTAATTTGTAACTTGTAATATTTTTGAAATACATGCCACATTCAGCAGTGAATACACAACCTCTGGATTATGTGGCTACGGTACCTATGGAGGAATTTTGTTGGTTTAAAGGGGCACCAGGCAATAGTGAAAGCTTTTTAACACATTTTGATGCATTAGAATAAACTCATATGTTATTATTTTAAAAATAAAATAAAATGTTTATAGAATCATGGAAATATTTGCGCTTTCAGAATATTTTTGGGTGAATATAAAGAAAAAAGATTGCTATGTGTCTCTTTAAGAGTGCAAATTACACCATGATTTTAACAACATATTTCATGAAGTATCATCAAAAAAGAACTATAAAATTAAAACAAAAATTGATGTTAAAGGGACACACGGCCATCTTGAGTTTTATATCAACCATTCAAATTAGTTAATACAAATCTTCCTCATTATTCTACCAAATGTTTAAATATTATTATTGGTGCAATATTTACGAATGTGTGTAAAATGTAAAACCAATTTACTTTGAACTATTCTAATAATAATATTAATGATTGAACAAATGCAAGTAATGTAGGAAAGCTAACGGGACGCCTCGAGTTTTAAAAAGTCTAGATTGCCATGTGTCCCTTGAACATGCTTTAACTGAAAACGTCTAGGTTAATAAAAAAAAAAAAGAACGAATATTTTTTTTAAGTAAATAATTACGGAGTTAATAATTATAGCTGCTCTTAAGGGTGCCCTCTGGTGAATATCAGAACAGATAGAATTTTTTATTTCCCTGTTTTTTATGAAGACTAACATATTACTAGTTAGTTTCTGGAAAAATAATGATGGGTCGGTGATTTAACTTTTTCGCAAAAGTAATCTTTAGTAATACACTCTCACAGTGCGGTTTTAAATTCTGAATCAGCTGCAAATTGTGTATGGCAACTTACATGTGTGTAGTGTGGTTTGCAGAACAGGTATCGATTTTCCGTCTTTTTTAATGTAATAGATCATACTTTAGGACGAAAAATTAAGGGTTGGGGTATTTTTTATCACCATCTGAAAAATTAGTACATCCCTTGTCATTACCCCACCCAGTTTACTATAAATTGCATTTTTAGCTCTACTGATCAGAGATCAGCAGAGCTTATGCCATGGTGCGGCGTCCGGCGTCCGTCCGTCCGTCTGTCCGTTAACTTTTTTTTGTAGCGACTACTCCTCTGAAACTACTGAATAGATTTTCATGAAACTTTACAGAAATGTTGCCCATGAAGTCTAGTTGATCCTAGCAAAAATTCATGTAGATGTGAAATCCAAGATGGCCGCCAAATCTAAAAATAGGTTTTAAAAAAACAAGTTTGTAGGGACTACTTCTTGAAAACTCTAAGGGATATTGCTATGGGACTTTTTCTAAAATGATCAGCATGACATGATGTTGGTCCTTGTCGAAAATCGTTTTGATTCAACGTTAAACATGGCTGCCAGCGGCCATCTTTGTTTACATAGAGTTATATAATGAAAACTTGTAGCGACTACTCCTCTGAAACTACTTGACGGATTTTCATGAAACTTCACAAGAATGTTTCTCTTGATGTCTAATTGATCCTAGCAAAATTTCAGGTCGGCCGGAAATTCAAGATGGCCGCCACGGCTAAAAATAGATTTTTAAAAAATAAGTTTGTAGCGACTACTTCTTGAAAACTATAAGAGATATTGATATGGGACTTTTTCTAAAATGATCAGCATGACATGATGTTGGTCCTTGTCGAAAATCGTTTTGATTCGACATTAAACATGGCTGCCAGCGGCCATCTCTGTTTACATAGAGTTATATAATGAAAACTTGTAGCGACTACTCCTCTGAAACTACTTGACGGATTTTCATGAAACTTCACAGGAATGTTGCTCTTGATGTCTTATTGATCCTAGCAAAATTTCAGGTTGGCCGGAAATTCAAGATGGCCGCCACGGCTAAAAATAGATTTTTAAAAAATAAGTTTGTAGCGACTACTTCTTGAAAACTATAAGAGATATTGATATGGAACTTTTTCTAAAATGATCAGCATGACATGATGTTGGTTGTTGTCGAAAATCGTTTTGATTCGACGTTAAACATGGCTGCCAGCGGCCATCTTTGTTTACATAGAGTTATATAATGAAAACTTGTAGCAACTACTCCTCTGAAACTACTTGACGGATTTTCATGAAACTTCACAGGAATGTTGCTCTTGATGTCTAATTGATCCTAGCAAAATTTCAGTATGGCCGGAAATTCAAGATGGCCGCCACGGCTAAAAATAGATTTTTAAAAAATAAGTTTGTAGCGACTACTTCTTGAAAACTATAAGAGATATTGATAAGGGACTTTTTCTAAAATTATCAGCATGACATGATGGTTATCCGAGTCGAACATTATTTTGATTCGACGTTAAACGTGGCTGCCAGTGGCCATCTTTGTTTACATAGAGTTATATAATGATAACTTGTAGCGACTACTCCTCTGAAAATACTTGACGGATTTTCATGAAACTTCACACGAATGTTGCTCTTGATGTCTAATTGATCCTTGCAAAATTTCAGGTCAGCCGGAAATTCAAGATGGCTGCCATGGCTAAAAATAGATTTTCAAAATACAAGTTTGTAGCGACTACTTCTTGAAAACTATAAGTGATATTGATATGGGACTTTTTCTAAAAAGATCAGCATGACATGATGGTTATTCAAGTCGAACATTATTTTGATTCGACGTTAAACATGGCTGCCAGTGGCCATGTATGTTTACATAAGAGTTATATAATGATAACTTGTAGCGACTACTCCTCTGAAACTACTTGACGGATTTTCATGAATCTTCACAGGAATGTTGCTCTTGATGTCTAATTGATCCTTGCAAAATTTCAGGTCGGCCGGAAATTCAAGATGGCCGCCACGGCTAAAAATAATTTTTCAAAAAACAAGTCTGTAGCGACTACTGTCTACTTTCTGAAATCAAATATCAATCAGTAGAGCTTCAAGGTCATTGACCTCTTGTTAAATTTGTGATCCATCAATTTTTCATGATAAAGGAACAGATAACTTTTTGAGATATTTTGTCTACAATATATACAAGACCTGAGTATAAGAATGAAAAAATAAAAATTGGGGGTCGGTGTGCATTTAAGAAAGATATTCAATAAAAACTGAGAAAAAAATGTGCTTTTTTAGATTTCGACGAGCTCTGACATATAACGGCATAGGTCTGTAACAAATAATAGGAAAATACTTTTTATTCCTGTCTATGTATATGCTAACACATGTCTTTGTAATAAAGTTTAAATTAAGTGAATATCTTAAATGGTTTTTGAGAAATACTATCTTTTGTACCCCTACCCCCCATTTTGGCTTATGTTAAAAATTGTCAATTTTGGGCACAACATGTGAGGTCAAAAAAAAAATCTAATTTATTTTTATTTTTTTTGCACTAAAATATCCCTATTGGGCATAAGTTTGTTACTGTATAATTATTTTTTCCAGTTTTATTATAATTTTTGAAATATAACAAATGTAAATTTCCGGAAGTGCAAAAATCCAAAACCTCAGCAGAGGGCACCCTTAAATTGACTAAGAATTGTTGTTTGCAGTCCACATCTTTTAAAGAACTAGATAGATTCATCAAAACATATTGCATTTCTTTCCCAGATATAATGTGTTTATGGTGATCGTGGTTACCAAGGCATAGGAACGGGTGGGGGAGTAGGAGGTGGGGGAGGCACTGCACCCCAACCCCTAAAATCTGAAAGGCTCCCCCAAATATTTTTGTGCCAAATTATATTGACCCCTCAAGAATGCTTGTTTTGATGTTCAGTGTTTAGTTACCCACCCCTCCCCATCCCCAACCCTTAATTTCCTATGCCACTAAATTGTTATAGTGAATCCGTGGTCAAGGGGAATCCCACTGGGAGAAAATGAGAAAGTGTCAATTCTTACGGATGGCAGGAGGTATACAGTCCTGAACCCAGGAATAAGTGAATAGATTGCCTCCACCACAAAAATTCGAGCCTCATACATAGCCTAAAATGTGCTGAAAAATGATGTTAAAGATAGAACAAGAAAGAAGAAAGACACTAAATTGCATTGTGAAAGTGGAGCATTGATTAGCACTGTTTCTAGTTTCCTGTCATTGGTTCTTCAACAGGAATAATTCCCAAAACATCAGACCCTGTTTAAGTATAGACCTGTATAGCTATAATTTGGGAGAAAGCCATGCATCTTCAGAAATAATATCAGACCGAATAAACCTATTGATCGGGTTTTGTTTGTGTCGGAAATTGATGAAAAAGGTACTATCAGCATTGTCAGACTGATTTCTAAAGATTTGTTAAACTTGTCACAGACTGTTCTTCATCAGATTCTGAAGCTATTAAATATCTCTCATTGTACCAGAAATCTATGTTGACCCAATATTTCATCTATGTATTGTGATAATATTTATGATCCAACATTGTTCAAACATGGGAACATAATAAATTGTTATACCACTGTTATTAACTCTTCCTACCTAAACATAGAGCGGAATTTAATGGTGATGGAAAAGAGAAACACACAATAACACTTCCGTTAACTTATTATGGCTTTCAAATTGAGGGCCTCAGGGTAAATGTGCTGGTTTAAAAAACTATGGCATTGTCAAGAAGAAACTATGAGATTGTCTAGACTCTATCCATTCAATTTCATGCAGTTCAATTCCATACAAGTACGGAGGTGGAGCTCAAATGGGGGAATAGAATAACAAAAGAGGAACAGCTAATAACTTGGCCTAAATGAGGAAATAACTATTGAGAGGAGCTAACTAGACCTAATTCGGGAATAACTGTAGTGGAGGAGGTAACAAGCTTCGCCTTTATAGGAAAATAACTACAGGGATGGATCTAACGAACTTGGCCTAATTGGCAAAATAACTATAGGGGTGGATCTAACGAACTTGGCCTAATTGGCAAAATAACTACAGGGGCGGATCTAACGAACTTGGCTTAATTGGCAAAATAACTACAGGGGCGGATCTAACGAACTTGGCCTAATTGGCAAAATAACTATAGGGGTGGATCTAACGAACTTGGCCTAATTGGCAAAATAACTATAGGGGTGGATCTAACGAACTTGGCCTAATTGGCAAAATAACTACAGGGGCGGATCTAACGAACTTGGCTTAATTGGCAAAATAACTACAGGGGCGGATCTAACGAACTTGGCCTAATTGGCAAAATAACTACAGGGGAGGAGCTAACAAACTTGGCCTAAATGGGGAAATAACTACAGATGAGGAGCTTGATAACTTAGCCTTAACATGGAAATAACTTCAGGGGAGGAGCTGACAAACTTGGCCTAAATGGGGAAATAACTACAGATGAGGAGCTTGATAACTTAGCCTTAACGGGGAAATAACTATAGGGTAGGAGCTAACAAACCTGGCCTAAATGGGGAAATAGCTACAGATGAGGAGCTTAATAACTTGGCCTTAACGGGGAAATAAGTACAGGGGAGGAGCTAACAGACTTGGCCTAAATGGGAAATAACTATATATGAAGAGCTCAGTAACTTGGCCTTAAGGGGGAAATAAATATACAGGAAGAGCTAACAAACTTGGCCTAATGAGGAAATAACTATAGTTGATGCGCTTACTTACTTGGCCTAATTGGGGAAATAACTATAGGCGAGCTAACAAACTTGGCCTAAATGGGGAAATAACTGTAGAGAAGCTTACTGCCTTGGCCTAAATGGGGAAATTACTATAGGGGAGGAGCTTATGAACTTGGCCTAAATGGGGAAATTATTTTAGGGGAGGAGCTTATGAACTTGGCCTAAATGGGGAAATAACTATAGGGGAGGAGCTTACTAACTTGGCCTAATTGGGGAAATAACTATAGGGGAGGAGCTAACAAACTTGGCCTAATTGGGGAAATAACTATTGGGGAGGAGTAACAAACTTGGCTTTATTGGGGAAATAACTGTAGAGAAGCTTACTGCCTTGGCGTAAATTGGGAAATAACTATAGGGGAGGCGCTTATGAACTTGGCCTAAATGAGGAAATAACTATGGGGGAGGAGCTAACAAACATGGCCTAAATGGGGAAATAACTATATGTGAGGAGCTCAATAACTTGGCCTAAATGGGGGAATAAATATTAAGCCATATTTATTTTACCCTGCTTGTGAGTTATCTACATCAAATATACTTTGTTTTCCAATATGGATATTCTGTATACCAAAAAAACTTTATGTAACCGTATATTTTAGTATTTTACAGTGTCTTTGAAAATAAAGTGTGAACCGCATGAAGCATGTTTGGCTCCTTGCTTTGTTCAACTTTGAAGCGACTGGTAAAAACATATGCTTCTGGTGAAAGCATGTGCGACACAAATCTTAACGAACAACATGAAGAAAATAAACTTGTTGATTGTCTTAAATTTACATAAACTTTATATTGTGATCATTATTTGGCAGTAATGGGCCTTTAAGAACCACATTGTGATAATGGCACTGTTTTATGGCAAAAATATTGCATGACTATAATAGCCTTTGCATCCATTGTAAACCCAGATCAGCCTGAGAGTAACTTGCAGGCTGATCAGGGTTTGCAATGTCCGGCTGCGGATTAGTCATTTTCCTCAAAACATCACTTTGTCACATAAATGGAATGGTCTTAATTTAAAGAAAGAACAGTCCATTATATATGTAGCGGGTTAAGGGTTAAGGCAGAACAGAAAGTATACCCTTTTATATTTCTCTTCTCTTTGCCCCTCACTATTGTGGGTGCTCAACACTCGTGGGACCAGGAATCTTTATACTTATCCAGCTGGCTTGCGGGTTCTACCCAGGTGCCAAATCTGTGCAAGAAAAGGTCTTCCTCAACCAATGGAAGCTAGGACCATAGCTGTTGGTGCAACTATAAATCCAATTCCATTCAATTCTCTTCTCTATGCTTTTTGCCTGTTGATGGGCATTTGTTACTCGACAAATACATAGTTGATACTTTTACTCGACAAATACATAGTTGATACTTTTACTCGACAAATACATAGTTGATACTTTTACTCAACAAATACATAGTTGATACTTTTACTCGACAAATACATAGTTGATACTTTTACTCGACAAATACGTAATTGATACTTTTACACATTAAATACATAGTTGATACTTTTACTCAACAAATACGTAGTTGATACTTTTACTCATTAAATACATAGTTGATACTTTTACTCAACAAATTAATACATAGTTGATACTTTTACCATATCATATCTTATTTGTACATTGTTTTAATATAATTTTACATTATTTTTTAACATCTTAGTTACTATTTCATTTGTTTAATTTTTCATCAGTTTTGCACACAATATGACCTGTTTATTGTGTCGACGTGCCATAAAACACCATTTATTCAGTCAGTCTCTTATACTTATTTTTTCTTCTTTTGATCTTCAGTAGTTTTATTATTTTTCTTTACCGTATAATTATTGTCAAGTTTTATGTGGTTAAGTATTAAGACATATAATTAACTTCCCATATGCAAAACTATTTACGACAAACACCAATACATTGCCTTTCTGGTTTTGTCTGGTCATTCAAGATTTGACCCGATTTGTGTTTATTAATATAGACCATTTCTGCATAGTTCTCCGACATACACTATTTGAAGCAAATTAGATTTAGATCTACAGCATGCGTGTTCCACAGGCTCGTAACCAATGCATTTCATTATAAAATGGAAATAAACTGATATCGAAGATGATCTTTGCATTTCCATATTCTCAATGAGTAATGTAAATACTTAAAATAAATTTGAAACTCGATGAACACAGACAGTTCTGTTTTGTTTTTAGCTCTACTGGCCAAAGGCCAGCAGAGCTTATGGGATTGTGTGTTGTCCGTCGTCCGTCCGTCGTCCGTTAACTTTTCTTCAAACGACTTCTCCTCAGAAACCGCTTGGCTAATTTTGACCAAACTTCAGATGGATGATCCTTAGATGAATGCTTTTTAGATTTATTAAAATTAGGTCAGTGCTACATCCAAGATGGCTGCCATTACCATATATGGTTGAAACCTTAAAAAATCTTCTTCTCCAGAACCGTTAGACAGATTTCAACAGTTTTTTTTTAAAATGATCGCCAACGCTTAGACTATCAAGTTTGTTCAAATAAAGTCCCCGGGGTCAAAAATGGCCGTGCCCCGGGGTTCCAAAGTTTGTATATTGAGGTTTTGCATGTTTTTCATATAGATATATAGGAAAAAACGTTAAAAAATTTTCTTCTCTGAAACCACAAGGCACAGAGCTCTCATGTATTACATGTAGCATCAGCTTATGGTCCTCTACTAAGTTTGTTCAAATGGTGACCCTGGGGTCAAATTTGTCCCCGCCCCGAGGGTCACAGTTTTACATAGACTTATATAGGATTTTTTTTTTAAAATCTTCTTCTCGGAAACTACAACAGCCAGAGGTTTAATATTTTGCATTTACTATAAGCTTATGGTCCTTTACCAAGTTTGTTCAGATGGTGACCCTTGGGTCACATTTGGCCCCGCCCCAAGGTTCACATGTTTTACATAGACATGTATAGGGAAAAACTTATAAAATCTTCTTCTCTGAAACTGCAAGAGCCAGAGGTTTAATATTTTGCTTTTGCTATAAGCTTGTGGTCCTCTACCAAGTTTGTTCAAATGGTGACCAAGGGGTCACATTTGGCCCAACCCCGGGGGTCACAGTTTTACATAGGCTTGTATATATAGGGAAAAACTGAAAAAAATCTTCTTCTCTGGAACCACATGGCACAGAGCTCTCATGTATTACATGTAGCATCAGCTTATGGTCCTCTATTAAGTTTGTTCAAATGGTGACCCTGGGGTCAAATTTGTCCCCGCCCCGAGGGTCACAGTTTTACATAGACTTATATAGGATTTTTTTTTAAAAATCTTCTTCTCGGAAACTGCAAGAGCCAGAGGTTTGATATTTTACATTTATTATAAGCTTATGGTCCTTTACCAAGTTTGTTCAAATGGTGACCCTGGGGTCACATTTGGCCCCGCCCCAAGGGTCACATGTTTTACATAGACATGTATAGGGAAAAACTTAAAAAATCTTCTTCTCTGAAACTGCAAGAGCCAGAGGTTTAATATTTTGCTGTTGCTATAAACTTATGGTCCTTTACCAATTTTGTTCAAATGGTGACCCTGGGGTCACATCTGGCCCTGCCCCGGGGGTCACAGTTTTACATAAATTCTTGTATAGGAAAAAACAAAAACAAATCTTCTTCTCTGAAACTGCACGAGTATTTTGCATTTGCTATAAGCTTATGGTCATTTACCAAGTTTGTTCAAATCGGGTGACCCTCGGATCACATTTGACCCCGCCCCAAGGGTCACATGTTTTACATAGACATGTATAGGGAAAAACTTAAAAAATCTTCTTCTCTGAAACTGCAAGAGCCAGAGGTTTATATTTTGCATTTGCTATAAGCTTATGGTCTTTTACCAAGTTTGTTCAAATGGTGACCCATTGGTCACATTTGGCCCCACCCTGGGGATCACAGTTTTACTTAGGCTTGTATAGGCAAAAACTGAAAAATCTTCTTCTCTGGAACCACATGGCACAGAGCTCTCATGTATTACATGTAGCATCAGCTTATGGTCCTCTACAAAGTTTGTTCAAATGGTGACCCTGGTGTCAAATTTGGACGCACCCCGGGTGTAACAGTTTTTAGCTCGACCGATCAGAGATCAGCAGAGCTTATGCAGGGGTGCGGCGTCCGTCGTCCGTCCATCCATCTGTCCGTCCGTCTGTCTGTCCATAAATTTTTAATTGTAGCGACTACTCCTCTGAAACTACTGGATGGATATTCATGAAACTTTACAGAAATGTTGCCCATGAAGTCTAGTTGATCCTAGTAAAAATTCATGTTGATGTGAAATCCAAGATGGCCAGATTTTTAAAATACAAGTTTGTAGCGACTACTTCTTGAAACTATAAGTGATATTGATATGGGACTTTTTCTAAAATGGTCAGCATGACATGATGTTGGTCCTTGTCAAAAATCGTTTTGATTCGATGTTAAACATGGCTGTCAGCGGCCATCTTGGTTTACATAGAGTTATATAATGAAAAATTTTCTCCATTTTTATTTTCTGCATATATATTATATATCAAAAATATAAATATAGTGAAGATTGTGAGCATAAAAAAAGATCCGTTTATAACTGAGCTCATAACCTGTCATAACTTGAATGAATTGAATTGAATTGGGTTTTAAGGCGCACCAACACATGAAAGGTTATATGGCGCCTAACAGGCATGAACATGCCGGGCTCATCCTCCATGTACATCGAGATAAAATATCGAAAATGAGCCTGAATGAAAGACACAACAGAGGAGGGTCTATGGAACACTCTTCTAGTTATGCGCTTAGATATGTATTGTGTTTGGATGCAATACCACGAGAGCAAAATGTTCAAAGTGATTATATATAAGAACCCTGATCGAAAGTAAAAGTATGTCAGTTTGGTTTATTTTTAGCTCAGACTTCGGCTATTTATCAAATCTCGAAACGTATCCTGTAGAAAACTGCAGGAAGACAATATGCATATACTTATCAGTGGGCATTTCGTCCATAAAAGGAAATTGAAACATGATAAATATCCCATGCCGTTATTATTTGTTTGTGTTTTAACTTCGGAGCTTTTGAGTTGTCTCGCTTATGGATCCTATATGTGACCGGTGAAATTTACACTATTTAAACCATTATGAAAATTATAAATGAAGATTTCCACTTTCAGATTCACTTATGTTTAGAACATGTGTTATTTATTATTAGCTCGACTGATCAGAGATCAGCAGAGCTTATGCCGTGGTGCGGCGTCCGTCCGTCCGTCTGTCTGTCTGTCTGTCCGTAAACTTTTTTTTTGTAGCGACAACTCCTCTGAAACTACTGAATGGATTTTCATGAAACTTTACAGAAATATTGCCCATGAAGTCTAGTTGATCCTAGAAAAAATTCATGTTGATGTGAAATCCAAGATGGCCGCCAAAGCTAAAAATAGATTTTTAAAATACAAGTTTGTAGCGACTACTTCTTGAAAACTATAAGTGATATTGATATGGGACTTTTTCTAAAATGATCAGCATGACATGATGTTGGTCCTTGTCAAAACTCGTTTTGATTCGATGTTAAACATGGCTGCCAATGGCCATCTTTGTTTACATAGAGTTATATAGTAAAAACTTGTAGCGACTAGTCCTCTGAAACTACTTGACAGATTTTCATGAAACTTTACAGGAATGTTGCTCTTGATGTCTTATTGATCCTAGCAAAATTTCAGGTTGGCCCGAAATTCAAGATGGCCACCACAGCTAAAAATAGATTTTTAAAAGATAAGTTTGTAGCGCCTACTTCTTGAAAACTCAAAGTGATATTCATATGGGACTTTTTCTAAAATGATCAGCATGACATGGTGTTGATCCTAGCCGAACATTATTTTGATTCGACGTTAAACATGGCTGCCAGTGGCCATTTTTGTTTACATAGAGTTATATAGTAAAAACTTGTAGCGACTACTCCTCTGAAACTACTTGACGGATGTTCATGAAACTTCACAGTAATGTTGCACTTGATGTCTAGTTGATCCTAGAAAAATTCAGGCTGGCCGGAAATTCAAGATGGCCGCCACAGCTAAAAAAAGATTTAAAATAAATAAATTTGTAGTGTCAGACTACTTCTTGAAAACTGTAAGTGATATTGATATGGGACTTTTTCTTAAATGATCAGCATGACATGATGTTGATCCTTGTCGAAAATTATTTTGATTCGATATTAAACATGGGCGCCAGTGGCCATCTTTGTTTACATAGAGTTTGTATAGTAAAAATTTGTAGCAACTACTCCTCTGAAACTACTTGGCGGATTTTCATGAATCTTCTCAGGAATGTTGCTCTTGATGTCTAGTTGATCCTAGCAAAATTTCAGGTCGGCCGAAAATTCAAGATAGCTGCCACGGCTAAAAATTAATTTTCGAAATACAAGTTTGTAGCGCCTACTTCTTGAAAACTATAAGTGATATTGATATGCGTCTTTTCCTAAAATGATCAATATGACATGATGTTGATCCTTGCCGAAAATTATTTTGATTCGACATTAAACATGGCTGCCAGCGGCCATCTTTGTTTACATAGAGTTATATAATGAAAACTTGTAGCGACTACTCCTCTGAAACTACTTGATGGATTTTCATGAAACTTCACACAAATGTTGCTCTTGATGTCTAATTGATCCTAACAAAACTTCAGGTCGGCCGGAAATTCAAGATGGCCGCCACGGCTAAAAGTAGATTTTCAAAAAACAAGTTTGTAGCGACTACTTCTTGAAAACTATAAGTGATATTGATATGGGACTTTTTCTAAAATGATCAGCATGTCATGATGTTGGTCCTTGTCGAAAATCGTTTTGATTCGATGTTAAACATGGCTGTCAGCGGCCATCTTTGTTTACATAGAGTTATATAGTAAAAACTTGTAGCGACTACTCCTCTGTAACTACTTGACAGATTTTCTTGAAACTTTACAGGAATGTTGCTCTTGATGTCTAATTGATCCTAGCTAAATTTCAGGCTGGCCGGAAATTCAAGATGGCCGCCATGGCTAAAAATAGATTTTCAAAATACAAGTTTGTAGGGACTACTTCTTGAAAACTATAAGAGATAATGATATGGGACTTTTTCTAAAATGATCAGTATGACATGATGTTGATCCTTGACAAAAATTATTTTGATTTGACATTAAACATGGCCGCCAGCGGCCATCTTTGTTTACATAGAGTTATATAATGAAAACTTGTAGCGACTACTCCTATGAAACTACTTGATGGATTTTCATGAAACTTCACAGGAATGTTGACCTAGCTATCAAAAATCTATCAGTAGAGCTTCAAGGTCATTGACCTCTTGTATTAATTATTATTGTTGGTTGGGATAATGCAGTACTGTACAGTAGTTTCCTGATAGATCCGCTGTGACATGTATAATTATCCAACACCAAAAGTAACTTTAATTGCGAGTATGCAATGAAACGAACATGGTTATTCACAATAAACAAAAACCGGCAAACTGTCAGTAGCTATTGCATAACAAGGTCATATAAACCACTGATTAGTCCCACCAAGTGGGCCCATCAAAGGTACCGCATGACTGCAGCTGAGAGTCATAAAACACATCATAGGATGTACTTCCGATACTTGTTTTGTGTAGGTCTATGATGCGTGTAACATTCTTAGGAGTGTTTTGATGTTGATTACACGAATAGGAATTAAATGTTGTTTAACGGCTCATCAACACAGTATATGTTATTTAGAACCGCCACAGAGAGAGGGGAAGGATACATAGGAATCCGGGAACCTGCCCTACTCTTATTATCGAAAAGACTCCTATGGTTCTTTAATGTGCTCGGAGGATAGACCGATACACGGGACCGCCCGGTTTACGTCCCCATCCGACGGACGAGTACACGAATAGGGATATCTGGGCTAAAGCTCAGTGACGTCACATACACTGTGTAAACCTGTCAATACGATGTCCGACATAACTTCTATAGTGTGTAATTAATGAACTGTTTGTCAGAAATCATTTAGCGTTTCAGTTTATTTTTAGAACATACTATATCTAAGATAAAGCCCTATTAAAAAATACTATAGCTGAGATCTACAAAAATATGTTGAATACGGAGTTGATTTTAATTTTTACGACAGTTACTTTTGGTGCGCATTCTAGCTTTTTACAACGCAATCATTCTATAAATTTGGAAACAACATTTTGTTCCATCATCCGTTGATCCTAAAATACTGTTGGCTTATAAATACAATATAATGGAGAAAAATAAACAGTGAAAATACAGCACAGTAAAATATAAGGTTTTATTTCTAAAGTAAGAATATATTCAAATATAGATATAGTATCATTTCAAAATTTCAACAACATTTTGCTATTCCCGCCACTTCAAGAACCTCAGATGTGAGGCAGTTTCCTTCAAACACACGTGTTTCTGCGATGCAGAGTGCCACTTTAAGCTATTTCCCCATAATCTCTGCAACATTTCAGAACGTCATTTTGTGTTTTCATGGCAATGCCGTGGGTACAGCCACACCTGTAATTCAAAGAAACACTAATCTTTGTAGACCAAGCAAAATCATAATTTAAATAAGTACTGTTTTTCTAAATGGAAATATTTTAGACAAGCACTTTATAATAAAAGAAATCAATTTGCGGGCATTTGATTACGGTGACCAGAATTCATTTAGTCGTACTAGGTCACTTTATTTAAAAACAGGAAGGCAATATATGCCAAAAAAAACAACACAGTGACACATACTTCGGCAATAAACAATAACAAAAAGGGCGATGCGTCGTGACTTTAGTGGGTGGGTAACAATCGATTGTCACAGCAGACATAAAATCTATAGATTGAGATTTGACTCTTTTTCATACATGTTAGGCCTACCAGTTATTTAAACTAATGCTACTGTATAGAAAAATATATAAACCTTGACAATATGCCGGCAATGAACAAGAACGAAATGTACGATGCATCGTCACATTGGTGGTGGGTGGGGTAAGACAGTCATCGAACGGTTTAATTTTACAGAACAGACAACGTAATTCGACTTACTCACGTCCCTGTCATACTTAAATGGATTAGCAAACAATACGCAATTATCAAACGCGATTACAAAATATAATTACCAGTCGATATGTCCGATTCGCTCTGCATCCGATTCGCTCTGCAATCAGGCAAAGCGTCGAAGTCGGTCATCACTTTTAGATTCAGACTGATGAGCTTGCTGTTTTGCAACAGGCCGTGGCTCATACATGTACGGCTGTACAACGAACTCATTCTCGATCACATTGTCCAGTAATTCTTGTTCCATGTTATTTGTGTCAGAATAGTTATATGATAAATCCATGTAGGTCTATGATAAATCGTATCTGTACCTCAACAGGGGAATTTCCGCATGGCGGAATCTACGTCATCAGCGTGGAGCGCCATCTATAGGGCAAAATTAACATGAAGGGGAGGTAACTCCATCTTGAAGGGAAATATACCTGTTGTTTTTACAAGTATTCCATTTTCAAAGATTTTTTTTTTTGATTTTTTTTACCATTCAATTCACTTTATTGATTTAAATATGAAAATATATAACAATATGCATTTTAAAGGGTGTCAGTGGAACTTTAAAGGTCTTCATCATGTCCCCTGCATTGTTTCAGGTGCCATCTCGCTCACATCAAAAGAGCAGTGGCAGAAAAACAGTAAACGTGGCTCCAGCGTAAATGGAGTTTCTACGTAGAATTTGCAGCAACTCTGCAGTTCAGGGTGAGAAGGTTCTAGGCCCATTTTCTATATTTTATCTCGATGTACATGGAGGATGAGCCTGGCATGTTCATGCCTGTTAGGCGCCATATAACCTTTCATGTGTTGGTGCGCCTTAAAACCCAATTCAATTCAATTCTATTATTTTATACAAGTATCGATCAAAATACCCAGCTGCTCTGCTCTATGGATCGCTTACTTATAAAAGTTAATGACACCCTAGAGTCTGGTTGTACATATCGTCACGGCGTTCTGGTTCATTGACTTTTGGAGGAGTTATGGCCCTTTAATAATTTTCATTTGATTAAATAGTGTCCTTACTACTCCTTAACCTCTCAAAAGATTTTGGCCAAACTGTTAGGAAGTATCAGTGTGAAGTTTAGTTGGGCATATCTTCGTGGCATTCTGGTCCATTGACTTAATTTGGAGTCTTTTTTTATTTCTTTGCTCTACATGGGATTTATCAGTTGGTAAAAAATCAGAATTTTCCGATTTGATAGAATTGATCTAATGACCTGAACACAGATTGTGTGATCATTCTTATATCTGATGAATTGTATGACGTAAGTAAAACCAAATTAATTCAGCCAGTCTTACCACAAAATCGTTTATAAAACAAAATAAAAATGTGCTGAATCTTTAATATAAGAAAGGCTGTGTATTTTTGGTTCAATGTGATGCATTGACATGTGAGAAAGTAAAGAAATATGACCAAACTCTGATGGAGACTGTTCTTGTTGTTGCACTTGGCATTTGATTATTGATTTTTGTCACCCTAAAGGTAAAAGCCGCCTGCAGGTTGGTTGCTAAATGAAAGCACGTCACTATAGGTTACCTGAGTATAATAAATAAGTGGCAGGTACATCACACATATTCATTCTGCGATATTCAGTTAACTGGAATTATCTAGGGAGGTAAGGTATTGTTATATTGAAAACTATTAACTGCTATACTTGCCAGCTGATTTTTGTGTCGAAGAAAAGTGTGATTTGTGGGGATCACTTTCTTCAGTTGTCTTTTCGAAGAAAAATGTGATTCTTGGGGATCACCTTTTTCAGAGTCGTCTTTTCAAAGAAAAACGCGATTTGTGGGTAACGCTTTCTTCAGAGTCCTTTTTCATCACATTTGCTATAACTTGTTCCATTCTTCATATTTCTTCATGAAACTTTCCATATATACTCTTCATGACAGATGTATTAATTTAGATCACAGTCAACCTCATTTGAGCATTGTCTTACGTGTTTAGCCACACACAATTTCTATGTTATATGGCCACACAAGTGTACATTTGCGAGTCAGACTTTTCGTTAACCTTTGACTTGTTCAAGGTATATGTACACTGTCAGTAACAGTAAATAAAGCATATATGGAGCATAAAAGCAAGTAACTCTTGACTTTTTATTCCGTGAAATTGTAAATGGTAAATATTTTTAAATTCTCGCTCATTATATACACCAGTTTTTGCTCACATGACCGTCCATGATAGCATATTAGTTGTTGGTAATATTATCAATTACATTGTTAAATATTCCTGCTTAGCTCAGATTTAATATAGCTTAATTGTCATGTCAGTCATAACCTGCATGCGTAATTTTAGTTTAGGTTTGGAGTTGAATTGAATTGCATCAAAACATCTTGTTTCTCCAGTAATGGTAGTAATGTTTGTTAAGTTCTTGCCTGATCTGAAATTAACATGGATTAGAAGACTTACGATTGGGAATAAAAAATGTATGGAAATCCATAAACATATATGTACCCATTCACCACCAATATGCTATTTTACGGTAACGACTAACTTTATGTAAAAAATAACTTCCAAAAAATATGCAATCCCTTTTGGAAAGATGTTTACCTAAGTCGATCTTAACATCCTATTAGATGTTAATAACCTATTGTCATGGAAAGAGTTCTTAACACAACCATTATGGTACAATAATAACATCAAGATTGGAAGATCAAGTGTTTTTTATAAAAGATGGTATGATGAAGGTAATTTATAATGGATAATAATGGTAATCTTCTCTCTTTTACCCTATTTATCGAAAAGTTTGCTGTACATTCACATTTTCTAGAATATGAAGGTATGACTGCATCAATACGGGCTACCTTCAGAAACAAAATTATGCTCATCTTGCTATCAATTTAGAAACCCAATTTGCCCATCAATAGTGTCCCTAATAACAAGCGCACAGAAAGGCTGTCATCCCATTTATGATATACTTATTACATCAAATGTACATCCAACATCTATAGCCGAATGAGGGCAATATGGTATAAATATAGACAGAGATTGGAATGACTTATTCATTGACCGAGAGTGAAGATGTCTCCTTCGTCCCGCCAGACGTGGAACAGCGCCAGGAACAACTATAACTGGAGGGAAGCCTGGCGCTGCACACGGAGCGAAGGAGCCACATCAACCTGCGTGTCAGAAGAGTATAGAACTATCCTACGTTAGTTGCTATAGCCACCGGGGACGCAGGTTGCAACTGGCGGGTGTGGCCCTATAGGGGATCGCCCAGTAGCGTAGACAGCACCACCTAGACGTCGTTCCAGATCCCCCACTTCACCGCCACAGCGACAACCACAGAGCGACATCGACATCGACATCGACATCCACCTACATATCTACAAGAGAAGTGAATACACAGCAACACAGCAGCACCAGATCAACCTACATACACATCTAGAAAAGACCAGACTCTATTGTGCCCATCGCGTCAGGGTGACGTCGACGTGTTAGTTGGCGGACGGTCTATAAACCTTCGAACTACACACACACACACACACAATGACTTGTTCAAAATATCTTTTAAATGTACAAAAGATACTTGATTACAATGGTTTCAGGAAAAAATAAACCACAGAATTACTGCTACAAACATCCTTTTGACAAAAATGAAGATAAAAAATGATAACTCCTGTAGCTTTTGCACAGAGTCTCCAGAAACCATTACACATTTATTTTGGAAATGTAAATATACCAAAACATTTTGGAATATTTTTAAGATTACTTGCAATGACAATAATATAATAATCCAACTGGAATGGACTACAAAAGAAATAATATTTGCGTCTAGTGAATATGACAATGTTCTAAATAAACAAACTAATTTTGCATGCAAAATACGTCATATATTATAAATGCTAGTTAGATGGAAGATTACCATTGTTCGGAAATTTCAAACCACAAATTAAATACATAATATCAAACTGAAAAAATAAACACGCTATAAAAAGTTTTACATTTGATAAATTTGAAAAACCTTGGTTGACATAAATCCCTACTTAATAATTAGTTTTGTCTTAAATTTTAAGAGTTACACTGCAACACATCTATCTTGTTTCTTGTTGTTGTTGTTTTTAGCTCTACTGATCAGAGATCAGCAGAGCTTATGCCGTGGTGCGGCGTCCGGCGTCCGGCTGTCCGTCTGTCTGTCCGTCTGTCCGTAAACTTTTTTTTGTAGCGACAACTCCTCTGAAACTACTGAATGGATTTTCATGAAACTTTACAGAAATGTTGCCCATGAAGTCTAGTTGATCCTAGAAAAAAATCATGTTGATGTGAAATCCAAGATGGCCGCCAAATCTAAAAATAGGTTTTTAAAAAACAAGTTTGTAGCGACTACTTCTTGAAAACTATAAGTGATATTGATATGGGACTTTTTCTAAAATGATCAGCATGATATGATGTTGGTCCTTGTCAAAAATCGTTTTGATTCGATGTTAAACATGGCTGCCAGCGGCCATCTTTGTTTACATAGAATTATATAATGAAAACTTGTAGCGACTACTCCTCTGAAAATACTTGACGGATTTTCATGAAACTTCACAGGAATGTTGCTTTTGATGTCTAATTGATCCTAGCAAAATTTTAGGTCGGCCGGAAATTCAAGATGGCCGCCACGACTAAAAATAAATTTTCAAAATACAAGTTTGTAGCGACTTCTCCTTGAAAACTATAAGTGATATTGATATGGGACTTTTTCTAAAATGATAAGCATGACATGATGTTGGTCCTTGTCAAAAATTGTTTTGATTCAACGTTAAACATTGCTGCCAGCGGCCATCTTTGTTTACATAGAGTTATATAGTAAAAACTTGTAGCGACTACTCCTTTAAAACTACTTGGCGGATTTTCATGACACTTTACAGGAATGTTGCTCTTAATGTCTAATTGATCCTAGCAAAATTTCAGATCGGCCAGAAATTCAAGATGGCCACCACAGCTAAAAATAGATTTTTAAAAAAGAAGTTTGTAGCGACTACATCTTGAAAACTATAAGTGATATTGATATGGGACTTTTTGTAAAATGATCAGCATGACATGATGGTTATCAGAGTCAAACATTATTTTGATTTGACGTTAAACATGGCTGCCAGTGGCCATCTTTGTTTACATAGAGTTATATAATGAAAACTTGTAGCGACTACTCCTCTGAAACTACTTGACGGATGTTCATGAAACTTCACAGGAATGTTGCTCTTGATGTCTAATTGATCCTAGCAAAATTTCAGGTCGGCCGGAAATTCAAGATGGCCGCCACGCTTAAAAATAAATTTTCAAAAAACAAGTCTGTAGCGACTACTTCCTGAAATCAAAATCAATCAGTAGAGCTTCAAGGTCATTGACCTCTTGTTTGTTTTGTCTTCTTTTTGACAAAAGAAAAATCAAAAGGAAAATCCCAAGAAATGTGTAATTATATTATATATCTGTTAAATTATGTTCCCCGCTGGTCCCACTGAATATGGAAGAGCCACTATCTTACATATTAAATTGTGGATAACACCATTTTTGTTTCACACAGTCAACTGTAGGAAAACTCAGCAGAGATGGTATGTGGATCTTGTATAAAAACTGGAACAATCTATCTATTAATCTAAGTTAAATAATTCTTTATAAAACAAATATTTGTTTACAATTATCAATGAAGGCATATTAAAATAACAGAATAAATATTTTGACAATTTTGTAAATATTTACTGCTTTCAAGATTTTAAAAGGACACACACCAATCTGGTGTATTTGCAAATAAAATTGCTTTGAAAGACCCTCAGATTGCAGAGAGCCCCTTTCATCAAAATTGTGTTTTATATCTTCCCATTTATGTAGTTTCTAATCATGAAATGCATTTTTTTTCCCTTCTGAATATTTTGAAAACTGTTTATATATAATATTACATCTATTATCTGTACGGTTTGTTGAGGGGTGGCCCACCCCGACCCTCACAGACCTATTATGGGGTGAGTAAATGGATTACCATTAATTTGGTGATCAAAATTTAAAAAAAAAAGTTCTTAACCGAGTAAATGCAATAAGAACTTATTTTTCCACGGTTTCTACAATGTTGCTCTCAGAGATTACTCATAATATTCCCGAGTTGAGTCGGGCAACTCCCATCATGCAGTGGCAGTGGTTATATACAAATAGTATCCATGGCGCAGTCATAACCTGCGTGCGTAATTTTATTGTGGGTTTCGAGTTGAATTGCATCAAAACATCTTGTTTCCTACAAATAATATCCATGGTGCATTATCAACCCCTATTGATTCTGTGGTTAAAAAAAGGTCGGTCACTGTGAATTTTATGTCCGACAATCTTGAAACTATACAAATAGTGCTCTTTGTTAAAATGAAAAAGACAACACTATGAGTTTGTTCGTCGTGAAGGTCATATTGACCTGACACCTAAAAGATGCTTTTTCACACACAAAATTAGCATTGCTATAATGCCCCATTTGGCAGTGCTCTTATCCTATTGAAATGCATTTTTGCATTATTCTAAATATGTATAGCTGTCACACCTGTTTGGTATTATGGAAATTTATTGTTGTTATTTTGTAAATCTGGAAGTCTGACACTCCCTTGGTCTTATAACAGTTTTGCCAGGTCTAAAATAATTGTTTTCTCTTGCTATGTTTATGTCTAATAACCGGCTTTATGGATATATGGAAGTGGCAATTATTTTCTAAGAACCAACATAATTATGGTAAAGATTTATGCCTGGTTCAGATGACATTTATTCGAAATGACATTATTCTTAACATATAATTGAAGATTTAGAGGAATGTTCTTGGAACAAAATAATTCACAAAAAATTAACACAATCCTCAGTGCTCAGAGTCAGCTCAAGAAGTGCTTGCAGTATTTTTGAAAAAAGGTGGCTCCCATATCCATGAGGGGGGGCAAAGGTTATTTCTGTTATCCTGTTATTGGCGAATTTTTATCTTTTATTATCCCACCCCCGTAACATACATAAATACATACGTAAAACAAATAACATTATTTGTTTGAATTTTGTTTTTTATCATTTTTTGCACATGTTAGGCCATTTATGACGATGGAATTTTTGTGGTAGAGGCAGACCACCCCATTTTTTGTGGGTAGAACTAGTACTGTACACCTCCCACCATCGACAATTTCTCACTTAACAAGTCGAGCCTACCAGTGGGATTCAGACTGACAGTGGCGAGAGGCGAGAAGTTTTAGATGTGGCATCTTTACTATCCCAGCCATGGAAGTGCTGTTTACTTTTGTAAATGACTGCTGTCTTTAACCAAATTTGATTTGTTTCAGGAAGATTTTTTGTTTAGTTTGACCTTCATCAACCTTTTTAGACCTTTGTAGCCACACATGTAAAACTTGACAGGTGGACTGTCCTTTGTGAGAGGCGGAGCTCTATTGATTTTAGCATCAAATAGATTAATGTCCGTCATCCTTCACATCCTTGCACTATATACCAATGAAGTTAGTGGCAGAGTCAAAGTCAGCCACTCTGGAGCGACATTTTCTAGTTCAATGTTTTATAATTTAATATATTGTCTATTTCACAGGTCCTGATTGAATTTGAAGCCAACATCAGTGAAATCAGTTCTGTCTGTAAACCATGCGCTGGATAGGAATTACTTAGATAGCCTGTAATGACCATGTTACGTGTTCAGTAGGTTTACAAGGGGTCTATATATTTTAATCCCACCATATGGCTGTATATCGGGTGCAGTAATAGAGTGTTTAACATAAAACGTAGGTCCTCGCTTGCTTCTTTTGGGAGGTGTAATGCCATTGGTGAAGATTGCAGTTGGTTCTCCGCGTGATCAAGATATGGCGAGTACCGAGGTCGAATCCGTGCAGATTGACTCGGAACAGAAGGATGATCAGATTAGTCGACACGGAAATGTCGAGGGAGCAGGAGGAGATCAAGAACAGGAAACAAATGTTGACAAGCGTATAACAGAAACTGAAATACACCCAAGTGTTGGGACACCCGGTGACCTGGGTGACAAGGGTGACAACACACATGTTGTTGTTAAATTTGTAAATACTGTGATAGTTGGGAAAATAAATCCATCCGGCGCTCAGCGTGAATCCCCGTCCGATTCGTTCACAGACAAAGAGACGGACACACAAACAGATGCTCATGTGACTGTAGAGACAGTGACTTTCGTGAATAGAGAACGTAGTTCTGACTCTCCTACAAATGGCGTCACAGATACAGCCGTCACAGATGGTCCACAACCACAAACGGACAAACGCACAAACAGTCGTAGTAGTGGCAAATCCAGTAAAAAGGAAAAACCGACACCTTTCAAGAAAAAAGACAGTGTAGCAAAGGTGGGTATCTTTGAACCAAAATCTTGTCATGTATTTAGTGCCTCAATAGCCACACCGGTACTGTCAACTATTTTAGGTGGTATGGATACCTGTCAAAAGGTAATTTGCTTCCTGATATTAAGGTGGTACATCAGACTTCTATAGGAATCTAAAATATTAAAAATGTTCCAATTCATGATAAAAGTGTCATAAATCGTTCAGTTTTATCAACATGTAATTCATCTCTAAAACTAAATTCACTGTAGATTTTTTAATGAAATCGAGGTTAATTAAAATACTTACCCCTAATGCATAACCTTGACAAGAACATTTACTGGGCAGAATAAATTCCCTTCATTATATTTTGACCCTTGAGTACAACATATTCAGGGCACGAAAATTCCACTCGTCCGCTCGTATTGACAGGTGAAATTCGAATCTGGATGAGTGAAACCCATGAATCGGTCGTCCGAGAGGACGAGTAACATTTCAGTAGAAAACAACAACGAAGAAAATAGTTCTTACATAGTTTATTAAGCGATTAAATGCAGTAAATAGTCGCAACTCTGTTTATTCAACGATAAAATGCAATTTAAGTCAACCGGATATTGGGAAATTGACGCATTTCCGTTTTGGGACTCTCACGTTCTAATTTCACGGAGCGCGAACGTTACGGTATTTGATGTTATACAAATAACACTTTCACCAGGGAATCTTTAAGGGCACTAGT
Organism: Cyrtodaria siliqua; assembly: GCA_037043455.1. NCBI lineage: Eukaryota > Metazoa > Mollusca > Bivalvia > Adapedonta > Hiatellidae > Cyrtodaria > Cyrtodaria siliqua. The sequence continues at coordinate 54,639 of JAWPHD010002357.1, read as the reverse complement.
CAGCTTTAGGTGACTGGGGACAGGGCCTTCAGGAAGGGGAATTGCAAAAAGTATGCTGTTTTCCTGTATTGTAGTTTAACATTTTTTAAAAAAAGAAAAAAAGAAAAGAAAAGGGGGAAATATATACCATGCCAGAGTAACTGTAATGGCCATGATCAGACTGTAGTGAACTATAGAATATGAATATATTCATCTATAATACTTGTCAAAGTTTCATAATTTTCATTGATTTATATAAAGAAAAACAACAACACATTATGATGTTTCCCTTTGTTTTATTTATATATAATAGTGTTAAATGATGGTATCTGACTACTTTGACTTGTGAACTTTTACAGTCATAGCAGGACGAGTAAACATCCTATAAGGATCAGTTAAATGTCAATGGCACTTGTCCTACAGGACCAGTATACAGTAAAATATATTTCGTGCCCTGATATTATTATTTGTCAAGTTTATATCTTACCACTAGACACCCATGAAAATCTGGGCCCGTTTTATGAAACATCTAACTGCAGTTTTGATCATAAGACAAGGTATAATATTTATTGCTATATTATTGTACCTGCGCATCAGGCTGTAATATGATGTTATTAAGATATTGTGGACACAGTGGAGTTGTTTCATTCTATGCTCGGAGGATAGACTCCGATACACGGCACAGCCCAGTTTACGTCCCCATCAGACAGAGCTAAGCGAAATGTTTTGCCCAGGTATACTTCGATAAACACACTCGGTGGTGTCTGTAAAAATTTAACCGAGGTACACCCGATTCAAGGCCACCTTGCTATCTACTAGGCCAGCCCTATAAAGGACAATACGATTCTCATTACTGTGATATTATAAGGTAATTAAAGGCAGGCAGTTCTCCAAAGCTTAATTTATTATTTTCATGATATTTTGTATTTAAATTATAATTAATATGATGTTGATCTTGGTAGGCCATGGCAAACAAACGTTCAATTTATCATTCGAGGCATTACCTTTCAAGATGGCTGACAGTGCCTTCTGTTCTGTGTAATTCAGGTGTCTGTTGATGAACACATTAATTATACTATACCTTAATTGTTCATTTAATACATGTGTAAAAGGTGACAAACATGATGTGTCTCACTTAACTCTGACAACTAGGTGTGAAGAAAGCTGTTGATATGATGGATGTGAACTTTCTTGAATTGTTCATGAATTATTCATGTTTTGTTCTTTAACAGTTCATGAACTAGCTTGTTCATGAATTGTTTACTAACAGTTCATGATTGGATCTGTTCATGAACAGTTCATGGTAGCAGCCACTTAACCATCATGAACAGTTTATAAATAATTCATCAATTTGATTCATGAACAGTTCAAGAACAATTCATGAATTTTAAATTCATGAATTACTACTGAATTGTTCATGAACCATATTTATGAATTATTCATGAATGGTTAATGAAGATTAAATTGCCACTTCCAAAATTAAGTTCTTGAACTGTTCATTGAACTGTTCATTGAACATATCTGTTCCTGAACAGTTCAAGAACTTGATGCAGTTTTGAAGGTGGCCGTTTAAACATGTTGTTCATGAATAATTCATGAATAGTCCAAGAACAATTCATTTATTTAACCTACGTAACAGTTAAAGAACAATTCACTAATTTGACCTTCAGTGTAAGTTCACTAAAATAGTTTTAATTGTGGTATAGTTTTCTCATGCGGCAGTGTCTACCCACATATTTACAAAATAATTGACTCACAAAGACACCATCTTAAATTGATGCACAGTGGAGACCAAACAGGCTTACAATTAAAGACAAGTATAACTAATTATCAGGACATCTTATTCACATCACATTCTTCTTTTTTTTTAAAAAATGGTATTTCATCATGCTGTCCTGGTTTTACTACATTTCAGATTACCCCAGTAAAGTGTTCACTGAAATAACAGTGAAATGTCACTGAAAGAATTGGGCAAAATAACAGAACAAGGGCATATAGGTACCAAGTCCTGTGACTATGGGCATATAGGTACCAAGTCCTGTGACTATGGGCATATAGGTACCAAGTCCTGTGACTATGGGCATATAGGTACCAAGTCCTGTGACTATGGGCATATAGGTACCAAGTCCTGTGACTATGGGCATATAGGTACCATGTCCTGTGACTATGGGCATATAGGTACCAAGTCCTGTGACTATGGGCATATAGGTACCAAGTCCTGTGACTATGGGCATATAGGTACCATGTCCTGTGACTATGGACATATAGGTACCAAGTCCTGTGACTATGGGCATATAGGTACCAAGTCCTGTGACTATGGGCATATAGGTACCAAGTCATGTGACTATGGGCATATAGGTACCATGTCCTGTGACTATGGGCATATAGGTACTATGTCCTGTGACTCTGTGCATATAGGTACCAAGTCCTGTGACTATGGGCATATAGGTACCATGTCCTGTGACTATGGGCATATAGGTACCAAGTCCTGTGACTATGGGCATATAGGTACCAAGTCCTGTGACTATGGGCATATAGGTACCAAGTCCTGTGACTATGGGCATATAGGTACCAAGTCCTGTGACTATGGGCATATATGTACCATGTCCTGTGACTATGGACATATAGGTACCATGTCCTGTGACTATGGGCATATAGGTACCATGTCCTGTGACTCTGGGCATATAGGTACCAAGTCCTGTGACTATGGACATATAGGTACCATGTCCTGTGACTCTGGGCATATAGGTACCAAGTCCTGTGACTATGGGCATATAGGTACCATCTCCTGTGACTATGGGCATATAGGTACCAAGTCCTGTGACTATGGGCATATAGGTACCATGTCCTGTGACTATGGACATATAGGTACCAAGTCCTGTGACTATGGGCATATAGGTACCATGTCCTGTGACTATGGACATATAGGTACCATGTCCTGTGACTATGGGCATATAGGTACCATGTCCTGTGACTCTGGGCATATAGGTACCAAGTCCTGTGACCATGGGCATATAGGTACCATGTCCTGTGATCATGGGCATATAGTTACCAAGTCATGTGATCATGGGCATATAGGTACCAAGTCCTGTGATCATGGGCATATAGGTACCATGTCCTGTGACCAGTGGCATATAGGTACCATGTCCTGTGACTATGAACTAGTCTGACTCCTGTCACGATGGTGTCTCCTCATTGTCTCGTTATTATAGTATTGAGCTAAATTCTCAACTTTATATTGCTGCCACACTGGAATATCATAATGAAGACACGTGACATGATACCCCACCCAGTCACGTTATACTGACCAAGCCAACCATTTCTAGCACTACCCTTTATATGCTTAACATTAAGCCAGGGAGTTACTAGCACCATTTTCATAAAGTCATTGGTGAGATCCGGTCAGGGATCAGACCCCAGAATCTCCTGCATGCGAGGCGGTTCATGCTCTTCCAAGCTGTGCGCAAGGTTTGTAAATGGTAGCATAACTATATTGGGCAGTATAACTATATTGGGCAGTATAACTATATTGTTAAGAGAGTTTGTAATGTAAACGACTGTGAAAACCTGTTTTCTGATTGGAGAATATGGACAAATAAACACTCAAGTTCCACAATATTACCATGGTGATATCTTGATAAGAGACAACTGTCAGAATACCTGACTGGGAATGGTTCTTATGCCTATATTCAGCTTTGTCAATTAGTGAACACGCAGGAAGAAGACGTATATATCATTTTTTCCCAGAATAATTATTTATGATACGAGTTTGCTGTATAGAGACATTAGTAACTGCTGGCTTTTATTAAATTAATTAGAAATTCTATAAAATATGGTGGGCGTATGTTACTTGGTATTAAGTGAGTAAAAAAACAAAACGCCTTCCATCGATGTTCTTCATTATGACCTTAGTAGTTCAATCGCATTATCTCGACTGCATCTGATTGCCTTTAAATTGCAAAAACATAATTTTGAAATGTAAACTGGATATCCAGGCAATTAGTACGAGTAGATTTAAATTCCACTTTTGTGACTTTTGACTTTGATATGTCGGCGAGTTGACAAGGGATCTTAGGCCAAAATTATTTTTTTTCTTGGTTTACGGATTTTTTCTTATTTTTTTACGCTCGGTCGGAAAGGGAAAAAAAAAAATGTGTTTCTAAGTACAAATTTCAAACATGGTGACCATGTTTCTTATATAAAACCGTAAGTTTATACAACACAACATGTATTTAAATCGTTGAATATTCTTTTAATATTCAGTGCTCAAAGAAAATTATTTTTAGAGACAGGCCCAGGGCTTGTTGCTTCTGAAAATGGACAGGCCCTGATTTAAAATGGACAGGCCCTGATTTAAAATGCAAAGGTCCAATATTTTTTTCTTTATAGTGGAAATGTGTCTTTATTCGCTTTTATAGAACACATTTGTATGTATTACTCAAACTCAGAACCTCCCCTGACTATATTTTTCTTTTTGTTACCACTTTATGCTCCCTAGTCAGCAGACTTATTTATCACTTCGTTAGAATAGAATATATATTACATTGAAATTTACAACCGATGCAAAGGAGAGTACTAGCACTTAGGCCAAACTATAATAATCAGAGCCGACTTGGTGAAACTGGAGCCGAACTTGGAGCCAAATTTTTAATCGGGTTTTATTATACTATCAGGGCCTCCTCTGGCTATATTTTCATTTTGTCACCACTTTCTCCAAGTTAAAGAATTAGGAGCTTAGAGTAAAATTCATTTAAAAGTAGGATTCCAGGAACTCCTTACACATGATAAAAGAAAGAATGATGGATTAAATAATGAATAGAAATGTTTTACTGTTCGATTATGTAAAAAAAAATTATAAAAAATAAAAAAATAAAAAATATCGAAATTATGTACCATCCGAACTACTATGACATTGCACTTTTACGGCCCGAAAATTTCACAAAGAATCAATCGAAATACCATCAATTAGGAACTTTTTTCATGCATTAATGTGTTTTGAATGACAAAAATGGTATTTCTTATCAAAGAGGAAAGAAAACACAACCCTAATAGCAGGATAATGTAGTTTTACGTCAGAAATTGTCGATCTCAAAGTTGTGACAAACTGCCGACTCGACGCCAGGCAAAATATTGAAACTTCTTATTGTTTTAATTTGTGTATAACACATTTTAATTACTTTATTGCAAGTGTTTTCATAGTTCAGAATACACATGGGAGTATTTTGTCTTGAGGATCTTGATTCACCAATTCAAATTAAATTTTTTATTCATCTGGCGTTGAAATGCAGCCGGCGGTGAAAAAAAACACAGATGTTCAAATTTTTATTTTTTTTCCAATCTCCCGAAAATTGGGGTCGGCGGATCCGTAAACCAAGAGGAAAAAAAAATGTCGCCTTAGGAAGAAAGGTATTGTTGGCTAGGAAATTCATTTCTGCACAAGAAAGTATATGGTGTGTTTGAAATGGAGATTGTTTTGAACGTCTGCTTGACCTCTGAAAAAGAACACTAACATTTCCTGTTCCTGTCCTTTATAGACTATAATAGAAGGTAGGAATCAAACGATGCAGTTTCCTGTGTTTGAAGTTCCAGTTAAAGATCTCTTTCCAGTCACTGATGTTTATTTTTGGTAAGGTCAAAAAAAAATAGCTGTGTTTCCGGTAGCCCGACCGACCCTATTTTTAAGGGGCCGACCCTAAAACTTTTTTATGAAAAAAAAAAAAAATTCAATTTGTTCTGAACAATGATTTATCACAATATATTGAGGTAAACTGACATCACATAGAAACTTTCAGTTGTATCATCAACTTGTATGGGGTTTATGCGATAAATACATGTAGAATCTCACAATATCTTGCTCCAAAACAAAAAAAAAAGAAAATGCCTACTGACCTACCCTATTTTTTTAGAGCATGGAATGGGAAACACACCTAAGGGTAGTTTCTACCACTGATGTGTATTGCTCTCTGACAACAGTCAAACCACATGACTACTTGTGACTTTGCGAATGTTAGTTACGCGAAACAGCATCGTGACTTAGTATAAGAGCATCCACCTCGCATGCGTGAGGTCATGGGTTCAATCCCAGGCTGTCATACCGAAAACTTCATTAATAAGGAACTAGGAGATTCTTGCTTGAATATAAAAGGTAGCTCTAGGACTGGACGGCCGGGTGTCAGTAGAATGTGACTGGTTTGGGTATCATGTCATGTATCTACGGCGTGGTATTCCAGTGTGGCAGCACTATAGAGTTAAGCACTGAGCTCACTGCTACAAGTAGACGTCATGGTATGACTGAAAGATTATTATAAACGCCGTTAAACCCTGTACGTACATACATAGTAATAATAGTAAAAAATGCATAAATGTCTTAATATGGTAATATTGCTAGAACACATTGAATGCAAGACCAACAAAAAAACATGTCCAATTCCCAAAATCAGTCATTTCTGATATTGGGTTGTGTGCAATCATACTTGGGGTTGTTGCTAGGGTGCAGTTGATAGAGGCATTAGAATTATCTTGCTAGATGCTAACCTTGTGAAGTTTGCTGTTTCAAGTCCGTCCAAGGGCATTGCTTAAAATTTCACAACATCTTGAGTATAGAAAGAAATGATATGTGATAAAAAACTAATCCAGTTAAGCGTCGCCAGTTGTGTTTATGATATATCTAACATGGTTTATAGAAATACTCAATGCTGGTTGGCTATGGAAGAGGTATTAAATTTCCAGTCAATGCCTCTCATGGCATCATGACGTAACTTTCATTAATGCTAAGATGACGTCACTTAAAATGCGAGAAAACGGGTAAAACAAACTCGAGGTGTCGTGACTTTCGTTAACAACTAAGACGTCATTTTAAACTCGAGAAAACAGGTAAAACAAACTGCAGTCTTGCTCATGTTATACAGGGCGATGTTATATTACAACTAATTAGAATTAATAGTAAAAAAAGCATAAAGTCTCCGTTTAATGTAGACAAATTTGTATGAACTGTAATTAATGATATTCAGCAGTATTATGTTCAATCTCTCGATAAATTGTGTTTAAGATTCACAAAATATCATGGTAGATAAAAAAATATCACATAGGGTTTATGTATTAATATAATGTGAGATCAAAACCTAGTGTTTATTTGGGACTTGAAAGAAACACAGAAATGGTGGCTCTATGGCCCCTGATATCGATGCTTTTCAAATACCGCTCACCCGGTGTATTGATGTGGCATAATATCAGTATCTGCCAAAAATACGTTTTTCTTCAAAGGAAAAATAGTCGTATCAATCAAAATAATTATGATGTGTTGTTTAGATGTAAAATGTTAATTAATCAGATTCTGAATGAAATCTGACAGGCTCAAAATTCTTCAATACCTAGAATAGCTCATATTACTGGAATACACATTATTACTATTTTTGCTTGTAAACAAGGAGTCATTACATTATTTAGGCTCATTCAATATGTTTTGGCCTTTTAGATAAGAATATATGATTATTTGTCAAATTAAAATCAGACCCCTGAAAAGGTTCCTTTAAATAAAATCATCAATAATATATCAAGGAGTTACCAGATTCCGATAGTTTAACAAACAAACTTAATTTCCAAATTTATTAAGTTGTCCTATTCCTCCGAAACCTCGGTAAACATAAACTTCAATACAATAGACATCACAGCGTAGAAAAAGTTTCATTCATTTAACTGTCAAATATTCACCAACAATCAAAACAAATATGGCGGTGAAATTCTATCCAATAGCAAGCGTGTCACATGATTCCGATAGGTAACGTCATCACACTATTGAGTCATCACACGCTCGCCAAAATCATAAAATAAGTTACGGTGGCCAATTTCAGTCATTACGCACACTAAAGAATGTTATACACAAATCATATGAAGACAGATAACTCTAAATTAACGTTTATTTAACTATAATTGCAGTCACTCAAATATTTAGATAATACAAACAATGTGATTGGTTAAAGGACGATCACATGATCAATTTAAGCTACGTTCATTTTCCAATGAACTGTACGAAGAACTACTTTCATCCGCCATTCATAGAATACGCGTGCTGCGTAACAATATAGTTTCGGATTTACAGGGGCGTATTTAGGAGAGGGATATTAAAATAATTGGATAAAGAGTTTAAAACCGTGGATTGCAATTATAAGGGTTTAGTGTCATTTTTTGTGCGTTCATTGGGGTATGAACTGTTAATTGTCGAAGCACATAGCGTAGATAACGCCCTCGGGCATTATGCGCTATGTGCTTCGACAACTAACAGTTCATAAAAAAAGACACTAAACCCTTAAACCATTTAATGCTGCTCACAGCATGGACATCTAAATGAGGTGTCCTTCCGTACAACCCTGACACTGGTACAATATTTGAGATGAGTCCAGTGATCACATATTTCACACTGGATGGTCCTCCTTCACAGCTTGTCGCTTATCTTATCTTATCTTATCTTGGTATGCTCTAGTGAGTGCATATGGTGAATAAGCTCTTCTTTTACCATATGAAGTAGGACCTATAAGCTGTAAATATAAGAAATACCATTCAACCTAGAAAAAAACAATTTCAATTAGTGACTACAAAATAACATAATGGCCCTAATTGGCTTCCGTAGAAAAAAATTGGTTGGCATTTTTTCCACTGTATACCGTTACTATTTTTAGACTTGACATAGTTTTTGCAGGCAGATAGTGTCTGTGGATACACAAATGTTAAATGCGTTATTTTATTGTTTTAAGTGCTATAATACAATGACTTAGTGGAAATACATAGAAATTATTCATCAACAATGTAAGTGACGTTTTCTTACCTTTATTCGAAGCATTTTCTTGAAATTGTTGTAGAAACAAAGCGACCGAAAGTTTTACGATCTGTTTATACATCCGTGTTTATTTTTGACATCACATTATGGTGTTACGCTCGCGATATAACAAAACCTATCGGATCAGGTTACTGGAGGAAACTTACTCCGGACTAGCATCCTGTTGGTTTTACCGGTCACATGATGTAGGTACAAACAACTGGTACTGTTACAATCACGTGCAACTCAGACGATGAAAATCAATGTTGAATGTTTGTTTTCAATGGAAAAATTGACGTATGATGTTTGTCAGAATTCCGGATATTGTCTATTAGCAGAATAATGTGGATAGACATGACTGTTTATATACCAAAGGAAAAAAGAAACACAATTCGGGAATTTCCATTATATAATTTATATAATACACACTTAATTCCACGTAATATTCAAAAATATTAATTTCAGGATATTTTGTAAACAGAGGTTTGCAGCTAGTTAGAGAAAGGACACATCTGTGCTGTTGTAGAGTTTTTAATGACAGTACACTTTATAACACGAAATTCAGAAATGTAGAAGTTCTGCTTTGAACATTTCATTCATTTCAGTAGTACTGTACTGTATATAATGTAAACAGATTGCAAAATGTTAAATCCTAAGTTTGATCAACTGCATGAGCCAAATGCTTATTCTGAGTAACTATTGGTGTTTTTAGTCTTTTGTCTGAAACGAAAAGCCTAATGTGGCCATGTACCATTTGATTAACAGTTGTGTTTCTTTTTTCCTTTTGTATATATAAGTATGTGACTCAGACATACATTTAGGGGCATGTAGGTACTTTCCATCATTTTGTCCAAATTGACTGCGCCTTGACTGTTACACCAAATCCACCAAACATATTTTAATGAAATGTTAAGAACATATAGCTAGCATATAATGTCATGCAGAATGACTTCATGATAAATTATGTTTAATACCGTAGCTTATTAGCTATGCATCAATTATGTCTAATTAAGATGAATAAGATTGTCCGATTAGATCAAAAATGGCATATAACTGTAGATTCGTTTGATGTCATATTTTTGACATTAATACTAAAGCATAAACAATAATAAGAATATTATGTACTTTTTGTATATAATTATATAAACTTTAAGGACTTGCTGATTCACTAATTTAAGAACAGCCAAAGAGTATATTTGGGACTGCTCCATCCATCATAATCCTGACGTGATTTTTACATTCATCATTTGATAATCCTGCCACAGCCATCCCCTATTCCAACCTAGCCTTTTGTAGAGAAGAATAATATCAAATAAAAGTACAAAAAAAACAAAACAATGCAAAGCCAATGAACTCACTAATTAACGAGCCACTGTTATACAAGTTTAGCTAATTAGGACTGGTCAGTAATCCCACCCACCAACCTGTGTGACAAGTCATTAGCAGAAGAATATAATGATGTATGTGATTGGTGTTAATGCCTCCTCCAGGGACTGGGCAGTCAATTATGTACTAAAAACAAGGAATAAGCTAATTAGGAACTCAGTAGGTTGGTACCTACATCATATTTGTCATGTAAAATAGCTGATTAAGATAAGCATATTTGCCTGGAAAGGGAGTAAACAGCTAGAAAAGCCACACTTTCCTTTGGCGGTGTGTTAGTTTGTTTGTTTGAATGGTGTTGAACTTCATGTTCAGCACGTTTTTAAGGCTATGTATGATGGTTGAATTTTAGTGGTGGAGTCAGACCGCCCACTTATTCCTTGATATAGCCATTACTGTATACCTCCTGCCATTCGTAAAAATCAACACATGGTGTCAGACCGGTGAAGATCAACCTATTGAACACAATGCAATATAGGCTATATTTGGAGATCGGTCTTAAGTTCCACAACATTTGTTCGCTTAATACACTTTTATTCTGTGAAACACATTTGGCTCGCAAACTGTCCCATATCTGGAATAAAACACTGATTCAGTTTTTCAACATTTCGTGTCATTCATTCACACTATGTATATTTTGAAATAAACATCTGTCAAAACCACATCTCTACCTAACCCCTCTGCTCATACTCTTCAAAGAAATAGTCCTGACAAACAGAGTAAAATACTTACTATTCATGACAACAGACATACTACTTTAACCTCAGGTTATATTTAACAACAAAATAAAACTTATCTTTGGAAAAACACATGCAAACTAGAAACTTTGGATTTTTTCAAGGAACTATTTTAGCACCCTACGACCCGGAAGTACTTCCTGACTGGTCTGACACCTTACAAAGATAGGCAATACACAACAGTTTATCAATCGGGCTATGAGCCAATAATAACATGCATTGTAAGATAAAACAATGAAATGATCACTTACTTATGACCACAGTATCTGAAGATAAAGGATTTGGAAAAAAATAAAGAAAATTGAACATCGGGCAGTTTTCTAAATGGACCACTTCTGTTCACTGACTGAACAAAGTCAATGATATGTTTTAAGTGTAAAACATAGTTATGATCTGTCATTGCAAGATTATATCCACCAGAGGTTTGAATTAAAAGTATAATGTATTTACACCTGTAAGGAAAGCAGGTGTTGTCTCACAAACAACTGTAACATATGATGGAGCATATGGCGAATGTTTATGGAAACTTGACCAATGGACATGCAGGAGGGGGCGGAGCTAGAAATTGAATGTCAGAACTATCATTTGTCCCACCAGTGCGATGTGGGGCATTGCATGCTGAGTCACACCCTTGCACCATGGCACATGTCTGAATATTAATAACGGTCTTCATGGAAAAAAATCCTAAACTTAAAGCAGTTTGTCTTCAGTCTATCTCTCGTCATAAATATACCGCGGAGTGGCCTAGCGGTAGAGCTTCCGCGTCGCATGTGGGAGGTCATGGGGTGAATCCCTGGCCGAGATTTCATAAAAATGGTACTTTAAGTACTCCCTTACTTGACGTTTAGCATATAAAGGGTAGTTCTAGGACTTGTCAGCCAGTCCAGCATAATGTGACTGGGTGGGGTATCATACGGCGTGGTATTCCAGAGTGGCTGCACATGTAGACACCGTGGTGATATGACTGAATGATTGTTAAAAGCAATGTTAAACCCCATACATACATATCTTTGTCATAAAACAAGGACACATAATGTGGTCATTTAATAGTTCACTTTCTATTGTATCATAGATAGACTTGTCAATCAGTCAAGTACTTTTAGATGTGTTTATGGTTCTAGTATAGGTCTGGTTTAGGAAATTGTGTATTGCGGTAGTTAATTGTAATGCATATACATTTAATTTTGATTAACCTTAAACTGTAATAGACACCATGTGGTTTCTTCGTAAAGGGCCACTGCTCTGTATCCTGTCAAAGGGTAAAATCTCCACACACCCACCCCAATTCCAACATCCACCAATCCCCCAACCCACCCCACCCACTCTCCCTAATCCCTAATTCATTTAAGCATCTTTTTTAACATGTTCATTAATTGTATTGTTTCAGGTGCTACTTGAGTGGTGGCAGAAAACAGTTATCCTGTCTCCGGTGTAAAATGGAGTGTTAACAACAGAATTTGCAGGAACTCTGCAGTTTTGCCGGTGAGAAAGTTCTAGACCCATTCTGCATATATTTATTTGAATATAAATGGAGCTAGGGCCTGAAATTGGCTTTTTGTGTTGGTGTGCTGTAAAACCCAACTGATCAGATAAAGCAAAGATCATCATGTGTCCTGGTTTATTCTTCTTTGGATATCTACCTGGCAGTCAATGTAAAACGGAGTGAATGCTTCTTATTATCTAAAGGCACTAAAACACCATCTAACTATCAGCTATCAAGATCACATGCAAAGCAAGATGGCCAGAATGCTTAGCATACTTCTCCTTGTGTTTAGGTTGCGGCAACCAGTAAAGATGTGTTTCTCATGGGCGCATGTGCGGCTGTCTTCAGTGTACAAAAAATACAAATCTTAGTAAATAAGATGGAGGCAATAAAGTTTGTTGATTGGCTAAAATGGACATGAAATTTAGATTGCGGTCTATGTATACATATTTGTCCTTGTTTATATTGATTTACCTTGATCTGTCATGGCCGTGGTTGGGCAAAGATAACCATATTTATTATATAACCTATAAATAGACGCGTTTTCATTGGCTAAAAAGTAATTTTTTAGAAAAAATATCTAGCGATATTGACCTGTTTTTTTCTGATATTGACCAGTTTTATAAATAGTAACAGGGGAAGACCGGGGAATCCCACGAGCCGCCTATTAATATCATTCGCCTTTATCCGTACGCTACGGAATTTTCAGAGGGTTATATAATAAAACAGTTATGGACTTTTCAGCTGTTATACATGATGTTGATATGTACCAAAAAATCATTATTGACCTCGGCTATCGCCTCGGTCAATAATGATTTTTTAGGTGCATATCACATCATGTATAACAGCTGAAAAGTCCATAATTGTATAATATATATGGCCTCAGTCATTCTTCTGGAGATATTTACCCATTGGTATTATCTACCCGGTAGTCAATTTGTATTTGCAAGTACACATACTGTTAAAACCACTTTTAAAGCAATTTACGGATTAAACATTGATAACCTTCGCTTTTTAATCATACTTTGGCTTAACTTCTCTATTAAGGTCTCTATTAAGGTCTCTATTAACGTCTCTATTTATGAAGCTATTTTGGTTTTAAGAAAAAGTCTGCTGGTAAGTTCAAAGTCCTTGGTGCGGGTAATACAAAATTCTCTAAATTTCTGATAGTAACTGTATTCAACTGTAGATTCATAATAAACGTGTCATAACCATAGTATATTTTGCCCCATGCCCCTACAGATATTTTGCCAAATTATGTGTTGACCCTCCATAAATGTGCTGATGTCCTGAAATGTTACTTTCAATGGCATAACATTTGGCAATTGACATAGAATAGTATCAATTTTTATCCCCCACCGCAAGAAAAGTGGGATATAGTAATGGCCTCCGTCCGTCCCATTATGTGTCCGCTCCGTAACTCTTGCATGCATAGAGGTATTTCAAAATAACTTGGCACATTTACTCAACTCATCAAGACGATGTGCAGAACCCATCACCCACGTCAGTATCTTCAAGGTCACTCTGAAGATATTCATTTCTTACATGCCTGTAGTAAGGTCTGCTTCGTGTACGCTCCATAACTCTTGCATTTCAAAAACTAAAACAGTTGCATGCTTTTATTGGTATGAATAGAGCAGACGATGGTTATTGAATCGAAAGTCTTGCAATATTGTTTCAGTCATTTTATGATGGTAATAATGTTACCGGTATATAGTATGACATTCAAATTCTGATCAAAGACATTTAATTAATTCACCCTGCTATTTATTCATCAATAAATTACGTAACCCTGCCCTTAATAGGCTTAAAGTAAGGCTCATTTGGTCTCCTCTACATAAATCTTAGGTGCAATCTGGGAGAGTTGCAGAGTTTGGGTGGCAGGTGGTGGGTGGAGGATATAGCTGTCTCTCTGACTGTTGTAACCTCTTGTGTTCATTAAAAGCCTCCCATATCTGAAATGCTCCTACATCACTGCATGATTACCTGGGTTCATGAAGTCATTCTGATACAAACATTTCCTGTGTCAGATGGCAGTTAAGTTTAAGACTTTGACATCTGTCCTGTGAAATTATTTCTACTGAACATGTGCAATTGTGCACTACTACATTTGCAGCCACTTCATGGAAATCGTGACCCACTCCTTGTACAATCATCAATGGATCAAAGGAAACATGTTTACCACAGTGAATGTGCTCCCAAAACATGTCCAAAATAAGTTTGTTGCAATAAAAAATGTGTTGGTTAAGTAATGGTGTGTGGTGTAAAGGGTTATAGTACCATTGTTTGTTAAGGGCACACTAGAGCGTGAGTTATGTGTGTGGGGTGGGTGGGCTGGGATTGTAATATGTCTCATCCATTCCCAACATCTGATACACTTCTTCGAAGCATAACACGAATGTAACTCGAAGGTTTCCATATTTATTACAGCATCCTAGCATGACTCGCCTTCGATTCCCACCAAAACAAATTTGCGTTCAAAATAAAAGCTATCATCAATGTTTTGCAATTTCGTTTAACCGATTTCTCCATCTATATAGTTTATTTACATGAAAGCAGTGATAAAACCTTGATCTGTATTGTAAATAACAAATATGCAACGTAAATTATACAGCAACACGAGTTTAAATAGCAACAGCTAAGCAACAGTGCACTATTTTCTTTGCCGTTGCCTTCCGGCTAACAGAATGTCAAGATTTTGAACATACCGGAGCGTCGTTATACAAACAAGGCTTGATCCCGAAGAATAGCGAGATTACCCGAGTTTTCACGATAAGTGTCTCATCCAGTTGCATTAATGTTATTTAAAGTCCTCTTTTATATATTTATAACCCCCGCTTCGAAGAAAACTTTGTCCGTCGCGTCCCGTCTCATTTTATTATTTAACAGATAATACTTACATGGTTGTATATAATGTTTATGGGCATAATATCTTGGTCAAGTTCGAAAACCAGCCCAATCACCCCGGTAACACCGGAGTTATGGCCCTTTAATTATTGAAAATTGACAATTTTAACAAGGTCCGCTCTATAACTCAAACAAATATTATCCAATCATTATGAAACTTGGTAAGTCAGTCAGTCAGTCAGTCCATCCATCAGTCAGTCAGTCAGTCCATTCGTCCATTCAATCATGACCGGTCAATAACTGACATTTCTGGACGGATTTTCAAATAACTTGGCACAAGTGCTCACCACAACAAGATGACATGTCTTGCGCAAACCAGCCAGATCGTCCCGGTAACAATGGAGTTTTGGTCCTTAAATTATTGAAAATTGGCAATTTTAACGATGTCCATCTAACTCAAACAAATATTATCCAATCATTATGAAACTTGGTAAGTCAGTCAGTCAGTCAGTCAGTCCATCCATCAGTCAGTCAGTCCATTCGTCCATTCAATCATGACCGGTCAATAACTGACATTTCTGGACGGATTTTCAAATAACTTGGCACAAGTGCTCACCACAACAAGATGACATGTCTTGCGCAAAATCCAGGTCCAGGTCTGTGGCTCCAAGGTCAGGTCACACTTAAAGGTCAAAAAGAAGTGCTTTCATATCTGGTTAATAACTCTGACAATCGTGGATGGATTGATCGAAAAGTTGTGGGTTCGATCCCCGTCATTGCCATATGCGTTGTGTACCTGAGCAAGTCACTTTTATCTCCATTTGCTTAGAACTGGTTCTACCTAGGAAGACATCGAGAGTGATTCAAATAAGTTCATAGAGCTTTCGTTACAATCGTTGTAAAATAAATAAGTTTAAACACTGATTCCAGAATGGAAAATTATTCGCTACATTGAAATTTTTGTCTTGAGAGAGTGACAGTTGCGATGGAGTGGCATGAACCCTGCATTTCCACGGTCTATTAAGAATAACAGAACAAGAACAAATGTCATTTCTTCTCTTAAAATGCTAGTTTTGTGCGTGTTTAGAAACATTTAAACCTTAAGTAGTGGGTGATTTATCTGTAACCGGAATCGCAGTGGGAAATATTTCCATCTTTAACGACACAAGTCGTGTTGTTTATTATTGAAAGATATTAAAAATGTACATTTAATAAATTATTATCCTGAAAGGTTGGGTTGTAGACAGTTGTAAGACAAGATTATCTTCTTGTATGCGTAATAGCACTGGATTGAGCATAGTTCATAGAGTTCACACACAAAAAGGCTTTTATTTACTAGTATTCAAACGTTTGCCAATATTGCTGTATTTAAAATGATAATACTGAGAGACTTTATTAGACAAAGACAAATTTGCTGACAGAAAGGTGAATGACCGTCTGATTTCAGTTAATGCTCCTTCAACAAATTTAAGAACAAACATCATCGTTGAGATGGGCTTCGATTCAAACAATAAATGTTTTAACCCAAACTGTTGATACTATTTCCAATGAATCTTTATGTTTATATCCCTGCAAAACAAAATTTGAGGCGTCTGGTTTACTGGAATTATCTTGTTGGATTGTCAGTGGCCATGTACATACATCCCGAAGTATATTAACTATTGCCTTTGGGGTTCGTAGGTCAAATGTCAGGGTCATCATAACCTCATCTCACTGAAGGCAACACAAAGTTAGTTTAACAAGCATTACAGTATCATGTAATGGTGATTACATTTGAACCAAGGCCAACATTCCTATGAATTTTCATGAGCTTATGTGTTATTATACAGCAATTATCATGTGAAATGCAAATGCACATCACACCAAATCCTCAGGTTATCTTGACCTACACATCACACCAAATCCTCAGGTTATCTTGACCTACACATCACACCAAATCCTCAGGTTATCTTGACCTACACTTCAAAAAGAATCCGGTTCCTCCAATCACCAAAGGCAATGTACCCATTAAGCAAAGTGTTTTACTTCAGGAGATATCTTCAAATACATAAATGCATACCAGGTTATGTTTATTTTTTGCATTTTTCATGTATCAAAACAAACCATATAATAACAAGAAACAAATGATTTAATTTGCAAAATAATGATTAATGACCTCTGTTATTAATATTGAAAAGTGATTGTAATATGCCTTACATTGTTTTGTTTTTTTAAAATTGTGTTAAATTTGAATAAATACAGACATATTATCTTAAGTTATTATCCTTTATGAAAACAAGTTATTTTGAATTAAAGTTCTTATAGAACGACTCACAGGTTTAACTTTTACTGTAACATCATGGAATTGTTTTTGCTTTCAAAATAATTTATCATTATGGTAAAGCAAGATTGCCGTTTATGTCCCTTTAATATGTATCCGCATTTATGAACCATATTTTTCATCATGTTCAATGTTTAGTATTGCTATCCCAACTTTAATATTTATCCATATGGAATCTCTTTTGCAGGAAACTTTACATGCAAATTCGCCGACCCCTTTATCAACGGAGCGCTGCGATTCGTCCCTGTCAAACACATCGATGGACCAATGCCGTATCTGTCAGTGTGACAGCTGTGAAATCCAGAATGACTCTCCGCTCGTGGCTCCATGCGTATGCTCCGGAAGCCTTAAGTTCATACACCAGGCGTGTCTCCAGAAGTGGATCAAGAGCTCCGACAAGATGTCCTGCGAGCTGTGCCAGTTTGAGTATCAGATGACCAAGAAGACCAAACCATTCCGAGAGGTAATTCAAACCACACACAGTTTATATTGAAAATAATTATCACAATAAGTATAGTCATGAATTGAATTGAACATTGTTGAATGGCTCATCAACACATAATTTATTTAGAGTCGCCCTAGAGAGAGGGGAAGGATACATAGGAACCTGTGAACCTTCCCTACTCTTTCTAATGAATAGATTCAAGGGAAGAATACATAGGAACCAGTGAACTTCCCCTACTCTTTCCAATGAATAGATTCAGGGGGAAGGATACATAGGAACCTGTGAACCTCCCCTACTCTTTCTAATGAATAGATTCAGGGGAAGGATACATAGGAACCTGTGAACCTCCCCTACTCTTTCTAATGAATAGATTCAAGGGAAGGATACATAGGAACCAGTGAACTTCCCCTACTCTTTCCAATGAATAGATTCAGGGAGAAGGAACCTGTGAAACTCGATCCCCTACTCTTTCTAATGAATAGATTCAGGGGGAAGGATACATAGGAACCTGTGAAACTCCCCTACTCTTTCTAATGAATAGATTCAGGGGAAGGATATATAGGAACCTGTGAACCTCCCCTACTCTTTCTAATGAATAGATTCAGGGGAAGGATACATAGGAACCTGTGAAACTCCCCTACTCTTTGTAATCGATAGATTCAGGGGAAGGATACATAGGAACCTGTGAACCTCCCCTACTCTTTCTAATGAATAGATTCAGGGGAAGGATACATAGGAACCTGTGAAACTCCCCTACTCTTTCCAATGAATAGATTCCTAATAATGGTTCTCAGTGTGCTCGGAGGATGGACACGGCATGCCCCCATGTGACAGATGAGGCATGTGCTCGGAGGATGGACACGGCATGCCCCCATGTGACAGATGAGGCATGTGCTCGGAGGATGGACACGGCATGCCCCCATGTGACATGAGGCATGTGCTCGGAGGATGGACACGGCATGCCCCCATGTGACAGATGAGGCATGTGCTCGGAGGATGGACACGGCATGCCCCCATGTGACAGATGAGGCATGTGCTCGGAGGATGGACACGGCATGCCCCCATGTGACAGATGAGGCATGTGCTCGGAGGATGGACACGGCATGCCCCCATGTGACAGATGAGGCATGTGCTCGGAGGATGGACACGGCATGCCCCCATGTGACAGATGAGGCATGTGCTCGGAGGATGGACACGGCATGCCCCCATGTGACAGATGAGGCATGTGCTCGGAGGATGGTCACGGCATGCCCCCATGTGACAGATGAGGCATGTGCTCGGAGGATGGACACGGCATGCCCCCATGTGACAGATGAGGCATGTGCTCGGAGGATGGACACGGCATGCCCCCATGTGACAGATGAGGCATGTGCTCGGAGGATGGACACGGCATGCCCCCATGCGACAGCTGAGGCATGTGCTCGGAGGATGGTTACGGGATGCCCCCATACGACAGATGAGGCTAAGGGAAAGTGTCTTGCCCAAGAACACGCCGACTAACCTCAGTGGCAGGAGGCTTAAACCTGGGTCCTTCGGTTTCACCTTTCTATCCACTGGGCCACGCCAGTCTAGTAACGAAGAATATGATGCATGAAACTATTTTTTTTCAATGAAATAAGCATTGGTATCGACTGGTTATTTGAGTAGATGAGAGAAAAACGATGGAAAGAGATGCAGAGATATGGAGCTTTCCCACTTAAAATCTAATAAATTATTCATTTGGAAAAACACTGTCAATCTGCATTTATTTATCTTCTTTAAGTGTTATTGCTTTGGTAATTGCTATTAATTTTGTATATAGAGGATCTTACAGGAGTACTCATTCATTATTGAATTTATTAAAGGAGTTGGCAAAATGATATAATGCGAGGCTCTTGCCGAGCATTATATTACTTTTGCTAACGAGTTTAATAAATTCAATGAGAACGTATGTTAGATTCTATTTATCACATAACTCATATATCGACTTTTATTGCATTTTGCCTGTGGCTTTAACACGTCAGAACACGTACATTAACGTGACGTCCATGACGTCATTAACATTATGTTATACCACTAGTGGAATATCGAAAATATTGAATGGTGTTATTACACTCCCAAACCACATGTTATGTGATAAATATAGATATCGTTTACCAGTAAACATTTTTAACTGTTTATGAATATAAAATATAAAATATTGCTGATAATATTGAATAGTTTGTAACATGTGTTGTATCTGTAAATGATATAGTTTCTAAACTGAAAAACTGATCTTGAAATCCTGAGCTAGTGTGAAGCTGCAGCATGAATTAAAACATGTGTTACAAAGGCGTCTCGCTCATGAAGAGTAATTAAATACAGATGTTTATTCTACACACCAAAATATGTTGGCAAATGCAATGTGTAAAATTCCTGTTAACAAATCTTAGTACAATAAAAAGTACCTCAGACATTCTGCTGTTGAAACTGGCATTAAATGGCATATAATTGCAAGGGGCGTAGCCAGGCATATGCACGTGCTTATCATGGAGAAAAAAAATATAGAAAAAAAAAAGTAACAAAATGCATTCAATTTTTAAAAAAATCATGGGAGGAGTAGGGTGGGAGGCAAACTTACCCCCAAACCCCACTAGCTCAATGGTGTCTCGAGAATATTTCAAATATTCGTCTAGCACTGCTCCTGATTGCATAGGCTTCAAATTTGTTAATTTGTTATGTTAAGGACATGTTCATTTCAAAATAAATATGGTTATGCTCCCTTTTCTGTCATGAGAATGCTTCAAAATGCTTTTTCTACGCCACCTAAATTACCTCATAATTTTACCAATTGCAATGAAACTTTAATAGCAAGCTTATTATCATCATATCAAAAGAAATCTGCTTCAAATATTTTGATAGAGTTATGTCCCCTCTTTGGCTTATGAAAGCTGCATCACAAATATTGTGTCCTTCCTCAGTTCTTAACCAATTGCCATGAAAATGTGTTGTTATATGCAGGAATTATTTACACCTTTTTAAATTATGCAATTTGTAAACACAAAACCTTGTGCTCACTACAACTCCTCCCTCATTCTTGACCAATTAACATGACACCAGTTTCAATCAAACCATCAAACCAGTCAAAACCAATACCATATCTCCGATAAACAATAGCACGTGCAACTGGATAAACAATAGCAGGTGCAACTGAATTATAATAAACCTATTGTTAATATACTCTGACATCAACTGTAGGGCGGAGAGTTCTACGTACGGGGGCGTCATGTTAGTTACGTTATGACCACTAATAAGGACCATCTGGGGGCAGTTGTCCGACTGATATAAGGACCATCTGGGGGCAGTTGTCAGACTGATATAAGGACCATCTGGGGGCAGTTGTCAGACTGATATAAGGACCATCTGGGGGCAGTTGTCAGACTGATATAAGGACTATCTGGGGACTGATATTTCTCTTTCATTTTTGAAGGAGGATGAAGTATGTGAATACTCAAAATATTTGGAAAAAAAAGGAAAAAAGGAAGAAGAAAATGCTATTTTAGTACTAATAAGACAGAAAAATAAAGAACACCAGTCCTGTCTAATAGAGCACTTCTGGTCATCCACTAGACTATATCCTAATATTTATTGGTCATTTAAATAGACTTCATTAGCAGACGACACTAGAGAAACTTGATTGTGACATAAATATGTGAACTTCCTGTCTCATAAACTGCAACAGTCAAATAATCAATGATGTACGTACCATGATTACAAAGTGTCAGGTAGGTAATTATCTGTTGAAATGCCATTTATGTCTCTGACGTGGAATGAGAGATATTGTGTAAGCAGTTATAGTCTAATCATGATCTTATTCAGAAAAATGTAAAGTACATGAAAAAATAAATATTATTGAGCTTATTTTCAAGTTCATTGATTTTCAGTACATGGTTCGCTTCATCAGAAATCTTGTACTTCATATTCGAGATGTTGCAAAATCAAACTTTACAATTTTGACGTAATGCTTTTTAAAGTCTCTGACTTGAAATCACTTGCCCTGCTGTTCGAGCCCTCGTGGGACCAGGAATCTGTACGTGAGGAAGCTATCCAGCTTACTATGATGTCAAGATGTGCATGTCGATTCGGCATCAAAATCCACCTTGTATTACCAGAGTTACAAACCTTTTTTCATCAAAATTTATGTTTTTTGCCAATTGTTTACAGTGGTGACAATCGTGTCCCATGGACTCAATTCTGATAAGCTATTAATGTTTATTTTTTTCATCCAAAGCTTGTATTCGCAGTTAGTTAAGGTTGTAGCAATTTCTGTCTAGATCAAAAATTATATTATTATCTATATCATAATAATTGCATTGCATTCATTACAGTGGGAGCGATTGGACATGACGTCTGCTGAGCGTCGTAAGGTCGTGTGTAGTGTGACATTCCATGTGATAGCCATAACGTGTGTTGTTTGGTCCCTATATGTATTGATAGACAGAACAACAGAGGAAGTAGAGGCTGGTTCCCTACTCTGGCCCTTCTGGACGAAACTGATTGTGGTCGCAATCGGGTTCACCGGTGGTGTTGTGTTTATGTACGTTCAGTGTAAGATGTATCTGATGCTGTGTAAAAAATGGCGCATGTACAACAAGGTGATTCTTATCAGCTCAATTTCCGACACTCAGCGCGTGAAGGCGAATCATGAAGGACTGCTGAAGATTAAAGAAAAGCAACAGCAGCTCGAGAGCGGTCATGTGACCAATTTTGATGTATTTAATATTGTGAATGAGACGGACAGTTTTTGATTGGAAAAATCAAGATTAGGAAAAAGTAGAAGCCGTCTGCTTAATCTCGACATCTTTAATATAGTGAATGAGACACAAAGTTTGTTTTTTTATATTAATATATGTATATGATATGTTGCTTATCCATGTCGCAGAAATCGTGATATAGATTGTCACAGAAATAGCAAAATGTTTTGTCACAGAATTTGCGAAATGTGTTGTTTTTTTAATATTTATGTATTTTCACTTGAGTTACATGCATTATGGATTAATCCGACACCGATATATTTAGATGCACACATATATTCCACAACTTTAACATAAAAAAAAGCCAGTCTTTAGTAATATGTAGCACATCTTTGTAATCGTTTGATTTACAATATTATTGAATTCATGAAATATATTTTTAGTAGTTAAGCAGGGAAGATATTCTATATAAGTATCCTTATACTCTGTGAAATCATTTGTTTTCATGGCTCCTGTTTTTGTGGTTTCTCAGGAAAAAACAAATGATGTTATTGTGGATTTCTTTTTTTATTCATCCATGGATTGAAAACAACTTTTGCACTGAATTATTATTGTAATATTATAAGATTTCCACCTTCATTGATGTACCGTATTTCCCCTAATAAGAGCACCTACCATACCCATTTTACATCATTTAATTATGGTAGTTAAACTGTCAAGCAAAGTAGTGCTAAAGAACACAATATATATGGGTATATGTTTTAAAATATCTGTTTTTTGATCATTTAAATGTCATCAATTATGTGTTTTTTTAAGTATGTAATAAAACGCTTCATTGTTTTCATTTTGTTTCAGTACATCAAGTATAATAATACATGTATAGTGTACTTCAAACAAGTCCCATTAGATTTTTTTTTATATACAAATGAATCACCCAGAACTATGTTTTTTTTTATATATCTGCATAATCCAAAAACAAAGTTTTCATTAAAATATTGTATATTACTTGTCGTCATGTACAACATAATAAAATAGGCCAGTCACATTTTGTTTCGATTGTGGGAGGTCATAATGGAACATGGAGGAAAAGGTACACTACGCCAATGTCATTGTAAACATCTTGTTCTAATTGATGATCTGCTCTCAATTAAACTTCTTTTGTTATATTTATCCACTATTAATTATAACCAAAGCTAGTCAATCAGCTAAGCAGTTTTGATAGGTAAATTTTTCATCATTGCAGTAGAAAGGCACAAAATAGCCTTTTTGTCGTGGCTAAAGTCTGTAATTATTTAAAAGAGAATGTAGAGACACAGAGTATGACTGAAACTGTAAAGGGTTGTGATGCACAATTCTGTCATCATTCATTCTTTCATTCCTTCACATGTATCGATTCATTGTTTCATTGTTTCATTCTAATATTCTTTTTCAACAAACTTTTGAGATATAAACTGTAACTTGGATTTCAAAATCTCAGTATTTTATTTATCTTTTAAACACCTTGAGCAATATTCCACACAGAAATAAAACAATATTGATGTGTTTTCCTGGGGTCTGTAAAAATGGATATAGCAGCTGTTACTGGCCTTTAAAATCTGAGCTCAGCTCGCAGAAACAGCCTGCTTTTATTGTGAATAATTGTAAGGAGCAACATTGGAGCATATGTTAATCTGGCACAATATAGCAGTTCCTTTCAACAGAAAATCTATTTCTGAATATTGTTATGTAACTAATATGATTCTAGTATCTCCAAACAAGAGGGTGAATCAAATGGTAAAAGATAACTGCATATTTATGGGAGTCAGTAAATCAATATCCATATCTACTCTAGGGCCAGGTAATATATCTTGGGCTGTTTTAAAGCGGGCTGTATCTATAAATAAACTCATTTAAAATCGGTCTTAGTCCTATATGATGTTTGAGAAGAAAGTCGCATAATTAAGAACCATGTCAAGGCTAGAAAACTAAAAAATTGTTCCAGATTATGATAAGAATGTCATATCAATTTGTGACAAAGGGGTGTTTTGGGGGAAATGGTTGAAGTTAAATTAACCTTGGGGTATAGCATAGGATAGCGCATTCTACTGTGCAAAATGAATTTCTTTCTAAATAAGGCTTATTCTTTATGTTATAGAAAATATCATTATTTGTCAATTTGAAGTCAGACACCAACACACCTTTGGAAAGCCTGTTGTACTCCCTTTAATTGTGACCCAAGTGGCACTCCTCTCCTGTAATCCTGTAATGTAGACACTGTCCTATCAAGATACATCTCCCCTCCACCCTCCCACCCCAACTTATTCAATAAAAGGACACTGATCATAATATATTTTGGGTGTGGTAGCATGGGGACATGACAATTTCAACATTGCTGGGGAAGAAATTGTGATTGCTTACATACCATTTACTTAGAGAATATTGTGTCGGTGCATTTTACCGTCAAGTTTATTATGTGAGGCTTAGAAAAATATTTGTTTTATCATGTAGATGGTTTACTTAAATTGTGTTATCTATTTAACAGAATGTTATGCTACTGGAGGAGGCTGCCATATTCGTAGTTTTTCTTTTGTTATAACGTCAGATAACATTAGGTACAATAAATGCCGAGGAAATCTGTATTGATTTTGTTTTATTCGTCAGTGCCTAATAAAGCAGAATTTATTAGGTCACCCCTTTATCAGGCAGAAAAGTGCATATCTGCGTGATAAATTATGAAAATCCAACTACTCTAGAGGCTAGCTCCTTCAAATAACATATTAACCCCTGGACCAAAGTCAGTATCTGCCAGCTCTTTTAAATAAACCATTATTCATATTAACCCCTGGACCAAAGTACCTGCCAGATCCTTTAACAAGTTTCTTTTCAGATTTTTCTTTATACAATATGAACTAGATTTCAATATTTTAGAATCCAGATCTGGCCTGTTATTGATCCAACACAATCCGATTTTGACCTACCTACCAGATATAGGTGATGATTGCCCTTCGATGTTTATCATTTTTGCCAATTTCCTTGTTATACATGTAAATCAACTAATACTGCTTATCAGAACATTTTTTGTGTGAATGAATTATATTTGAAAAATCATATTTTTTATTCAATAATTATTAATTAATCAAAAAGTAATAAAATGAAGTGGAAAATCAACAGTAGATGGTTGGTGACTTTTATTTGATTTACACTCATTTACAAGGCCCGGATCAGGATGATTTATTTATTAGTTTTGTGATCGTTTTATATCATGTTTTCCCATATCTGCCATATTATGGTCTATTGGTAAATTAGAGGCAATCTTCTACCACTATAAGACAATGTTTGCTTTATGTCAGATCGATGTTCAAATGAAATTCAGCATGGGTTGAATTTAACCTTTATTATCCCAAAGGACAGATCTTGTTAGTAAGACAAGATTTCCTTCCTCGTAATTTAAATTGAATGATCCTTTTTTTTTCCACCCCCATCTTCCGATGGCTGATGAGAATTTTAATTGCCTTTAAGATGGCGGATATTGAACAATTGGTTAATCCACTGCCAGACATCTGAACTATATTAAGCACTATATAACATAGGCCACTTCAGGATTTCTGACGTCTGTAAGGTGATATCCTCAAATAGTTTTTTTTTAATGCTCTGAAATACTTGGAAAAAGATGAAAGCCTGACTGATCAAAATAGATATATATTATTGATTTGCAAATGGTGACATCATCAAGCTCTTTACCATATATGGCATCAGCAAAAATCATGAATTAAAATATAATACAAAGTGTAAAACATTGGTCATTTTTGTCTTTGGAAGGTATATATCTCCAATACCGTCAACGGTATTGCTTTGATACTTTGTATGAACATTCACTGGGGTAACCCTTAAACTTTCACATAGCACCATCCCACCAATGACCTTGACATTGACTTTGACAAGACAACAAAACTTAGTAAAATATTCTTGGTTAAAGGTTTTGGTTAACGTTTTTTGAAAGTTTTTTTTGGAAGGTATATATATCTCCAATACCGTCAACGGTATTGCTTTGATACTTTGTATGAGCATTCACTGGGCCCACCCACCAAAGACCCCAACAAAACAAACCCTCGTTGTGAATGAACAAAACCTCAGAAGACAAGACAGCCCGTGGCGGTGGCCTTGTATGATTTTACATTCATTTGCATTAATTTTCTTTGCGATCAACGCTATTCATTGATCTGCCATATCTGGTGAAAGGGCTTAATGATGTTATTATTCCAAAATGGCCTCCTTCATTTATCTTATTTTGCAAGTTCATTTAGAGCTGTTTTAAATGGAAATTGTTTGAGAACAGTGCAACAACCCCTTTAAAAATATCCTAGTGATGAATTTACTTTTCGATCAACCAGAAATGTGCGGGTGATAGAACATTGTTTAACTGTTTATAAACACAATGTCTTTGGTTGTTTTGGGCCACCCCTAGGAAGAGAGGCGTTCAGGAACACTGACCTACGCATACTATTGAATTGAATCCTAAGGCTCTTTAACTTGCTTGGAGTATAGACTTTGATACACCAGATTGCCTGGTTTACATCCCAATCCGACCGACAAGATGAATACCACACATGCCGACCATTGTTTAATATAAAGCCATCAGAAAAGGTTCATTTTCATATTCATTTATATCCAAACCATGACAACCTGCCAAAGCTGGCGAGGTATTATGTCAATCATTGAAAACCACATTGTCTTAATTAGCACTATAATTAATCACTAATCATCGATACATTTATTTTTGGACCCATAATTTGATTAATTAGCTATGCTAGCTATGATTGGCGTTTGTTCCTGCAGACAAGTTGAGGACACCGAGAGACAGTTATGGAGTGTGTGTGCTAATTCTGGTACTTTTATTATTAACAGTCTGTTAACTCATTTTATAATTATTTTAATTTTAGAATTTTGTGATTTGTGGTTTACTTCAGAAAATGTACGAGGGTGCTTCAAAAAGTTCTGTCACTAGGCATATATCCTTTGAACTGGATATTACACTTAGATAAAGTAGTGTATTTATAGTACTACTGGGTTCGCTCTCTTAAATTCCACAACAAAAATGAAAGAATTCCGGTTATTTATACCCCTGAATTACCTCCCACTACCACACCTTTTGGATACTGGCATCTCTGAAAATGTCCTTGTTTCAAAACGTTGTAAAAATTATTTGAATAATTCTATGCTTTTAAATTTTCTTGTACGCCATCTGTTGTTATTCGCCTATAATCCATGAAAATGATTTTCGAGAATTCGGAAAGGTCTTGCTGTAAACCAGATATGAGTGAATGCATATCCCTTAATTTTAGCGGAAATAACACTGATTTTCTTCACTTTGTTTACGGAAGTGTTATACAGTCGATTCCGTTTAATCGCATATCGGTTAATTGCATATTTCGGTTAATTGCATAAAGTTTTGAAACACAAAACCATTCGTATTCTTTTGCATGTAAAAAACCCCGTATAATCGCATAGGTTTTTGTCACATTCCGGATAATTGCATAACGAATATCTGGCTAATTGCATAATGTAAGTCAAGTTTACCTGTATTTTGCAACTGTTAATTGATTGACGCGGTCACAGAGATAAGCCCGAGGCAAATTGATTGACAAAAGGTGCTAATTGACGCCGAAAGTTTGCCATTTTGTGCGGTTTCCGTGAAGCTTCCACGCCATGACGATCGCTCACCAATTAGCATACACGATTTAATAATAAGTTTGTATGCAATGTAAAGCAATGTGTTGTTAATTATTTACTGCTCTCAGTTTGCTAGTGTCGGTAGAGATGCATATGACATTGAGTAGCTCATAGAGGTTATTAATAAATGAAAAATAAAATAAGCGTTTGTGTTATTATCATGGCTGTGTAATTCACACTACACACTTCAAACAATAGCACAGCGACGCAGATTGAAAGAAAACAAGTACGCATAAATATTGCATAAAATCTATCAAATAACATTAAATACAAAATGGATATGCACAATAATAATCCTATCAAACATCTTACATAGAATTAACTCGCTTTTATGGAGTTTCTATGAAAGTATTAACAGAACAGAAAAACGAAAGTAGAAACGTGCACCGCTACATGTACAAAATGTTCAATTTCGGTTATTCGAATACTCCGGTTAATCGCATATATTTTCTTGACAAATGGGCTATGCAAATAACCGAAATCGACTGTAATATCTTTTAAATGTCGTAATTATTCTCATAGTAATAATATGTTTTCATATTTTTCTACAAATCCTAGTCCTTCAGTGTTTAAATTTCATATTCAACACATTATTGTAGAATTTTGCACAATGTTTAGTGAAAATATTGATCTTCCAAAAACGCTATTTCAGAAGACTGCCCCCATCCATTTAATGTCCATTTATCATTAAATTAATTTTACATATTAGCTTAAAATGTTAATTTCTAAGACAATGCCTTTTCATCTACCATGCTTAAATTCTGAATCTTGTAATGCACAGATATAAGTGGTAATGTATGAGAAATTTCAAAGGTCTTCGACAAGTACTTAAAGAACAACAGGCATTTAAAAAAGTAACAGTTAACATATCGGAAAAAAAACTCGGGACGAAAATGCCTCAGTATGTATAAGTGATGTGTATTAAATGTTCCATAACTTTCGTCACACAAACGATACAGCATTCATTTTACCATCAATGGAATGGTATTGAAACCCTCTTTTATTTGATACCAAACATTAACACTCACAACGAGCACATAATTGGTGAAACGCGTTAGTGACAGAACTTATTGAATGACCCTCGTATGTATGTGTGTTTGTGAGTTACTGCACAGATCTGCAGATGTTTGAATACTTGTAAATCGCACGTTACTAACAACTGTTGTGACAAAAGTAGACAATTTTAGTGAAAAGATACCATCATTTTAATCAGTTATCTGTTCATTTTCATTCTTAGTCCATACAAAGTTATCTATCTTGTTTTGCTCAGCAAGAGATCTACCTCGTGAGGTTCAGAAAAAAAATGGAAGTTGAGGTGACTTGTTGGGGCTGTGCAACTTGAAAATTAAAATAACTATTAAAGAATGTCCATTGAATTATTATACCCCCACTTTCAAAAAGTGAAGTGGTTATTTCACCACTTTCATAAAAGTCAATTTGGGGCTATATATGAATCGTGCTGTCCGTAACGTCGCGTCCTGTCGAGTCGCATAACACATTTTAGTCACATTTTTATTTCTTGCATTCCTCAAACAGTTTCGAATGAGTTGTTCCCAAACTTCATATACACATAAAAACTGATCAAAAAATGGGGGTATTCATCACCTTCAGTGATAGTTCTAGTTTTAAAAGTAATGATCCCATTTATTCAAATTATTAGCATTATAACAGTCATAAATAGCCTTGTAAACATATTGATTTATATACTGAATTTACAATACAATGGTCTGTAGCTACACTGTGTAACTTTGTTAAGACTCAAATATTTATTTCTGAAATTCTGAGTTAAATATAAATATGGGACCAACTTCTATGACTGTGTACAAATGCAGACATATATATATATTTATTTTGAAAACAACTGACCTTTTACATGCACAGACTCCATTTTGTATGCGATTATTGTCGTCAACATTGTTACATGTGAAGTGGTGTAAAGGGTGCTTTCATCCATACCAAGGGCCAGCAGAGCTTATGG
This sequence comes from Cyrtodaria siliqua, assembly GCA_037043455.1. NCBI lineage: Eukaryota > Metazoa > Mollusca > Bivalvia > Adapedonta > Hiatellidae > Cyrtodaria > Cyrtodaria siliqua. The sequence goes on along the minus strand of JAWPHD010002357.1, from coordinate 24,234 downwards.
GATGGTGTGTTGTCCGTCTTCCGTCGTCCGTCCGTCGTCCGTCCGTTAAGTTTTCTTCAAACGACTTCTACTCAAAAACCGCTTGGCTAATTTTGACCAAACTTCACATGGATGATCCTTAGATGAATGCTTTTTAGATTTGTTAAAATTAGGTCAGCGCTACATTCAAGATGGCTGCCATTACCATATATGGTCGAAACCTTAAAAAATCTTCTTCTCCAGAACCGCTGGACAGATTTCAACAGTTTTTCTTTTAAAATGATCGCCAACGCCTAGACTATCAAGTTTATTCAAATAAAGTCCCCGGGGTCAAAAATGGCCGTGCCCCGAGGGTCCAGACTTTGTATATTGAGGTTTTGCATGTTTATCATATAGACATATAGGAAAAAACTTTAAAAAATCTTCTTCTCTAAAACCACAAGGCACAGAGCTCTCATGTATTACATGTAGCATCAGCTTACGGTCCTCTACTAAGTTTGTTCAAATGGTGACCCTGGGGTCAAAACTGTTCCCGCCCCGGGGATCACAGTTTTACATAGACTTATATAGGATTTTTTTTTTAAAAATCTTCTTCTCGGAAACTACAACAGCCAGAGGTTTGATATTTTGCATTTACTATGAGCTTATGGTCCTTTACCAAGTTTGTTCAAATGGTGACCCTGGGGTCACATTTGGCCCCGCCCCAAGGGTCACATGTTTTACATAGACATGTATAGGGAAAAACTTAAAAAACCTTCTCTGAAACTGCAAGAGCCAGAGGTTAAATATTTTGCATTTGCTACAAGCTTGTGGTCCTCTACCAAGTTTGTTCAAATGGTGACCCAGGGGTCACATTTGGCCCCACCCCGGGGGTCACAGTTTTACATAGGCTTGTATAGGGAAAAACTGAAAAAAATCTTCTTCTCTGGAACCACATGGCACAGAGCTCTCATGTATTACATGTAGCATCAGCTTATGGTCCTCTACTAAGTTTGTTCAAATGGTGACCCTGGGGTCAAATTTGTCCCCGTCCCGAGGGTCACAGTTTTACATAGACTTATATAGGATTTTTTTTTAAATATCTTCTTCTCGGAAACTACAAGAGCCAGAGGTTTGATATTTTACATTTATTATAAGCTTATTGTCCTTTACCAAGTTTGTTCAAATGGTGACCCTGGGGTCACATTTGGCCCTGCCCCAAGGGTCACATGTTTTACATAGACATGTATAGGGAAAAACTTAAAAAATCTTCTCTGACACTGCAAGAGCCAGAGGTTTAATATTTGGCTGTTGCTATAAGCTTATGGTCCTTTACCAATTTTGTTCAAATGGTGACCCTGGGGGTCATATATGGCCCCGCCCCGGGGGTCACAGTTGTACATAAATGCTTGTTTAAAGAATTTAATTTCTTTATTTTTTTATTTTATTTTTTTTATTTATTTTTTTAAATCTTTTTTTTTAATTTTTTTTTATATATATATTTTTTTTTTTTTTTTTTTTTTTTTTTTTATTATCTCTACTGGCAAATTTGGAAAACCAGCCAGATCGGACCAGTAATGGCGGAGTTATGGCTCTTGATTTAGTTAAAAATGCTATATTTTGCCTCTTTAAGACGATAGTCACTCGCTTCATTGATGTCATAAGAGCCATATTAGCCAGTAGAGCGTCCACAGGCCCTCTTGGGCCTCTTGTTTTACTTGATATTATTAATGTTAATACATGTGGTAATTGTTATTAACATTCAATGACATTATGAAATGACGGTACATATTATTTGATAAACTGCATAATTACACTAATACAGTCTGCCAAGTATTTTTTAAATAAACATTGAAGAAAATAGGGCAGATGTAATGGTTTATGTCATATTTATATACTTTGTTCCACAATTCCTGTTATTAAATGAGGTGCGAAACCCGACTATATTTTGAAAAGTGAAAAATTGGGAAATATTTGATAAAATATATGTTTTTAGCTCTACTGATTTTATGCCGTGGTGCGGTGTCCGTCGTCCGTCCGTCCGTTCGTAAACTTTTTTTTGTAGCGACTATTCCTCTGAAACTACTGAATGGATTTTCATGAAACTTTACAGAAATGTTGCCCATGAAGTCTAGTTGATCCTAGCAAAAAATCATGTTGATGTGAAATCCAAGATGGCCGCCAAATCTAAAAATAGGTTTTTATTTGTAGCGACTACTTCTTTAAAACTATAAGTGATATTGATATGGGACTTTTTCTAAAATGATCAGCATGACATGATGTTGGTCCTTGTCAAAAATCGTTTTGATTCGATGTTAAACATGGCTGTCAGCGGCCATCTTTGTTTAGATAGAGTTATATAATGAAAACTTGTAGCGACTTCTCCTCTGAAACTACTTGACGGATTTTCATGAAACTTCACAGGAATGTTGCTCTTGATGTCTAATTGATCCTAGCAAAATGTCAGGTCTTCCGGAAATTCAAGATGGCCGCCACGGCTAAAAATAAATTTTCAAAAAACAGGTTTGTAGCGACTACTTCCTGAAATCAAAATCAATCAGTAGAGCTTCAAGGTCATTGACCTCTTGTTATTATATACTTTCCAGTGAAATAGTGGATTGTATGGTTAGAATAAACCTTATATTCTCATTGTTTATATTTTCACAGTGAGAATATAAGAATTTGTATTCTCACTGCTGGAAAAAATGGAACTACTTTTTTCTACATTTGCTTATATCAGTCATAATTCGTGTCAAAGTTTAGAACTATAATCTATGCGCACTAAATATTTGTAAATCGCCTCATGCGCTGGCGTTACTATATTTATCTGCGAATACGTCAAAGGGAAACAGTCGGAACAAAACGTATCTTCTGTTTGAAACAGTTTGGTAGTGTTGCATGATAAAAAGTATATAATAAATAGAATATTTTTTGGTTTGTCGTGAATATAGGATTTATTTTCATCTCGAAGTGAGAAAAGCACTCTTGAAAATATAAGTTTTCTCACTTCGAGATGAAAATAAATCCTATATTCACTCCAAACCAACAAATATCCTCTATTTAATAGTGAAATTTAGCTGTGAAATAACAACAACAAAACAATCACTAGTAAATAACACTTTATACAAAAATTATTTCAAAGTTCGGACGTCAGATTATGTTGTACGTAATGAATAAATCAAAGTTCAGAACAGAACATTCATTTTGATGGAAATGGCATCTAGCATAACTTTATTATAGAGTTAAAATAGTATGTACTTTAATTCCGAGATGACATATTGGCTGTTTAATGGCAACACATACTGCCTCACTTCAAAATACATACTATTTAACCCTTTCTTAACCAGGGAACGCTTCTAATGCTGGTCAAACAGTCCAGATCAGTGGTCAGATGTCAATGCAATTTTGACCATAACTCTGGTAGTTATGCTTCAATTTTCCATTCCAACCACTAATTTTCTTAGAACGTTTCAAACATGTAAAAATAAAGGTAAATTGCAAAATTCATAAAGAGTATTTGGAGAGAAAAAAAGAAGAATTTTCAGTTTTAATTTGTATCTGTAATAGGAAAGTATATAATTATTAATTTTAATGAATATGACTTCTACATGTACTTCATTGTGTGATATGAAAATATAACTAGTTTATGAGTGACAATATATGTTGTCTGCAAAATAGATATATATTCCAGCATTAAATAGTTAATTTTGGTATAACAAATAGTGTATAGTTTGGGGCCATATGCAAGATTATCAGCAGGGGAGTCAGACCATAAGTTATTTGTATTGAAGCAATTTTTAAGCTGGCTGCATCATCCATAAATTTGCACATGGTCCAAAAGCACCTTTTGTTATAATATTCCGAATCTATGTTTTGAATAATAAAGTTCGCACTGCATATGTCGTATATAATTTCGGTTCAGTGCTTGTATCACTGCTTATGTCTTCTATATGTCGGCCCAGAAGCCGCGTCTTAGCGGTCTGCATACAAAATGATTGAGCGGATGATGTCATACAGCCCAAAGTAGGAAGAATGTAAATGAGGTATAATATAAATAATTATATATAATTATGTCGACACAAATGTTATAAATCCTTTTTCCCAAATTCAATAGTTGTTCGTTCTGTTTGTTCCATAAATAATGGTGTTTGTTGTGTTTGTTGAAGTGATAGTAAAGACACTGTGTCTAAAACATTTTTGCCTATCACTGCTGCGGGTTCGACTGGGACCTCAACTTCTCGAGTGAGAAAGTACCAATCATACATATGGCTCGAGGTATACAGTACTGGTTCTACCCAGAAAAAAATGGAGGGTCTGGCTCAACCACAATAAAATTGACCGTCATATATGGCCTAACATGTGCTAAAATGACGTAAAACACCATTCAAATGAACAAATCAGTCTGTTTGTGTAAAACATATATTTAATGCATCCACGTTTGATTCATAGATTTTGTAGCTGTATGTTTGAATTGACTTCTTTGCAGTATATATTTAAAACACATAGATGATATCGATGTTACTTCTATATTTTTTACAGGTTGAAATATAGTTTATTTGTTGCAGTACTTTTTTCTCCAGCAGGTGTGACGTTTCTGAATCCATGCCTCATGGATTCATCTCCATGTAAATAAGGCCTGTATCCAGAAAGTTCATATCTGCATTGGCGCCATGTAGCCTATATTGTGTAGTGGTGCCGTAATATTCAATTCAATTGAGTTTAATATTTTATTTGTGAGTATTTTTATAAATAGCATATATTTGTGTCTACAAAAGTAAATTTTTCGCGAGACGGTATATAAATTTCAGAAATTCATGTATATTGCAGACGACGTGTTTACTATATTTTTATCTACAAAATATATTCACATTTGGTACCTCATATTTGCCTTCAAGGTGACACAAGACTTTTTCATATAAAGCGATTCAATTTTCTGTTCTTATACTAATTCATTTTAAGTTGATCTGATCCTAAACTGTGTTGTTGTTGTTGTTGTTGTGTCGTCCGTCAGATGGGGACGTAAACCGGGCGGTCCCGTGTATCGGTCTATCCTCCAAGCACGTTAAGGAACCATAGGAATATATTCGATAATAAAGTAGGGCAGGTTCCCAGATTCCTATGTAGCCTTCCCCTCTCTCTGGGGCGGCTCTAAATAACCTATACTGTGTTGATGAGCTGTTAAACAAATTCAATCAGTTCAATTGTTGTTGTTGTTGCTGATGGGCTATAAACAACACTTTATATGGCTGTGACAGTTAATACAATTAGTAGCAAATAAACAATTTATCACTTATGAGACCCAGTCAATGGAAAGTAGAAACAGAATACCAAGGTTTTGAATTTAATGGGGATCCAGAACATGATATTCATTTCTGGCAATCATCTTCATCTCAAATTATGTCACTTTTTGCTCTTTTTCCCAGTTTGAACCCAATATGACCTTAGCTGTAAACATGAAAAGCAACGTCATAGTTGACTCAAGGGAAATAATTGTATACTCATGTTGCCACAATAGCTAACATTATCATAAAACTACAAGATTTGTATTTTGGCTGCTTACATTCATAATTTCTCAAAGTTTGCTATGTGATTTACATGAATTTTTTAAAATATTTAGCAATTTAGGTATACCAACTTAATTTCACCATTTCCACAGTTTTCTGTATTGATCTACTGGTTAATTGCTTGGACCCATGATCGAAAAGTCGTGGGTTCGATAAGTTCATAGAGATTTCGTAACAATCGATGTAAAAGAAATAAGCTAACTAAAACTAAGAAATGGACTTCGGAAGCTCAGTGGATAAAGCTTTTACACAAGTGGGCTTGAGCTCTGGATATGACATGTCTTATTGACTGATGTCCCACGTGGGTTCGAGCGTGGGTGATGATTTCTGATTGACCTCTGTCCCACGTGGGTACAAGCTCTGGCTATGTCTGATTGACCTCTGCCCCACGAGTACGAGTTCTGGCGATGTCTGATTGACCTCTGCCCCACGTGAGTTCGAGTTCTGGCGATGTCTGATTGACCTCTGCCCCACGTGAGTTCAAGCTCTGGTGATGTCTGATTGACCTTTGCCCCACGTGGGATCGAGCTCTGGGGATTACATTTTCTGATTGGAATCCTCATCCTTCAGATCTCATCTCTGGCTGAGGTAGCTGTTTCAGTATGCCCTAATAATGTGTCACAATATCGTGCGAGGGTGTGACATGTTTCCTTTCAAGACAATAAATTTAGTTTCAGACAGTTAAGAAATTAATTTGGGTATTTTATTATTTATCTTTTATTTGTATGCTGATTTATTTGGAAGCAGTTTCATTTGTTTTCATGCTTTTAGTCGCTTAAGTTTGAAATAAAGTTGTCACATGTTTTGTGTTGAATAATCAAAGATTTTTTTTTTTTTTTTGTAAAGTCATTTCACTGGTGTGTAATAAAGATGCCTTATACATGTTGTTTAAATGTTATAATGGCCGTGATATGTCTGTCATATTTAAATCTATTTTAGATTTCCTGTTTGTCTAATTGCGTTTAAACTTTAAAGCGTTTCCTGCTTGTCTAATTTTGTTTAATCTGACCTACTTGTTTTTATCTGCATTGCTGTGATGAAGTTTTGTAGTTGTTGTTAAAGAATTTCATTTAATTATTATTTATTCATTTTTGTTTCACTTGTATGATTTATTTTACACTATCTGTGTAACTGCACCACACCTCTGTATCTTACATAAGGCAGAATGTATCTGGTTGTTTCCAACCAACCACATAATGTTAAATATATGTTGTGTATTTTTTTGACTTATTAAAATGTATAAATTTACATGTGTACAATTGTTTTATCTTTAATTTTCCAAACCATTGCTTGTTTCCTCACATCCAGACAATTTGGCACTGGCTTTGACATACTGTATGCTATGTTGACATAGGGTATGTTTGACAGTGTGTTGGACATAAGATATGAGTGTGTTTGACATAGGCTATGTTGACAGGGTATGTTTCACATAGTGTGTTGGACATAGGGTATGATTGTGTTTGACATATGCTATGTTGACATAGGGTATGTTAGACATAGTGTGTTGGACATAGGGTATGAGTGTGTTTGACATATGCTATGTTGACATAGGGTATGTTAGACATAGTGTGTTGGACATAGGGTATGAGTATGTTTGACATATGCTATGTTGACATAGGGTATGTTAGACATAGTGTGTTGGACATAAGATATGAGTGTGTTGACATACACTATGTTGACAGGGTATGTTTGACATAGTGTGTTGGACATAGGGTATGAGTATGTTTGACATATGCTATGTTGACATAGTTATGAGTAGGTTTCGCATAGAGTATGTTTAGTGTCTTATTTATTTTACATCGATTTTAACGAAAGCTCTAAGAACTTATTTGAATCACTCTAGATGTAGTCCTGGGTAGAACCAGTACTTAGCAAATGCAGATAAAGTGTCTAGCTCAGGGACGCAAAGCATATGGCAATGGCGGGGATCGAACCCACGACTTTTCAGTCATGGGTCAAATGCTCTACCACTATTCCACAACGCTCCACAAAGTATGACATATGGTATGAGTATGTTTGACATAGAGTATGTTCAGCATAGGGTATGAGTATGTTTGACATAGGGTATGAGTATGTTTGACATATAGTACAAGTATGTTTGACACAGAGTATGAGTTTGTTTGATATAGGGTATGAGTATGTTTGACGTAGAGTATGTTTGACATAGGGTATGAGTATTGTATGAGTATGTTTAACAATGAGTATGAATATGTTTGACAAGAATGTTTTCCGTAGAGTATGTTTGACGTAAGGTAGGAGTATGTTTGACAAGCATGTTTGACGTAGAGTATGGTTGATATAGGGTATGATTAAGAGTATGAGTATGTTTGACATAGGGACACAGAGTATGAGTATGTTTGACAGAGGGTATGAGTATGTTTGACATAGAGTATGAGTATGTTTGACATAGGGACACAGAGTATGAGTATGTTTGACATAGGGTATGAGTATGTTTGACAGAGGGTATGAGTATGTTTGACATAGAGTATGAGTATGTTTGACAGAGGGTATGAGTATGTTTGACATAGAGTATGAGTATGTTTGACATAGGGTATGAGCAGTGTATTAGGCAGAAATTAAGAACTGGGTGTGCAAATATGCAAACAGGGTGTGCAAAATAAGTTTCTAACACGCGCTACGCGCCAATTCGCGAGAAGTGGGCATCTCTGAGTTAATTTATTTTAACAGATAAAGGTGACAAAAATACATTTTAGATCATTTTTCTTCTATAAATGTATACAAAGCATTACAATATTGTGAAAGTAAGAGTTTAGAAGTATTGTTTAGCAAAAAAAAAAATTTTTTTTTTTTACCCCGACCACTCCCCCAAATATTAGCCGCGATTTTTCTAAAACGCCCGTGCAAAAGACGGCTGCACGGTTGGCTGGCTAATACACTGGGTATGAGTATGTTTGACATAGGGTATGCGTATGTTTGACATAGAGTATGAGTATGTTTGACATAGGGTATGAGTATGTTTGACATAGAGTATGAGTATGTTTGACATAGGGTATGAGTATGTTTGACATAGGGTATGCGTATGTTTGACATAGAGTATGAGTATGTTTGACATAGGGTATGAGTATGTTTGACATAGAGTATGAGTATGTTTGACATAGGGTATGAGTATGTTTGACTTAGAGTATGTGTATGTTTGACATAGGGTATGAGTATGTTTGACATATAATATGAGTATGTTTGACATAGGGTATGAGTATGTTTGACACAGAGTATGAGTAAGTTTGACATAGAGTATGTTTGACATAAGGTATGAGTATGTTTGACATTACATATATATGAGTATGTTTAACATAGAGTATGTTTGACATAGGGTATGAGTATTGTATGAGTATGAGTATGTTTGACACAGAATATGAGTAAGTTTGACATAGAGTATGTTTGACATAAGGTATGAGTATGTTTGACATTACATATATATGAGTATGTTTAACATAGAGTATGAGTAAGTTTGACACAGAATATGAGTAAGTTGGACATAGAGTATGTTTGACATAAGGTATGAGTATGTTTGACATTATATATATATGAGTATGTTTAACATAGAGTATGAGTATGTTTGACACAGAATATGAGTAAGTTTGACATAGAGTATGTTTGACATAAGGTATGAGTATGTTTCACATTACACATATATGAGTATGTTTGACACAGAGTATGAGTAAGTTTGACATAGAGTATGTTTGACATAAGGTATGAGTATGTTTGACATTACATATTTTTGAGTATGTTTAACATAGGGTATGAGTATTGTTTGGCATTGAGTATGTTTAACATATATAGAGTATGAGTATGTTTGACATAGAGCATGAGTATGTTTGACATGACATATGTATGAGTATATTTGACATAGAGTATGAGTATGTTTAACATGACATATGTATGAGTATGTTTGACATAGAATATGTTTGATATATGGTAAGAGTATGTTTGACATAGGGTATGAGTTTGTTTGGCATTGAGTATGTTTAACATATATAGAGTATGAGTATGTTTGACATAGAGCATGAGTATGTTTGACATGACATATGTATGAGTATATTTGACATAGAGTATGAGTATGTTTAACATGACATATGTATGAGTATGTTTGGCACTGAGTATATTTAACATATATAGAGTATGAGTATGTTTGACATAGAGCATGAGTATGTTTGACATGACATATGTATGAGTATGTTTGACATAGAGTATGAGTATGTTTGACCTGACATATGTATGAGTATGTTTGACACAGAGTATGAGTATGTTTAACATGACATATGTATGAGTATGTTTGACATAGGGTATGAGTATGTTTGGCATTGAGTATATTGAACATATATAGAGTATGAGTATGTTTAACATAGAGTATGAGTATGTTTAACATAGAGTATGAGTATGTTTGACATGACATGTATGACATGTATGAGTATGTTTAACATAGAGTATGAGTATGTTTAACATGACATGTATGACATGTATGAGTATGTTTAACATAGAGTATGAGTATGTTTGACATGCCATATATGTATGTTTAACATAGAGTATGACATCGTTTAACATGACATGTATGACATGTATGAGTATGTTTAACATAGAGTATGAGTATGTTTGACATGCCATATATGTATGTTTAACATAGAGTATGACATCGGGTATGAGTATGTTTAACATAGAGTATGAGTATGTTTGACAGGGTATGAGAATGTTTAAGATAGAGTATGAGTATGTTTGACATGCCATATATGTATGTTTAACATAGAGTATGACATGGGGTATGAGTATGTTTAACATAGAGTATGAGTATGTTTGACATATAGTATGAGTATGTTTGACATGCCATATATGTAGGTTTAACATAGAGTATGACATGGGGTATGAGTATGTTTAACATAGAGTATGAGTATGTTTGACAGGGTATGAGTATGTTTAACATAGAGTATGAGTATGTTTGACAGGGTATGAGTATGTTTAACATAGAGTATGAGTATGTTTGACATGCCATATATGTATGTTTAACATAGAGTATGACATAGAGTATGAGTATGTTTAAAATAGAGTATGAGTATGTTTGACAGGGTATGAGTATGTTTGACATGCCATATATGTATGTTTAACGTAGAGTATGACATGGGGTATGTTTGACATAGGGTATGTTTGCTGTATATTATGTTTAACATATAGTAACTGTATGTTTGACGTTTGGTGTGTTTGACATATAGCATGATGTAGAGTATGTTTGACGCAGACTATGTTTCACATGTAGTATGTTTGACATAGACTGTTTGACATAGACTATGTTTGACAAAGGGTATGAGTTTGTTTGGCATTGAAGTATGTTTGATGTAAAGGATTTTTGACATAGAGTATAATAATAATAATAAAGATTATAATAATTTCTTTATTTAATAAAGGTTAAAACACATTGAGTTTTGCATATAAAATACATACACTTATTTTCAATGTGGCCTTCGAACGATAATGCTATAAAAGTTATAAATACATATAAAAACATTCATACTCATGCGCACACACGCAAACATCCATATACACAACAATACTACAAATCTGACAAACACTCATTGGTTAATACATTCATAATATTCTTAATTCATAATCAAGATATCCATAGTGTCATATATGAAGGATATTTAAGAAAATACATGCGTACAGTGCCAGTTTCACTCAAGAAAAAAACAAGAAATATCTGTAAGTGATAAATGCCCCGAAGTGTCCTTTGACCTCTATGTATGACCTTGACCTTGGAGCCATGGACCTGGATTTTGTGCACGACACGTCGTTTGGTTGTGGTGAGCACTTGTGCCAAGTTATTTAAAAATCCGTCCAGGCATGCAAAAGTTATTGACCGGACACGATTTGACCTTTGACCTCAAAGTGTGACCTTGACATAGACCTGGATTTTGTGCGCGACACATTGTCTTGTTGTGGTGAGCACTTGTGCCAAGTTATTTGAAAATCCGTCCATGAATCCAGAGTTATTGACCGGACACAATTTGACTTTTGACCTCCAAGTGTGACCTTGACCTTGAAGATGTGGGTTTTGCACGCGGCACATCGTCTTGTTATGGTGATCACTTGTCCCAAGTTATTTAAAAATCCCTGCAGGGGTTGTGACGTTACGGTCCGGACACGAAATTGTGTACCAGTTTTTGACCTATGAACTGCAAGTGTAACCTTGACCTTTGAGGTACGGACCTGGGTTTTGCGCACGACACATCGTCTCGTTATGGTGATCACTTGTGCCAAGTTAAACAAAAATCCATGCAGGGGTTTTGAAGGTACAGTCCGGACACAAACTGCAGAATGACAGAATCCGGTCAGACAGACAGACGGACGGTGCGATTACTATATGCATAGAAAAAATAACAACACAAAAGCGACATAATTAATAGTAATATAAGCTAGTTTATATCCTGTTTTTGGAAAAGAATTGTTTTTATTTGTATTTATATGAATTACGGCTATTGATGTTATGTATATGTAAAGGAATTGTATTCCACACTATAGTGTACTGTAATAGCTGAAAGAATCTTTAAAAGAGTTTGTTCGATGTTTCAGTGGAACAAGATCTTTTCGCTTAAAACATATCATTTTCATTGTGAAAGAAGCTAATTAGATCTGACAGGTATTTTGGTACTAATTCATTTTCACATATAAAAATTAATATTCCTATATGATATGGAGGTAGGTTTTCGAATGATAGTCAACCCAATTCTTAAAACATTAACTTTGAATTAGTATTAAACAGTATTAGTCGTGCTGCCCTCTTTTGGAATTTTTGTTATTTTCATGATTTCAGCTTTCGAATTAACTCCCTTTCCCCAAATAGTGCAACAATAGTTAGACGATGACATAATGTAAGCGTTATAAAATATTTTCTTCATATCATATGTTAAACAGTGAATAATATGTTTTAATAATGCTACTGCCACAACAGTGTATTATCAATATATATACCTAGTAGTTTATGTACAGATACTTTTCTATTAAGACATCGTCAATATTTAAAAACATACTTTGGCATTTTTAACCTTATATTATAGCATGTAGAGTATGTTTGACGCAGAGTATGTTTCACATATAGTATGTTTGACACAGACTGTTTGACATAGACTATGTTTGACAAAGAGTATGTTTGACACAGACTATGTTTGAAGTATGTTTGATGTAATGATTTTTGACATAGAGTTTGATTGACGTAGAGTATGTTTGAGGTATGTTTTTCTTAATTTCTTCACCTTTTAAATGGCAAGTGTACCCTAAGTGTAGAACAAAATATTTAAGTACTGGCATCTTAATAATGTTAAAATTGTTGGCTTTGCTATAAACTCAGTCAGAAGCCCACCTTGATAATATCCCCACTGGATCCATGTGTGCACTACATCATTGATGAGTGGTCTCAGGAACTCAGACCTCGGCCCTGGTGGAGGCATGTCTGATGGGATACTTCATCTCATCTCCCTGAGGTTGCTGTCTCAATATCACCGAATTGATGACATGAAAACCAGGAGTGGTCTGAGTTCTTTATTACAGCACCAATGTGATTTTCCGAAGTAAGGCAATTGGATTACCTGTTTATTACCTGTAGTTTGGAGTGCCAGTTAAACGGATGGTCAAAGGATGGACAATGGAACCTCAAAGTTAAACAATTATGTTCATATATAGATCAGCAATTATTAAAAGGTTTGTTTTTACACCCCCCTTGACCTCAGGTTCTGTGAACTAGAGTACTCCCTCTGGCATGCTCATCAATAAAACAACTTTTTTGGCAGTTCTTTGAATACACCATTGTCAATGAGCAGCACTGTCCACTGAGAAAACTATTTGAACAAGAGGCATGAGAAGACATGAGGACACTCTACTGATTAACCTGGCTTCGTAAATTATAATGGCTGCCAATTTGCTTACCAGGATTTGCTCATTCAATTCTTGTCTGGAGTATAACTGAAAAGAGTTATTACCCTTTGAAATATTATATTTATGGTTTTCATCCGGAGCATAACTCAAAAACCACTATCGTGACTGATATGAAACTTCACACAATCATAAAAGGCAGCAAGAGGAAGTGCAGAGCACAAGAACCATCAATCTTTCTTCATTCAAATTAGAGTTATTGCCGTTTGTAATTTTATGCTTATAATTCTTGTACAGAGCATATCTCAACAAGAGGGCCCAAGAGGGCCTGTATCGCTCTACTGGCTATATGGAGTCTGGTGGGAAACACAACATCGATATGCACAACCAGGCTTGGTACTGATTATTCCCGACAAGTTTCATTGACATCCAGCCAGGGTTTCAGGAGAACTAGTCTGTACAAAGTCTATTAAAACCTTTAAAGGGCCATAACTCTGCCAAAAATCATTCAACCGGAACACAGCGATGACATGCACAACCAGGCTTGATACTGATCATCCTTGCCAAGTTTCGTTGAAAGTTGGCCAGGGGTTCAGCAGCACTAGTCCGGACAAAGTTCGCATAATAAAACCTGTAAAGTGCCATAACTCCGCCAAAAATCTTCCATCCGGAAGACGGTGATGATATGCCCAACTAGGCTTGGCACTGATCATCCTTGTCAAGTTTCGTTGAAATTTGATCAGCGGTTCAGCAGAACTAGTCGAGACAAAGTTTGTTTAATAAAACCTGTAACGGGCTATAACTCCATCAAAAATCATTCAACAAGTGACAATATGCACATCTAGGCTTCGTAATGATCATCCATGCAACATTTCTCTGAAATCCGGCCAGGGTTTCAGGAGAACTAGTCTGGACAAAGTTTGTGTAGTAAAACCTTTAAAGGGCCATAAATCCACCAAAAATCATTCAACTAGTGACAATATGCACAAGTAGGCTTCATACTGATAATTCCTGCAAAGTTTTGCTGAAATAGGGCAAAATGAAGGCCTTATCATAACAATCTGGTAAAGTTTGGTAAAGATCGGATGAAAAATGAAGGTGCTAAAGTGTTAACATATTTTTCCATAATTTAAGGGCCATAAATTCGGTGTTAATGAACTTAAGCAATTTTCGTTAATTCAAGGGCAATAACTCCAGTGTTACTGGTCTGATTTGGCTGGTTTTTGAACTCGTCTGCGCTTTCATAGATATTAACCATCTGGTAAAGTTTGGTAAGGATCGGATGAAAAACGAAGGTGCTAGAGTGTTGACATCAAAAGGTTTTCAATAATTCAAGGGCCATAACTTCGGTGTTACTGGTCCAATCTGGCTGGTTTTAGAACTTGACCGAGCATTCATCAATATCAATAATCTCGCAAAGTTTGTTAGTGCCCTTTGTAATATTATACTTATGGTTCTCGTCCGGAGCATAATGGAGGTGCTGGAGTGTTGACAAGACAAAATATAGCAATTTTCTCTAATTCAAGGGCAATAACTCCAGTGTTACTGGTCCAATCTGGCTGCTTTTCGAATTCGCCTGAGCTTTCATTGATATTAATAATCTGGTAAAGTTTGGTAAAGATCGGATGGAAAATGGAGTCACTAGAGTGTTGACAAGACAAAATATAGCAATTTTTTTTTAATTCAAGGGCAATAACTCTGGTGTTACTAGTCCGATCTGGGTGGTTTTCGAACTCCTCTGAGCTTTCAACGGGTATTAATAACCTGGTAAGGTTTGGTAAGAATCGGTTGAAAAATGAAGGTGCTAGAGTGTTGACATAAACTAGAAATGAATATGCCCCCACTGAAGTGTAAAAGGTAAAAATTTATGAAAAGGGGCTGCAACTCTAGTAACACTGGGTTGATTTTCACGCCGAAGTGATATGCACATTTTGATATGATAGGTAAGCATCCTGTAAAGTTTGAAAAGAAACGGAGTAAAACTGAGAGGAAATAGACACACAAGATATTTTAACGAAAAATTTGATTAAAAAAAAAGGGCCATAAATCTGGTAATACTAGGTCGATTTTAAAGCTGAAACAATATGCACATCTTGACATCATAGGTAAGCATCCTGTAAAGTTTCGAAGCGATCGGTTGAAAAGTGGGAGAGGAGATAGACACACAAGATATTTTGATGGAAATTTGACGAAAACAGGGCCATAACTCCAATAAGACTGGGTCGATTTGGACGCCGAAACGATATGCACATCTTGATATCATAGGTAAGCATCCTGTACATTTTCGAAGCAATCGGTTGAAGAAGTGTGGGAGGAGATAGACACACAAGATATTTCGACGTAAAATTTGACGAAAAAAAGCCATACCTCCGGTAATACTGGGTCGATTTCGACGCCGAAACGATATGCACATTTAGCCATCATAAGTATGCATCCTGTAAAGTTTCGAAGCAATCGGTTGAAAAATGTCGAGGAGATAGACACACAAACTTTTCAGGATGGAAGGACGGACGGATGACAGACAAAAGGCCATGGCATCAGTCCAAAGGCCAGTAGAGCTAAAAGCCACTCATGGGACTATAATGAAACTTCTAAAAATGATAAAGGGCAATGAGAGGAATTGCAGAGCACAAAAAACATAACTATATTTTAATTCAAAATAGAGTTATTGCCCTTTGGAAATTTATACTTATAATTCTTGTCCAGAGCATATCTCAAAAGCTACTAATGGGACTGCAATGCAACTTCACAAAATGATCAAGGGCAATCAGAGATAGTGCAGATATCTACAACCAAACTTCATCCAAATTAAGAGTTATTGCCCTTTGTAATTTTATATTTGTAATTCTTGTCTGGAGCATAAGTCAAAAACGATTAATGGAACTGCAGTTTCACGTTTATGATGTGCATCTTGCTTTACAGTACCATATTGTGCAGTAGAAGTGGAGGCTGTCCAGTATGTTATGTGCATCTTGCAATATGGTACCCAATTGTGCAGTAGAAGTGGAGGTTGTCTGTTTATGTTTATGATGTGTATCTTGCATTAAGTTACCCTATTATGCAGTAGAAGAGGAGGTTGTCTGTTTATGTTGTACATCTTGCATTAAGGTCCCCTTTTGTGCAGTAGAAGTGGAGGTTGTCTGTTTATGTTGTACATCTTGCATTAAGGTACCCTATTGTGCAGTAGAAGCGGAGGTTGTCTGTTTATGATGTGCATCTTGCATTAATGTACCCTATTGTGCAGTAGAAGTGGAGGTTGTCTGTTTATGACGTGCATCTTGCATTAAGGTACCCTATTGTACAGTAGAAATGCAGGTTGTCTATTTATGATGTGCATCTTGCATTAAGGTACCCTATTGTGCAGTAGAGGCGGATATTGTCTATCATGTGTATCTTGCATTAATGTACCCTATTGTGCAGTAGAAGTGCAGGTTGTTGTCTGTTTATGATGTGTATCTTGCATTAAGGTATCCTATTATGCAATAGACGCCGAAACGATATGCACATCTTGACATCATAGGTAAGCATCCTGTACATTTTCGAAGCAATCGGTTGAAGAAGTGTGGGAGGAGATAGACACACAAGATATTTTGACGTAAAATTTGATGAAAAAAAGCCATACCTCCGGTAATACTGGGTCGATTTTGACGCCGAAAGGATATGCACATTCAGCCATCATAAGTATGCATCCTGTAAAGTTTCGAAGCAATCGGTTGAAAAATGTCGGAGGAGATAGACACACAAACTTTTCAGGACGGAAGGACGGACGGACGACAGACAAAAGACCATGGCATCAGTCCAAAGGCCAGTAGAGCTAAAAGCCACTCATGGGACTATAATGAAACTTCAAAAAATGATAAAGGGCAATGAGAGGAATTGCAGAGCACAAAAAACATAACTATATTTTAATTCAAAATAGAGTTATTGCCCTTTGGAAATTTATGCTTATAATTCTTGTCCAGAGCATATCTCAAAAGCTACTAATGGGACTGCAATGCAACTTCACAAAATGATCAAGGGCAATCAGAGATAGTGCAGATATCTACAACCAAACTTCATCCAAATTAAGAGTTATTGCCCTTTGTAATTTTATATTTGTAATTCTTGTCTGGAGCATAAGTCAAAAACGATTAATGGAACTGCAGTTTCACGTTTATGATGTGCATCTTGCTTTACAGTACCATATTGTGCAGTAGAAGTGGAGGCTGTCCAGTATGTTATGTGCATCTTGCAATATGGTACCCTATTGTGCAGTAGAAGTGGAGGTTGTCTGTTTATGTTTATGATGTGTATCTTGCATTAAGTTACCCTATTATGCAGTAGAAGAGGAGGTTGTCTGTTTATGTTGTACATCTTGCATTAAGGTCCCCTTTTGTGCAGTAGAAGTGGAGGTTGTCTGTTTATGTTGTACATCTTGCATTAAGGTACCCTATTGTGCAGTAGAAGCGGAGGTTGTCTGTTTATGATGTGCATCTTGCATTAATGTACCCTATTGTGCAGTAGAAGTGGAGGTTGTCTGTTTATGACGTGCATCTTGCATTAAGGTACCCTATTGTACAGTAGAAATGCAGGTTGTCTATTTATGATGTGCATCTTGCATTAAGGTACCCTATTGTGCAGTAGAGGCGGATATTGTCTATCATGTGTATCTTGCATTAATGTACCCTATTGTGCAGTAGAAGTGCAGGTTGTTGTCTGTTTATGATGTGTATCTTGCATTAAGGTATCCTATTATGCAATAGACGCCGAAACGATATGCACATCTTGACATCATAGGTAAGCATCCTGTACATTTTCGAAGCAATCGGTTGAAGAAGTGTGGGAGGAGATAGACACACAAGATATTTTGACGTAAAATTTGATGAAAAAAAGCCATACCTCCGGTAATACTGGGTCGATTTTGACGCCGAAAGGATATGCACATTCAGCCATCATAAGTATGCATCCTGTAAAGTTTCGAAGCAATCGGTTGAAAAATGTCGGAGGAGATACACACAAACTTTTCAGGACGGAAGGACGGACGGACGACAGACAAAAGACCATGGCATCAGTCCAAAGGCCAGTAGAGCTAAAAGCCACTTATGGGACTATAATGAAACTTCAAAAAATGATAAAGGGCAATGAGAGGAATTGCAGAGCACAAAAAACATAACTATATTTTAATTCAAAATAGAGTTATTGCCCTTTGGAAATTTATGCTTATAATTCTTGTCCAGAGCATATCTCAAAAGCTACTAATGGGACTGCAATGCAACTTCACAAAATGATCAAGGGCAATCAGAGATAGCGCAGATATCTACAACCAAACTTCATCCAAATTAAGAGTTATTGCCCTTTGTAATTTTATATTTGTAATTCTTGTCTGGAGCATAAGTCAAAAACGATTAATGGAACTGCAGTTTCATGTTTATGATGTGCATCTTGCTTTACAGTACCATATTGTGCAGTAGAAGTGGAGGCTGTCCAGTATGTTATGTGCATCTTGCAATACGGTACCCTATTGTGCAGTAGAAGTGGAGGTTGTCTGTTTATGTTTATGATGTGTATCTTGCATTAAGTTACCCTATTGTGCAGTAGAAGAGGAGGTTGTCTGTTTATGTTGTACATCTTGCATTAAGGTCCCCTTTTGTGCAGTAGAAGTGGAGGTTGTCTGTTTATGTTGTACATCTTGAATTAAGGTACCCTATTGTGCATTAGAAGCAGAGGTTGTCTGTTTATATTGTACATCTTGCATTAAGGTACCCTATTGTGCAGTAGAAGTGGAGGCTGCATGTTTATGTTGTACATCTTGCATTAAGGTACCCTATTGTACAGTAGAAGTGGAGGTTGCTTGTTTATGTTGTACAGCTTGCATTAAGGTAGTCTATTGTGCAGCAGAAGTGGAGGTTGCCTGTTTATGATGTGCATCTTGCAATAAGGTACTCTATTGTGCAGCAGAAGTGGAGGTTGTCTATGCTGTACATCTTGCATTAATGTACCCTATTGTGCAGTAGAAGCAGAGGTTGTCTATGCTGTACATCTTGCATTAATGTACCCTATTGTGCAGTAGAAGCGGAGGTTGTCTGTTTATGATGTGCATCTTGCATTAATGTACCCTATTGTGCAGTAGAAGTGGAGGTTGTCTGTTTATGACGTGCACCTTGCATTAAGGTACCCTATTGTACAGTAGAAATGCAGGTTGTCTATTTATGATGTGCATCTTGCATTAAGGTACCCTATTGTGCAGTAGAGGCGGATATTGTCTATCATGTGTATCTTGCATTAATGTCCCCTTTTGTGCAGTAGAAGTGGAGGTTGTCTGTTTATGTTGTACATCTTGAATTAATGTACCCTATTGTGCAGTAGAAGTGCAGGTTGTTGTCTGTTTATGATGTGTATCTTGCATTAAGGTACTATTGTGCAGTAGAAATGGAGGTTGCCTGTTTATATTGTACATCTTGCATTAAAGCACCCTATTGTGCAGTAGAAGCGAGAGTTTTCTATTTAATTGTACAACTTGCATTAAGGTACCCTATTGTGTAGTAGAAACAAAGGTTGTCTGTTGATGTTGTACATCTTGTATTAAGGTACCCTATTGTGTAGTAGAAGCGGAGGTTGTCTGTTTATGTTGTACATCTTGCATTAAGGTATCCTATTGTGCAGTAGAAGCCAGGGTTGTCTGTTTATATTGTACATCTTGCATTAAGGTACCCTATTGTGCAGTAGAAGTGAATGGTATCTGTTTATGATGTGCATCCTCCATTAAGGTACTCTATAGTGCAGTAGAAGCCTTTGAAGGTTGTCTGTTTATGTTGTACATCTTGCATTAATGTACCCTATTGTGCAGTAGAAGCAGAGGTTGTCTGTTTATTTTGTACATCTTGCATTAAGGTACCCTAGTGTGCAGTAGAAGCGATGGTTGCCTGTTTATGATGTGCATCTTGCATTAAGGTACCCTATTGTGCAGTAGAAGTGGAGGTTGCCTGTTTATGATGTGCACCTTGCATTAAGGTACCCTACTGTGCAGTAGAATCGAAGGTTGTCTATGTTGTAAATCTTGCATTAAGGTACCCTATTGTGCAGTAGAAGTGGAGGTTGCCTGTTTATGGTGCACCTTGCATTAAGGTACCCTACTGTGCAGTAGAATCGAAGGTTGTCTATGTTGTAAATCTTGCATTAAGGTACCCTATTGTGCAGTAAATGCGGAGGTTGCCTGTTTATGATGTGCATCTTGCGTTAAGATACCCTATTATGCAGTAGAAGTGAAGGTCGTCTGTTTATGATGTGCATCTTGCATTAAGGTACCCTACTGTGCAGTAGAAGCAAAGGTTGTCTGTTTATGTTGTGCATCTTGCATTAAGGTACCCTATTGTGCAGTAGAAGCAGAGGTTGTCCGTTTGTGTTGTACATCTTGTATTAAGGTACCCTATTGTGCAGTAGAAGTGAGGCTTGTCTGTTTATATTGTACATCTTGCATTAAGGTACCCTATTGTGCAGTAGAAGTGAAGGTTGCCTGTTTATGATGTGTATCTTGCATTAAGGTATCCTATTGTGCAGTAGAAGCGGAGGTTGTCTGTTTATGTTGTACATCTTGCAATAAGGTACCCTATTGTGCAGTAGAAGTGGAGGTTTCTGTTTATGATGTGTATCTTGCTTTAAGGTACCCTATTGTGCAGTACAAATGGAGGTTGTCTGTTTATGATATGTATCTTGCATCAAGCTATCCTTATGTACAGTAGAAACGGAGGTTGTATATTTATGATGTGCATTTTGCATTAAGGTACCCTATTGAGCAGTAGACTTAGAGATTGTCTGTTTATGATGTGCATCTTGCATTAAGGTACCCTATTGTGCGGTAGAAGTGGAGGTTGCCTGTTTATGCTGTGTATCTTGCATTAAGGTATCCTATTGTGCAGTAGAAGCGGAGGTTGTCTGTTTATGTTGTACATCTTGCAATAAGGTACCCTATTGTGCAGTAGAAGTGGAGGTTTCTGTTTATGATGTGTATCTTGCTTTAAGGTACCCTATTGTGCAGTACAAATGGAGGTTGTCTGTTTATGATATGTATCTTGCATCAAGCTATCCTAATGTACAGTAGAAACGGAGGTTGTATATTTATGATGTGCATTTTGCATTAAGGTACCCTATTGAGCAGTAGACTTAGAGATTGTCTGTTTATGATGTGCATCTTGCATTAAGGTACCCTATTGTGCGGTAGAAGTGGAGGTTGCCTGTTTATGCTGTGTATCTTGCATTAAGGTATCCTATTGTGCAGTAGAAGTGGAGGTTGTCTGTTTATCTTGTATTAAGGCACCCTAATGTACAGTAGAAACGGAGGTTGTATATTTATGATGTGCATCTTGCATTAAGGTTCCCTATTGTGCAGTAGAAGCGGAGGTTGCCTGTTTATGATGTGCATCTTGCAATAAGGTACTCTATTGTACAGCAGAAGTGGAGGTTGCCTGTTTATGATGTGCATCTTGCAATAAGGTACCCTATTGTGCAGCAGAAGTGGAGGTTGCCAGTTTATGATGTGCATCTTGCATTAAGGTACCCTATTGTGCAGTAGAAGCAAAGGTTGTCTGTTTATGTTGTGCATCTTGCATTAAGGTACCCTATTGTGTAGTAGAAGCGGAGGTTGTCCGTTTATGTTGTACATCTTGCATTAAGGTACCCTATTGTGCAGTAGAAGTGAGGGTTGTCTGTTTATATTGTACATCTTGCATTAAGGTACCCTATTGTGCGGTAGAAGTAGAGGTTGCCTGTTTATGCTGTGTATCTTGCATTAAGGTATCCTATTGTGCAGTAGAAGCAGAGGTTGTCTGTTTATGTTGTACATCTTGCAATAAGGTACCCTATTGTGCAGTAGAAGTGGAGGTTGTCTGTTTATCTTGTATTAAGGCACCCTAATGTACAGTAGAAACGGAGGTTGTATATTTATGATGTGCATCTTGCATTAAGGTTCCCTATTGAGCAGTAGAAGTGAAGATTGTCTGTTTATGATGTGTATTTTGCATTAAGGTACTCTATTGTGCAGCAGAAGTGGAGGTTGCCTGTTTATGATGTGCATCTTGCAATAAGGTACTCTATTGTGAAGCAGAAGTGAAGGTTGCCAGTTTATGATGTGCATCTTGCAATAAGGTTCTCTATTGTACAGCAGAAGTGGAGGTTGCCTGTTTATGATGTGCATCTTGCAATAAGGTACTCTATTGTGCAGCAGAAGTGGAGGTTGCCAGTTTATGATGTGCATCTTGCATTATGTTACCCTATTGTGCAGCAGAAGTGGAGGTTGCCAGTTTATGATGTGCATCTTGCATTAAGGTACCCTATTGTGCTGTAGAAGTGGAGTTTGCCTGCTTATGATGTGCATCTTGCATTAAGGTACCCTATTGTGTAGTAGAAATGGAGGTTGCCTGTTTATATTGTACATTTTGCATTTAGGCACCCTATTGTGCAGTAGAAGCGAGAGTTTTCTATTTAATTGTACAACTTGCATTAAGGTACCCTATTGTGTAGTAGAAACGAAGGTTGTCTGTTGATGTTGTACATCTTGCATTAAGGTACCCTATTGTGTAGTAGAAGCAGAGGTTGTCTGTTTATGTGGTACATCTTGCATTAAGGTACCCTATTGTGCAGTAGAAGCGAATGTTATCTATTTATGATGTGCATCTTGCATTAAGGTACCCTATAGTGCAGTAGAAGCCTTTGAAGGTTGTCTGTTTATGTTGTACATCTTGCATTAATGTACCCTATTGTGCAGTAGAAGCAGAGGTTGTCTGTTTATGTTGTACATCTTGCATTAAGGTACCCTATTGTGCAGTAGAAGCGATGGTTGCCTGTTTATGATGTGCATCTTGCATTAAGGTACCGTATGGTGCAGTAGAAGTGGAGGTTGCCTTTTTATGATGTGCACCTTGCATTAAGGTACCCTATTGTGCAGTAGAATCGAAGGTTGTCTATGTTGTACATCTTGCATTAAGGTACCCTATTGTGCAGTAAATGCGGAGGTTGCCTGTTTATGATGTGCATCTCGCGTTGAGATACCCTATTGTGCAGTGGAAGTGAAGGTTGTCTGTTTATGATGTGCATCTTGCATTAAGATACCCTACTGTGCAGTAGAAGCATAGGTTGTATGTTTATGTTGTGCATCTTGCATTAAGGTACCCTATTGTGCAGTAGAAGCAGTGGTTGTCCGTTTATGTTGTACATCTTGTATTAAGGTACCCTATTGTGCAGAAGAAGTGAGGGTTGTCTGTTTATATTGTACATCTTGCATTAAGGTACCCTATTGTGCAGTAGAAGTGGAGGTTGCCTGTTTTTGATGTGTATCTTGCATTAAGGTATCCTATTGTGCAGTAGAAGCGGAGGTTGTCTGTTTATGTTGTACATCTTGCAATAAGGTACCCTATTGTGCAGTAGAAGTGGAGGTTGTCTGTTTATGATGTGTATCTAGCATTAAGGTACCCTATTGTGCAGTAGAAGTAAAGTTTGTCTTTTTATGATGTGTATCTTGCACTAAGGTACATTATTGTGCAGTAGAAGTGGAGGTTTGTTTATGATGTGTAACTTGCATTAAGATACCCTATTGTACAGTAGAAGTGGAGGTTTCTGTTTATGATGTGTATCTTGCTTTAAGGTACCCTATTGTGCAGTACAAATGGAGGTTGTCTGTTTATGATGTGCATCTGGCATTAAGGTACCCTACTGTGCAGTAGAAGTGGAGGTTGTCTGTTTATCTTATATTAAGGGTGCCCTCTGGTGAATATCAAAACAGATAGAATTTTTTATTTCCTGTTTTTTATGAAGACTAACATATTACTAGTTAGTTTCTGGAAAAATAATGATGGGTCGGTGATTT
>JAWPHD010002356.1:0-261199 GCA_037043455.1 Cyrtodaria siliqua | reverse complement strand
AGTAACAGTAGTATTAGTAGTGATGGTGGTTGTGGTGGTATTATTAGTAGTGATGGTGTTGTGGTGGTAGTATTAGTAGTTGTAGTAACAGTAGTATTAGTAGTGATGGTGGTTGTGGTGGTAGTATTAGTAGTGATGGTGGTTGTGGTGGTAGTATTAGTAGAGATGGTGGTTGTGGTGGTATTATTAGTAGTGATGGTGGTTGTGGTGGTAGTATTAGCATTTTGTCAGTAACAGTAGTATTATGAAGTGATGGTGGTTGTGAGTGGAATTATTAGTAGTGATGGTGGTTGTGGTGGTAGAATTAGTAGTAGTAGTAACAGCTAGTATTAGTAGTGATGGTGGTTGTGGTGGTAGTATTAGTAGAGATGATGTTTCTGGTGGTAGTATTAGTAGTGCTGGTGGTTGTGGTGAGTATTAGATAGTGCTAGTGGATGTGGTGGAAGTAGTTGTAGTAACAGTAGTATTAGTAGTGATGGTGGTTGTGGTGCTTAGCATTAGTAGTGATGGTAGTTGTGGTGGTAGTATAAGTAGGATGGTGGCTGTCGGTGAGTAGTTTTAGTAGTGATGGTGGTTGTGGTGGTGGTAGTATTAGTAGTGATGGTGGTTGTGGTGGTGGTAGTATTAGTAGTGATAGTGGTTGTGGTGGTAGTAGTTGTAGTAACAGTAGTATAGTAGTGATGGTGGTTGTGGTGGTCGCATTAGTAGTGATGGTGGTTGTGGTGGTAGTATTAGTAGGATGGTGGTTTGTGGTGGTAGTAGTTGTAGTACAGTAGTGATGGTGGTTGTGGTGGTAGTATAGTGATGGTGGTTGTGGTGGTAGTATTATAGTGATGGTGGTTGTGGTGGTAGTAGTTGTATTATTAGTAGTGATGGTGGTTGTGGTTGTAAGTATTAGTAGTGATGGTGGTTGTGGTGGTAGTAGTTTGTAGTAACAGTTAGTATTAGTAAGTGATGGTTGTAGTGATAGTGGTTGTGGTGGTAGTATTAGTAGTTTAGTAACAGTAGTAGTTGTATTGATGGTGGTTGTGGTGGTAGTTTAATAGTGATGGTGGTTGTGCGTGGTAGTATTAGTAGGTTCAAGGTGGTTGTGGTGGTAGAGTCTGTAGTATTAGTAGTGAATGGTGGTTGTGGTGGTAAGAGTTGTAGTAACAGTAGTATTCATAGTGATGATGGTGGTTGTGGTTTGGTAGTAATTAGTAGTGATGGTATTAGTAGATTGTAGGTATTAATAGTGATGATGGCTGTGGTGTAGTAATAGTAGTGATGGTGGTAGTGGTTTAGTATTAGTAGTGAATGGTGTTTATGGTGGTAGTAGTTGTAAGTAACCGTAGTATATAGTAGATGGTGGTGTGGTTGTAGTATTAGTAGTGATGGTATTAGGTAGATTGTAGTATTAATAGTGATGGTGGTTGTGGTGGTAGTATTAGTAGTGATGGTGGTTGTGGTGGTAGTACTAGGTAGTGATGGTATAGTAGTTGTAGTATAATAGTGATGGTGGTTGTGGTGGTAGTATTAGTATTGATGGTGGTTCTGGTGGTCGTATTAGAAGTGATGGTGTTTGTGGTGGTAGTATTAGTAGTGATGGTGGTTGTGATGAGTAGTAGTTGTAGTATTAGTAGAGATGGTGGTTTGTGGTGGTAGTAATTAGTAGTGATGGTGGTTGTGGTGGTCAGTATTAGTAGTGATGGTGGTTGTGGTGGTAGTATAGTAGTGATGGTGGTTGTGGTGGTAGTAGTTGTAGTATTAGTAGTGATGGTTGTTGGTGGTGGTAGTAATTACCGTAGTGATGGTGGTTGTTGTGGTAGTATTAGTAGTGATGGTGGTATATAGTAGTGATGGTGGTTGTGAGTGGTAGTATTAGTAGTGATGGTGGTTGTAGGTGGTAGTAGTTGCTAGTAACAGAGTATTAGTAGTGATGGTGGTTGTGGTGGTAGCATTAGTAGTGATGGTGGTTTCGGTGTTGGTAGTATTAGTAGTGATGGTGGTTGTGGTGGTAGCATAGTAAGTTTAGTAACAGATAGTAGTTGTAGTGATGGTGGTTGCTGGTGGTAGTATTAGTAGTGATGGTGGTTGTGGTGGTAGTATTGGTAGTGATGGTGGTTGTGGTGGTATTAGTAGTGATGGTGGTTGTGGTGGTAGTATTAGTAGTGATGGTGGTTGTGGTGGTAGTATTAGTAGTGATGGTGTTGTGGTAGTAGTATTAGTAATGAGGTAAGGTAGTTTTAGTAGTGGTTGTGGTGGTAGTATAAGTAGTGATGGTGGTTGTGGTGGTTGTATAGTAGTGATGGTGGTTTGTGGTAGTATTAGTAGTGATGGTGGTGTGGTGGTAGTATTAGTAGTGATGGTGGTTGTGGTGGTAGTATTAGTAGTGATAGTGGTTGAGGTGGTAGTAGTTGTAGTAACGGTAGTATTAGTCAGTGATGGTGGTTGTGGTGGTAGCATTAGTAGTGATGGTTGTTTGTGGTGGTAGTATTAGTAGGATAGTGGTTGTGGTGATAGTATAGTAGAATGATGGTGGTTGTGGTGGTGGTCAGTATTAGTAGTGATGGTGGTTTTGGTGGTGGTAGTATTAGTAGTGATAGTGGTGTGGTCGTATTAGTTGTAGTAACAGTAGTATTAGATAGTGATGTGGTTGTGGTTGTAGTATTAGTAGGATGGTGGTTGTGGTGGTATTATTAGTAGTATAGTGGTTGTGGTGGTAGTATATAGTAGTGCTAGTGGTTGTAGGTGGTAGTATTAGTAGTGATAGTGGTTGTGGTGGTAGTAGTTGTAGTAACAAGTAGTATTAGTAGTGGTGGTAGTTAAGTAGGATGGTGGTTGTGGTGGTAGTATTAGTAGATGGCCCCCCCCCCCCCCCCCCGGGGGCTGGTTGTGGTGGTGGTAGTATTAGTAGTGATAGTGGTTGTGGTGTGTAGTAGTTGTAGTAACAGTAGTATTAGTAGTGATGGTGTTTGTGGTGAGTAGCATTAGTAGTGATGGTGGTTGTGGTGGTAGTAATAGTATGATGGTGGTGTGGGTGGTAGTAGTTGTAGTAACAGTAGTGATGGTGGTTTGTGGTGTAGTAGTTGTAGTAACAGTAGTACGACTCACACTCGTATCTGCCGTTGAATACTCGTTCCCTGGAGGTAGACCATAAAATAATAGTTTCCTCTTTTTTTTAAACTTATTACCAGGGCTTTACCATTGTATTTTTACCCAGGTGCTAAATCCACGGCCATTTTGCGAAGAGATTACTGAAATGTGATGTTCATTTACAATTTCTAGCTATTTCTGTCTCATTGTAGACAGCATGGGTCTAATCACCGAATCACATCTGTTGTATTTTTGTCATATTATTACTCTAATTTTTGAAAGGTGTCACACAAATATGAACACGAAAGAATAAGCTAATTATGCTTTTCAATTGCAGATATCGATCAATGAAAGAATATGAGCCTTCAGGTCTCACACCTCTATTATCTCCCTGAAAGCTCACGGACTAGGGGACAAAAGGAAAACAGAAAATAATTCTATTTTTTCTCAATTTTAGGCAATTTTTAATTTAACAAATAGGGTTTCTTTGCTTTAGCATACATCTGCAGTGTAAAAAGACAGATGATACAGAAAAGCCCATGCTGATATGAGGTTTCATCTAAATTTCAGAAGTGTTTGACCGAAGCACCGTATATTCAGCTAGATAGTGTATGAATGTTGTATTTTCCATAGGGGTCACAAAACATAAGCGAGAAAAAAAAACACCTGGCTAACTGATGTGTTTTATTGTTTTAAATTACTGGTCTTGGCTATACTGCAACAACCAACAACAATGTCTGCTGCCCTGCTTTGAAGCTCAGATGTACAGTAACCCTATGGGAAAATTAATAGAGGTGTGAGAGTAATAGTATAGTATTAGTCTGACGTCGTCGTCGTCGTCGTCAAAGTAGTAGTAGTAGTAGTAGTAGTAGTAGTAGTAGTAATAGTAGTAGTAGTAGTAATAGTAGTAGTAGTAGTAGTAGTAGTAGTAGTAGTAGTAATAGTAGTAGTAGTAGTAGTAGTAGTAGTAGTAATAGTAGTAGTAGTGTAGTAGTAGTAGTAGTAGTAATAGTAGTAGTAGTAGTAGTAGTAGTAGTAGTAGTAGTAATAGTAGTAGTAGTAGTAGTAGTAGTAGTAGTAGTAGTAATAGTAGTAGTAGTAGTAGTAGTAGTAGTAGTAATAGTAGTAGTAGTAGTAGTAGTAGTAGTAGTAGTAGTAGTAGTAGTAATAGTAGTAGTAGTAGTAGTAGTAGTGGGATGATGGTAGTTGTAACATTAGACGTACCAGCAGCAAGAGCAGAAGCAGTATTAGCAGTTAAGTATAAGTTTATAATTAAAGGACAAGATACGACGTAGCGAATCCCTGGCAGAGGCCAGGCCCGGTTTTATGAAATAACTTACGACAATTTTAATCAAATTACGTTAATTTCTTAAATTCTTTACTCTGATTTACAATCACAAATGAACGCGATTTCATTTCATTTCCTTGTACATTGATATCTCTGCACATAATGCACACATAATTGTCTACACTGAACGCTTTATAGGTGCAAATATTTAAAATGTGAGACTTATCGTAAGATGTTTAATAAAACTGGGCCCAGGTCCCTTCGACTGCTTCTCTGTTCAGAAGCCATCGTGGCGGTTATATGCCATTTTCATTTGAATTACCGTATTTAAAATGCTCTGCATGTTTATTTATAGATGTATATGAATACATTTGCGTCACTTTTAACATGTAATGACCTATAAAAAGATGAACTTAAAATGAGATTACATGTGTTATCTGCTTGTCAATGTGGAAGAATAACGACGAATTTACCTGTAAATCATCCAACAGTGGGAAGTTTGTCAATCGCTGGAAAATGTTATTGTTCAGTTCGGTCTCGCTAAATGTCGCAGTATCCGAATTGGATCATTTAGCTATTTTATCTGAACTTAATTCCTTCTAATTTGTGGATTTTATTTGATAATACAGCAATTTTCTGTATTTTTTTGCGGTCTCGAGAGAAGGGAGGAGTGTGATTATATTGTCTGTGTTAGTTTAATTTGAGTAAGGTTGTACGCGAGGCGATAACAACTAGTTTTGATGAAAACCAGATACTTAGAACAATACAAATAGTATTGGCGAATGTGATCGATTTAATTGCATATATATAGCAATTAACCATTATACATCCATTGGATAAACTATTTGCAACCATGGAATGATATTGCAGGCATTTTTGGATAAACATAACTTATAACTTTCTAAGACGGTTTTCAAAGTATGGGAAATAGCATGTCGTGTTAATTTTTTTCTAAACCAACATAGATAAGTAACTAAAACATGTTGCGTTTATTAACACAAGCTGGGTTAGTTGTGTGTTTCAGTTTCGTGGTATTATGCCCGTCTTCCTGCTCCGCCACGGGGAGGGATGCTAACCCTCGTGGGAGACACAAACGTTATATTGAGTGGGGCCCAGACGTAGCTGGCCCCTACTGTGAGAAGCGGCCCGGGGGATGTTGCCCGGGACGGATAGACGAGTGCTCCGTACCGATATTGGACACACTGTGCTACTGTGATATGTTCTGTAACCGGACAAGAGGGGACTGTTGTCCGGATTTTTTCTCATTTTGTCACGGGAGACAACGGACAACACCTGCTCCTTTCAGAGGTTCGTAAAACTTATGGTTGTATTTTTAAAAATATCTTAATGCTAATCATATTATATTGTTAGTAACTTCAAGACGAAATGGAAATAATTCAACACGAATATTAATCGAGGAGCTATTTTTATTTGAAAATGTAATTACACTCCCTTGTTGTTTTCTTTATGACATGATTTACGACTACGATCATTTACAAGATATACCTTTTTTAAATTAGTATAAATGCAAATACGCATAATTGCTAATAATTTTTATCTAATCTACTTATAATAAATTACCATTCTGTCTTTGATCACATAGCGTAAATCTCAATTAACGCGGATGGCGCTAGACGATACACATTTATTATTTGAAAAAAAATTGTATTCGTTTTCACTGGGACAAATAAAGAAAGTTTAGACTTTGGTCTATAGTTCCCTCTTCCACCCTTTGGGCCGCTGAGACAATAGCTTCTGTAGGCATACCTCGACTATCTCTCTGTAGCATTTGTATGGCGGTCATAGGGCACACGTGTATTGCAAGCAAGATCGTATGTTTAGTGTCTTTTTCAAGTAGGCCTAACATAA
This sequence comes from Cyrtodaria siliqua, assembly GCA_037043455.1. Lineage (NCBI taxonomy): Eukaryota > Metazoa > Mollusca > Bivalvia > Adapedonta > Hiatellidae > Cyrtodaria > Cyrtodaria siliqua. The sequence goes on along the minus strand of JAWPHD010002356.1, from coordinate 254,967 downwards.
TACACATACATAGATCTTGTTAATACGGAATCCTGTTGGTGCCATATTAGAACCTCGAGTTTTCGGGGCGAAAACACAAAAACGCGAGGATGATTAACGGGTTTTCGCCCTAGTAATTGAACGCGAAAACGCGAAAACTCGACGTTTTGCGCGAAAACCCGTTAATCATTATCGTCTTTTCGAGTAAAATTTCGTAGTTTGCTATACAATCTGGCAGGTCGAAAACACGAAAACACGAAATTTTAGCTTTAAAACCTCGCGTTTTCGCGTTTTCGCCCTAGGACTATTTTGACGAGAGATTATTTTGCCGAGACAAATATACGGGACTAAATGTTTGTTCTTCTTTGTTTACATCGCGCAAAACGTCGAGTTTTCGCGTTTTCGCGTGCAATTACTAGGGCGAAAACCCGTTAATCATCCTCGCGTTTTCGCCCCGAAAACACGAGGTTCTAATATGGCACTAACAGGATTCCGTATGTTAATGTAAATAGACTGACATTTGAAAACTAGTCAAACATAATTCAAAACTTAAATATATACCGTACTAATATACTTATATAATGTACTAATCAGTGGCGTAACTGCCTATAGGCACTGTAGGCACGTGCCTACACATCGTCCCCAGAAATAAAAAACAACAAAAAATGTCAAAAATGCGATAAAAAGTGAGTGGGGTATGGGGTGCAGGAGTTTGGTCTGTTCATACCAATTTTTAATCGATTTTTTTTCCAGAAAATAAAAGTCGAACTGTTTTCGCTTGTGGTGTTTTGGAACCAAACACATGATTGTGCAAATTTTCGAAAGTTTTTTTCAGAAAGCAAATATTCATATTAATCTATGTTATTTTGTTCTGTTTTTGTTGCGAAATCGCAGATTAGAAAAAAGCTTGAAATCGCGGATTAAAAACATATTGTTACCGTCAGAATGCATGATTTGGAAAATATTCCGGGGGGGGGGGGGGGGGGGGGTGGGGGCATGCCCCCGGACCCCCTAGACCTTGTGCCTACACACTGATTTAGGCACAGCTAGGCCCCTACTAATATAATGTAATTATATACTGTAAATGTCACAGATCGTTTGTTGTTTAAAAACTAAATTGTTGTTTATTGACATTCTGTGAACCCATTTGTTTTTGTACGATCCAATGACGCGTTTAAATATTAAACATATCCCCGAAATTATGGTATAAATGTTACTACTTTGTCCGTGACATTCCTAATTGTTTGGTAGACTTTCAGGGCTTTTTTCCACAAAATTGGGATAAAGCAGGTTTGTCCATTTTGGGGGGAAAACACGCTGATTTCTCATTTTGGAAAAGATTTAAGATTTCATCAATGACTTAAATATGACAATGCTATGCTTTACATCCTTTATTGTCTCGCCCACGATAGTGGGTAGCAAGCTTTCCCGGCGGCGGCGGCAGCAGCCACATTTTAAATCAACTATATCTCAACAACCGCTGATCGATTTTTTTTGAACTTTGGCATATGCTTTATTGGGTCAAGGGACATCACGCCATGCCAAAATTACCAAAGTCAAGGTAATATTTTGGGTTATTTTCCCAAAACTTAACCTTGCTTAGGTAACTTAACCTTGGTTGGGTAAGTTAACCTCAGTTAACTGTATGTGATTGCCTCATTTTCTTTGTTTGATACTTAGTCATATGTATTGTTGACATTGTTTGACATCACTGAACAAAAATTACAAGGTCAAGGTCATATTTTGCTTATTTTCCCCAGTTAGGTAACTTAATCTCAATTAACTTTATGTGATTGCCTCACTTTATGTCTTTGATACTTGGTCATATGTATTGTTGGCATTGGTGGACATCGCTGAACGTCAAAAAATACTAAGGTCAAGGTCATGTTATGCGTTATTTACCCTAAACATCAGTTTGGTTAGGTAAGTTAACCTCAGTTAATTTTTTCTGATAACTTTAATTTCTTTTGTTTCATACTTGGTCATATGTATTGTTGCCATTGGTGGAACGACAAAGATTACCAAGGTCAAGGTCATATCTTGCGTTATTTCCCCCGACTTAACATTGGTTAGGTAACGTAACCTCAGTTCACTTCATGTGCTTGCCTCACTTTATGTTTTTGATACTTGGTCATAAATGTATTGTTGGCATTGGTGGACATCGCTGAACGACAAAAAATACTAAGGTCACGGTCATATTTTGCGTTATTTTCCTAAAACTGCACCATGGTTAAACCACTTAACAGCAGTAACTCAACTTCTTATGATTACCTTGCTTTTATTTGTTTGATACTTGGTCATTTGAAGTGTTGTCTTTGGTGGATATCATTTAAGCACAAATTTATTAAAATATTTCATATGCCGTTTGCCGCGGTGGGCGAGACACACTCAGACCGAGGTCTTGTTTATTATACTTACTGACTTAGTCAAACCTGACCTGACAGATAACTGAATGGGAGAAAATGACTATATGTCACCCTCAATACACAGACTTATATGTCACCCTCAATACACAGACTCACATGTCACCCTTATTACCCAGCCGCATATGTCACCTTTATTACGCAGCCGCATATGGTACCCTTATCATGCAGCCGCACATGTCACCCCTATTACACAGACGCATATCTCACCCTTAATACACAGACTCACATGTCACCCTTATTACACAGACTCATATGTCATCCTTAATACACAGACTCACATGTCACCCCTATTACACAGACTCATATGTCACCCTTAATACACACTCACATGTCACCCTTATTACGCAGCCGCACATGTCACCCTTATTACACAGTCTCATATGTCACCCTTAATACACAGACTCACATGTCACCCTTATTACACAGACTCATATGTCATCCTTAATACACAGACTCACATGTCACCCCTATTACACAGACTCATATGTCACCCTTATTACGCAGCCGCACATGTCACCCTTATTACACAGACTCATATGTCACCCTTAATACGCAGACTCACATGTCACCCTTATTACACAGACTCATATGTCACCCTTAATACACAGACTCACATGTCACCCTTATTACACAGACTCACATGTCACCCTTAATACACAGACTCACATGTCACCCTTATTACACAGACTCACATGTCACCCCTATTACACAGACTCACATGTCACCCTTAATACACAGACTCACATGTCACCCTTAATACACAGACTCACATGTCACCCCTATTACACAGACTCACATGTCACCCTTATTACGCAGCCGCACATGTCACCCTTATTACGCAGACTCACATGTCACCCTTAATACACAGACTCACATGTCACCCTTAATACACAGACTCACATGTCACCCCTATTACACAGACTCACATGTCACCCTTATTACGCAGCCGCACATGTCACCCTTATTACACAGACTCATATGTCACCCTTATAACGCAGACTCACATGTCACCCTTATTACGCAGCCGCACATGTCACCCTTATTACACAGACTCATATGTCACCCTTATTACGCAGACTCACATGTCACCCTTATTACGCAGCCGCACATGTCACCCTTATTACGCAGCAGCACATGTCACTCTTATTACGCAGCAGCACATGTCACCCTTATTACGCAGCAGCACATGTCACTCTTATTACGCAGCAGCACATGTCACCCTTATTACGCAGACTCATATGTCACCCCTATTACACAGACTCATATGTCACCCGTATTACGCAGACTCATATGTCACCCGTATTACGCAGACTCACATGTCACCCTCATTACGCAGCCGCACATGTCACTCTTATTACGCAGCAGCACATGTCACCCTTATTACGCAGACTCATATGTCACCCCTATTACACAGACTCATATGTCACCCGTATTACGCAGACTCACATGTCACCCTTATTACGCAGACTCATATGTCACCCTTATTACGCAGCAGCACATGTCACCCTTATTACGCAGACTCACATGTCACCCTTATTACGCACATGTCACCCTTATTACGCACATGTCACGCTTATTACACACACTCACATGTCACCCTTGATACACAGTCAACCTTATTACGCAGTGGAATATGTCATCCTTATTACGCTGACTCATATGTCACCCTTATTACGCAGACTCATACACCCTTATTACGCAGACTGATATTTTATCCTTATTATGCGAGATATAAGATGTGGAAGCAAATATTTGTTTGTCCATTCTGACAATTGACCTTACTTGAATGTCACTGCCGTCCTCTGTCATCCACCATGACAGCTTGATTGTGAGTGCTAACTATATTGGGCACACAGATGATACAGATGATACTATTTCTGATGTACCATTAACTGTGATTTCAACTGTTAGTCCATCAACATTTTATTATCTACGATGAATATGTGAGAATAATTATGTGAACCAAATTAAATACATCTGCTCGTACATCCACCACTGTAAATGCAATCCTCCCTGAGTTGCATTGTCAGACATATATGTGCACATAGGATACTAATTCTATGACAGTTCAATAGCGTAGCTGTTACTGAACACATGTAAAAATAGATTTGTGTTCAATTGTAAAATTATAGAATAAAATATACTGGATATAATAAGTTATCGTCCCCGTTATGAAAGGTCTAGACTATCATTCGTCACTGAAGCGCGTGTACGTTCGTTATTTTGTTGCGTAAGAAATTCAATACAAAACTGTATGAGTAGTTAAAGTTAAGATATTTTTATAAGTGAAAAAACACAAAAAAAACCACACACACAAAAAAGCAAACAAACTTTTTCCTGGGTTTTTAGTCATAACAAAGCCAATATTCGGTATCTTTAGTAGTACAGGAGAGAAACCTTTGAACATTTTCCCTGACATACACCGATTATTACTGAATACACACATGTAATTACTTGACATAATATAACGACATTACCCACACTATACTAAGTAAACTGTACAATAGGCCATCAAACAGCATGACAGGCTGTAGTTGTAGTCCTTCAGTTCGCACAAGCTGGCAGTGTGCCGACCTTATACAAGTAATGACAAAAATAAACTTAAACTATAATATCGTTTTAAAAGTCCCCTTTTGAATTTGCAAACATTATTTTATTTCAAAATTAGATTTTATAAACGTTTTTAAAATGTGTAATGCACATAAATAACTCATCTGCCAATGATCCTTACGCGAGCTGTTCGGCATACGAGCACTCAATGAATTAAAATGCAGCATTTATGATAATGCTTTATTTACACGCATAACATAATTACAACCTTCATATGATTAACCAACCCACGTATTAGTGAGTCTTGCAACTCTAATTAATATTTAAGCGTCTCCGTGGCCGAATGGTTAACGACGTTGCGTTGTAAACCTTCGCCACTCACCGCTTCGGGTTCGAATCCCACTGGGAGCTCGACTTGTAAGTGAGGAAGTGTCGATTCTTACGGATGACGGGAGGTGTACAGTACTGGTTCTACCCAGGAAAAGTGGGTGATCTGCCTCCATCACAACAAATCGACCGTCATATATAACCTTACATGTGTTGAAAATGACGTAAAACACCATACACACAAAACAATAAACTATTTAATATTTCCATCACTGAATAGTGAATATACTAAAAATCACTTTAAATTTACATCCCATTTCTTTTGTAAATACTGTATATATTTATATTGTTAATGTCCATAGAAGATTGATTAGTTTCAAATGAGTTTTCTCGTTAAATAAAGGATTTAATTTTGTTATAATTAGCATTATATTGCTTCCATCTGATCAAATATTAGTAATTATACTTGGTTCCATCTAGACTTAATTTCCTAATTGATATGATAAGAACCAGCATCTTGCTTCCAGCTGGTCTTCATTTCCATCTGGACTCACATTAGTATCTGCATCTTGCTTCGGTCTGGACTCTATTTTCACGGTGATATAAGTACATGTATATTGCTTCCATCTGGACTTCATTTCCACATTGATATGATAAATACCTGCATCTTGCTTCCATCTGGACTTCATTTCCATCTGGACAAACGATATTATCTGCATGTTGCTTCGGTCTGGACTTCATTTCCACATTGGTATAATAAGTACATACATCTGACTTCGATCTGGACTTCATTTACATCTGCTACATCTTGCTTCCATCTGGACTTCATTTCCATATTGATATGATACGTACTACTATCTGCATCTCGCTTCCATCTGAACTTCATTTTCTATCTGGTCGCACTTTAGTACCTACATTTTGCTTCCATGTGGACTTCATCTCCACATTCATATGATCAGTATCATCATCTTGCTTCCATCTGGACTTCATCTCCACAATCATATGATCAGTATCATCATATTGCTTCCATGTGGACTTAATCTCCACAGTCATATGATCAGTATCATCATCTTGCTTCCGTGTGGACTTCATCTCCACAGTCATGATCAGTATCATCATCTTGCTTCCATCTGGACTTCATCTCCACAGTCATATGATCAGTATCATCATCTTGCTTCCATGTGGACTTTATCTCCACAGTCATATGATCAGTACATGTATCTTGCTTCCATGTGGACTTCATCTCCACAGTCATATGATCAGTATCATCATCTTGCTACCATCTGGACTTCATCTCGACAGTCATATGAGCAGTATCATCATATTGCTTCCATCTGGACTTCAGCTCCACATTCATATGATCAGTATCATCATCTTGCTTCCATGTGGATTTCATCTCCACAGTCATATGATCAGTATCATCATCTTGCTTCCATGTGGACTTCATCTCCACAGTCATATGATCAGTATCATCATCTTGCTTCCATGTGGTCTTCATCTCCACAGTCATATGATCAGTACCATCATCTTGTTTCCATGTAGACTTCATCTCCACAGACATATGATCAGTATCATCATCTTGCTTCCATGTGAACTTCATCTCCACAGTCATATGATTAGTAGCATCGCCTTGCTTCCATGTGGAATTCATCTCCACAGTCATATGATCAGTATCACCATCTTGCTTCCATCTGGACTACATTTCCACAATCGTATAGAGAGTACATGCATCTTGCTTCCATCTGGACTTCATCTCCACAGTCATATGATCAGTATCACCATCTTGCTTCCATCTGGACTTCATCTCCACAATCATATGATCAGTATTATCATCTTGCTTCCATCTGGACTTTATCTCCACAGTCATATGAGCAGTATCATCATCTTGCTTCCATCTAGACTTCATCTCCACAGTCATATGAGCAGTATCATTATCTTGGTTCTATCTGGATTTCATCTCTACAGTCATATGATCAGTATCATCATCTTGCTTCCATCTGGATTTATCTCTACAGTCATATGATCAGTATCACCATCTTGCTTCCATCTGGACTTCATCTCCACAATCATATGATCAGTATCACCATCTTGCTTCCATGTCGACTTCCATCTGCACAGACATATGAGCAGTATCACCATCTTGCTTCCATCTGGACTTCATCTCCACAGTCATATGATCAGTATCACCATCTTGCTTCCATCTGGACTTCATCTTCACAATCATATGATCAGTATTATCATCTTGCTTCCATCTGGACTTTATCTCCACAGTCATATGAGCAGTATCATCATCTTGCTTCGATCTAGACTTCATCTCCACAGTCATATGAGCAGTATCATCATCTTGGTTCTATCTGGATTTCATGTCCACAGTCATATGATCAGTATCATCATCTTGCTTCCATCTGGATTTATCTCCACAGTCATATGATCAGTATCATCATCGTGGTTCCATGTCGACGTCATATCCACAGTCATATGATCAGTATCATCATCTTGCTTTCATATGTACTTCATCTCCACAATCATATGATCAGTACAGGAATCTTGCTTCCATCTGGACTTCATTTCCACAGTCATATGAACAGTATTATCACCTTGCTTACATGTGGTATTCATCTCCACAGTCATATGAGCAGTATCATGATCTTGCTTCCATTGGACTTCATCTCCACAGTCATATGATCAGTATCATCATCTTGCTTCCATCTGGACTTCATTTTTACAGCATATGAGCAGTATCATCATCTTACTTCCATTTGAACTTCATCTCCAAAGTCATATAATCAGTATCATCATATTGCTTCCATCTGGACTTCATCTGCACAGTCATATGATCAGTATCATCATCTTGCTTCCATGTGGACTTCATCTGCACAGTCATATGATCAGTATCATCATCTTGCTTCCATCTGGATTTCATCTGCACAGTCATATGAGCGGTATCATTATCTTGCTTCCATGTCGACTTCCATCTGCACAGTCATATGAGCAGTATCATCATCTTGCTTCCATCTGGACTTCATCTGTACAGTCATATGAGCGGTATCATCATCTTGCTTCCATGTCGACTTCCATCTGCACAGTCATATGATCAGTATCATCATCTTGCTTCCATCTGGATTTCATCTCTACAGTGATATGATCAGTATCATCATCGTGGTTCCATGTGGACGTCATCTCCACAGTCATATGATCAGTATCATCATCTTGCTTCCATCTGGACTTCATCTCCACAATAATATGATCATTATCATCATTTTGCTTCCCTTTGGGTTTCATCTCCACAGTCATATGATCAGTACATGTATCATGCTTCCATCTAGACTTCATTTCCACAGTCATATGATCAGTATCATCATCTTGCTTCCATCTGGACTTCATCTCCACAGTCATATGATCAGTATCATCATCTTGCTTCCATCTGGACTTCATCTCACAATAATATGATCAGTATCATCATATTGCTTCCATTTGGACTTCATTTCCACAGTCATATGAGCAGTATCAACATCTTGCTTCCATCTAGACTTCATCTCCACAGTCATATGATCAGTATCATCATCTTGCTTCCATCTGGGCTTCATCTCCACCGCCATATGATCAGTACATGCATTATGCTTCCATCTAGACTTCATTTCCACAGTCATATGAGCAGTATCATCATCTTGCTTCCATTTGGACTTCATCTCCACCGTCATATGATCAGTATCATCATCTTGCTTCCATCTGGACTTCATCTCCACAGTCATATGATCAGTATAATCATCTTGCTTCCATCTGGACTTCATCTCCACAGTCATATGATCAGTATCATCATCTTGCTTTCATTTGGACTTCTTTTTACACAGTCATATGAGCAGTATCATCATCTTGCTTCCATCTAGACTTCATCTCCACAGTCATATGATAGGTACAACCATTTTACTTCCATCTGGATTTAGATCAAATAAAGGAACAGGGAACGTTGAACACTATCCACACATTACGCATCGGCGTATGCATGGGTCAATGAAAGGTGATGCTAGTAATGATCCCCTACTTATTATAACTAATGACAATGTATCAGGGTTTTTTCAAGCGTAATAAGCCTTATTGCTGTAATGTAAGCATACAGGTACACGGCCATTGTGAACCATTAGGAAGAAAACTGAACTTTTACAAATGACAAATCATATAAACATGACAGTGCAATGTTTTGCAGGCATAGGGAGCCATGACAAATCATATAAACATGACAGTGCAATGTGTTGCAGGCATAGGGAGCCATGACAAATCATATAAACATGACAGTGCAATGTGTTGCAGGCATAGGGAGCCATGACAAATCATATAAACATGACAGTGCAATGTGTTGCAGGCATAGGGAGCCATGACAAATCATATAAACATGACAGTGCAATGTGTTGCAGGCATAGGGAGCCATGACAAATCATATAAACATGACAGTGCAATGTGTTGCAGGCATAGGGAGCCATGACAAATCATATAAACATGACAGCGCAATTTGTTGCAGGCATAGGGAACCAGTGTCCTTTTGTCAATACTATCGCTGCATTCAAGAGATGCCGTTTTTTTAACACATCAGCATACAAATTTAAAATATACATCCAGCTTAAATAATTGAACTTAGTTCAATTGGATTTTACGACACACCAGTGCATAGTTCCCAGGCCCACCCTCCATTTACATAGAAATAAATATGCCTGGAACTTCTCACATGCAGAACTGCAGAGTTGCAGCACGTGCATTTTGTTGCGAGCACTACATAATTCGCAGGAGCCATGATCATTGTTTTCTGCCACCACTCAAGTAGCACCTGAAACAATACAGGGATGAAGATGAAGACCGTCTTTAATGAACATGAATTTGGGGGAATTGTACCGCTCTGTCTGGATAAGCAGCACTTTTCTTGCCCGGGAACGACATCGGACACAGCTTAAATAAAAACAGTTTAATAAAAAAGAATAATTAAATATATGTTGTGACCTAAAGCGGCAGCTAAAAGTATCCTGGTATAGATGTATCCAATGATGCACGTGCTGCAATTCTGTCATATAATAAATGCACAATGGATGATAAAACAACAGTAAGTGCATTGTTCATCTGCTGTGGAGGAGTGTAACGTCGACTGTTATGTGTGAGGAGGAAAATTAAAATAGATGTCATTCATCATGTGTATAAGTGCATGTACATGCCAATAAGTATAAGCTGTTGGTGGATACCCACACAACAATGTACGGACGGTGATTTCATTAACATAACATAATATTTTCTCTCAAAACTAAACATATACAAACAATTTGGATAGTAAACCTAAACTCGTTGTTGGACAAATAATACAATACAATTCACGCGCAATTAAACATACTTAAAGTGGTTATCTTTAAAAAAGATATACCAAGTGTAATCTGAATCGTTTTACCCAACACGTGTAGGCAATTAAAGGTTTGCACTATGCAACTTCAGCTACATTGTAAGTCACATCTTGCATGTAAATGCCTCCGATAAAATTTAAGATATTCCAAATTTCATTTGTCTATTCTTATCTTAAAATAGATCATTTGTAGTATCCCTGGGAGGTCAATAACGATATTTTAGAATATGTTAACATCTTAAATATTTTCCACTTAAGTTGCGTTATGAATACGGGCCATGGTTCTCCCAGGAACAGAGGGTGCTCTGCCTCTACCACCAAACAAAAAAAAATGACCAATCAACTAACTCCAATCTTCTCCATCTTTTTAAAATATATTTACACACATTATTAAATTACAGTATAAATATATACATAAAAAAATGAAGATCTAGATCTATAATATTTTTTTTTATAGAACTTAAATCTGTGTAGATAATTTCATATTTTGTGTGAACAAATGCCAGTGTTCCAAGTGTTATATGTTTGTGTCCATGAGAGCTGCCTATTCTGACAAAAATAATAACAGACCAGGCTAACTGTCTATTTTTGTGCATTTCTTATCAAAACGTATCTAAGTGTTTTAAGTGTGTAGATCGAATGTGGTCGACCTCTTAATGGATGTGTATTTCCTCTCTGTTTAATACCTCGTTTTCGTCCTCTCTGTTTAATACCTCGTTTCCGCCGTATTTTCCCGCACATACAGCATAAATCAAGGTCTTTGTTTATCAGTGAGAGTACTTAATGTGAAACGTTTCGTTATCGTGTCCCAAATTCTTTCTATACAAATTAGGGCGTATCTTATCAATAATAATTAAATAGTTACCTAATTTCACAAAGTCGATCTGACTACCTGATCGCAACAGTCCGTAATGTTGGGTGAAAGTAGGAACACAACTGAACAAAAAGTCCGTAATGTTGGGTGAAAGTAGGAACACAACTGAACAAAAGTCCATAATGGTTGGGGGTGAAAGTAGGAACACAACTGATCGCAACAGTCCGTAATGTTGGGTGAAAGTAGGAACACAACTGAACAAAAGTCCATAATGGTTGGGGTGGGGGGGGGGGAGGGGGGAATAACTACGTGTATGTTAACAGAGCTGAGCAACAGTCCATAATTGTTTGGGAGGGGGAGGGGTGGGGGTGGAGTGGAAGTGGGGATAACAATATATATAATTGTATATTAACAGAGCTGAACAACAGTCCATAATTGTTTGGGAGGGATTAACATTTTGTTAATATGTGTATATTAACAATATATACAATTACAATTTTACAATTTTATTGTTTATTAAAGTGTCATATATAAAATTACATACATACATACATCAAAGTACAATTTAAATGTTTTTATATCCAGCCGTATACACGACTTATGAGACACTGAGACAACAGTATGTACACATAATTTTCACTTTTAAAATGATCATACATCAATTAAGTATAAAATATATAATAACAATTAATAAGACTAAGTAACTATAGAAAAATATAATAAAAAATAGATAAATAAATAAAAAATAATACAAGTTACGAAAGTGTTCTTTTGAAGAAGATTATTGATATAATCTCTATCACAAGTTTCACGAATATAGCTGAAGATATCGGTTTATATATGTGCATGTTTTCTTCTGCGTATAGCATCTGAGGAAGACAATTGGCTATACCAAATTGCAAAGAATCTGCGTTCATTAAAAACAATAATTGTTCAATGGGGTTAAAATCTAAAAACAATTGATCTAAGTTATTTGCAGAACTAAAAAGATGAAAACGTATGTCGCTATAAAAATCACATTCAATTAAAAAGTGAGTTTCATCTTCAACAGACATTGTATTACAGTATTGACAAATTCGGTCATTTAAAGGAGTTTTTGGTTTGGTATAACGGCCAGTTTCTATGGCTAATGGGAGATTACATGATCTAAACTTTGATAAAACGCGACGTTGGTCTCTACTCATATTTACCATAACATAAGATTCAACATTAAGTTCCTTTCTATAAGTCCTGTATGTTCGTAGTTTATTACCATTATCAGCATCTCTACCGTTACTCAAAAGGCGTGTACTCCAATTGTTTCTATCTATTTCTAATAACTTTTATTTTGCTTTCCTAATGCATACTGATTTGCACGGATTATCTAATAGCATAAACTCATTGATACCTAGTTCAATAAACATTTTCATGACTTTTTTTTTTTTTACATATACGTGTATGTTAACAGAGCTGGACAGCAGTCCATACCTGTTTGGGAGAGGGAGGGGTGGGGGTGGAGTGGAAGTGGGGACAACAATATATATACGTGTATATTAACAGAGCTGAGCAACAGTCCATAATTGTTTGGGAGGGGGAGGGGTGGGGGTGGAGTGGAAGTGGGGACAACAATATATATACGTGTATATTAACAGAGCTGAGCAACAGTCCATAATTGTTTGGGAGGGGGAGGGGTGGGGGTGGAGTGGAAGTGGGGACAACAATATATATACGTGTATATTAACAGAGCTGAACAACAGGCCATAATTGTTAACAATGGTTGATGTAGCAGTTTATGAGATCTATATACTGTACATGATGTGTACGGTAACTATGGTTGATGTAGCAGTTTATGAGATCTATATACTGTACATGATGTGTACGGTAACTATGGTTGATGTAGCAGTTTATGAGATCTATATACTGTACATGACGTGTACGGTAACAATGGTGTACATGATGTGTACGTTAATTATGGTTGATGTAGCAGTTTATGAGATCTATATACTGTACATGATGTGTACGGTAACTATGGTGTACATGATGTGTACGGTAACTATGGTTGATGTAGCAGTTTATGAGATCTATATACTGTACATGATGTGTACGGTAACAATGGTGTACATGATGTGTACGGTAACTATGGTTGATGTAGCAGTTTATGAGATCTATATACTGTACATGATGTGTACGGTAACAATGGTTGATGTAGCTGTTTATGAGATCTATATACTGTACATGATGTGTACGGTAACTATGGTGTACATGATGTGTACGGTAACAATGGTGTACATGATGTGTACGGTAACAATGGTGTACATGATGTGTACGGTAACAATGGTGTACATGATTGGTGTACATGATGTGTACGGTAACAATGGTGTACATGATGTGTGCGGTAACAATGGTTGATGTAGTTTAATTTCGTCATCCATTTGGTTCAGGTTTAATTTAAACACACATTAAATCAAGGAAATGTATTCATATATAGTGACTGTAATGTAAGCAGATGGAGCAAGTTAAGAAAATACTTGTCTACATGTACACAATGTTCATGCTGTTTTGATTTTATTTTATTTATTTTTTAAAATATGTTTTTACTTAAAAGAGTATGATAGTGGACCTTTGGAAACTGCCGAACGCGATAAATACGAAATATTGCAGTCTCGGCTTCATTGAGACTGTTCGTGAACGGTAGTGAAATATGCTTGCTACCGTTCACGCCCCCTAGCCCCGGGTTGAGCAGAACTCAATATTCATAAAATCAATAGTACAGAATGTTAACCATCCCGAAGATGGCATGCATATGGTGGTGGACATGCCATATTTACTGCCTTAAGTCTTGTTAAACAATTATACACCTGGGCCCAGTTGTTCAAAGATTGGTTAGCTTAATCCTTGGTTAGTGTAAACTTTCAAAGTACATTATATCATAAAAAAAAGTTTTGTACTACTAAAAGTATTTAATTTGCATTTATTTTTACCATAATGCTTTCGCATGCTTAATTTCTGGTAAAAATATTCATTTATCGGAAATTCAGAGAGATTTGAAATTTTGACTTAACGCTCGGTTAAGTTAACCGATCTTTGAACAACTGGGCCCTGGATGATATAAGTTAATTGTCTTAGTTAAACTATTTCCAATCCAATGCTATAACTTTCATACCAAATTTCCGAAAAAGTTGTTTTCGGAAGAAAAAAAAGACAACAGTTCCTAAAATACTTGACCGATTTTCAAAAACTATAGTCCACTTTCTTAGACGTTTTCGAGTCAAAGATATAACTTTAACAGTTATTTTCTAAAACAAGTTTTTTTTTTTACATTGAAACAAGTAGTTTCGGAAGTGAAAAATATAGCTCTATTTTCCTCAGTGTGTGTGTGTGTGTGTGTAATTCTAAGGTTTATAGTCCGTCCGCCAACGAACACGTCAAGGTATACCTGACGCGATGGGCACAATAGAGTCTGGACTTTTTTTTTTCTCAGTGTGAAATAACATTGCTAAAATTCAGTATTCTATTGCGTATCATAAATTAAAATGATATATATTACCGGCGCCGTGTATGTGCGTTGGCTACCTGTATGCGCAGTGGGAAACCCTTACACTAATCCAGCGCAAACGAAACAAGTGGTACTTATAAAAAGTACAAAGAAAGCAATGTTCACAGTAAAGAAAGTCCAGACTCTATTGTACCCATCTCGGGGTAGATATCCGAAAGGCTTAACCGAGTTTGTTGGTGGAGGGACTATCAACCTTAGAACCACACACACACACACACACACACACACACACACGTTCACAGTAAAATAAAGAACACACAACCAAAAACATGTCTTGGGATTATTTATTTGTAAGGTTTGAAATATAAAGTAGCATGTATGCCTCGTTGATTTTAGTTATCCTCTTTTAAATCAAATCAATCGTTTTTATAATGTAATGTTATCATAGTCGCGATTTATTCACGATATTTACTTTTCAAACATTTATAATATGTATTTTAACTGATTACGTGTCATAAGGTTCAAATTATACTTGTACATAGTGCACAAGTTGACATAGTTGCGATTTATTCACGATATTTACTTTTCAAACATTTATAATATGTATTTTAGCTGATTACGTGTCATAAGGTTCAAGTTATACTTGTACATAGTGCACAAGTTGACATACAGTTCGGAAATGCTGGGCAAGACAAACATGTCACAGTTATTCAAACTTGCACAATTATGGTAGCTGATTTCTGCCATTGTTTGTATTTCGTCTTTTTGTTTATTTCCCCACGAAAAGACGACGGAACAAAAAGACGACAGAAGGAAAAGACGAAACATTTAGTTCGAAAAGACAACAGAACGACAGAAAGGAAAGACGACATTTCCAAGGCGAAAAGAAGAAGTGCATAAATCAACCACCATACACAATTAACTTGGATTAATGTATATTACATTGGTTTAAATACTTTTAATAACTTACCCTTTCCATAAGTATTTAGAATCGAAACGAAATAGTGAATACTTTTTAGTATCCATTACATTAAATTTGCCTACCGATTGCAACAATAGAAACGTAGAAAGGAATGGAAACACTACACACAATAACATGATGTATTACTTACATTATTTCACGAGATATGAGCGATGCTTTATTTCATGTAATATAATATTACACAGTTTTATTGTTATTTGTATTTACGCGTTAACCTGACAATTCATAATGATATAATGATGTATAAGTTATTTCATGAAATACGAGGAATGTATCATTTCATAGTACTTCATATTGTGTGTCTACAGAGAAGCACTCTTGGTGAATTTAAGTACTCCTTACAAGTGTAAACAGTGGAACAAATTCAGTTTTCTGAATTAATTGGGCGTATAAACGTCTGCAAACATGCAAGCATCGTTTGTTGAGATCTTGTCCTCACTGTTAACAGCCAAAGAGATCTGTCCATTTTGTTATGTTCTATATCGAACTTTGTCCACAATAGAAACTAGAAGCTGAGATGTTCATATTGCTGGTATAATGGAAAACAATAGAAACTGGGGTTGTCTTTGCTGGTATAATGGCAAACAATACAAACTGGGTGGGGTGTCTTTGCTGGTATAATGGAAAACATAATAAACTGGGACTGTCTTTCCTGGTATATATTCTGGTATAATGGAAAACGTAAGAAACTGGGATTGTCTTTGCTGGTATAATAGCAAAAATAATAAAATTGGGACTGTCTTTGCTGGTATATTTGCTGGTATAATGGCAAACATAAGAAAATGGGGTGATCTTTGCATGTATAATGGCAAACATAACAAACTGGGGTTGTCTTCGCGGATATAATGGCCAACATAAGAAACTCCGGTTGTCTTTGCGTGTATCATGGCAAACATAAGAAACTGGGATTGTCTTTGCTGGTATAATGGAAAACATAAGAAAGGGGGTTTGTCTTTGCTGGTATAACGACAAACATAAGAAACTGGGTTTGTCTTTGCTGGTATAACGGCAAACATAAGAAATGGGGGTTGTCTTTGCTGGTATAACGACAAACATAAGAAACTGGGATAGTCTTTGCTGGTATAATGGCAAACATAAGAAACTAGGTTTGTCTTTGCTGGTATAACGACAAGCATAATAAACTGGGATAGTCTTTGCTGGTATAAAGGAAAACATAAGAAACTAGGTTTGTCTTTGCTGGTATAACGGCAAACATAAGAAACTGCGGTTGTCGTTGCTGGCATGATGGCAAACATAAGAAACGGAAGTTGTATTTTCTGGTATAACGGCAAACAAAAGAAACGGGGGTTGTCTTTGCCGGTATAACGAAAAACATAAGAAACTGGGATAGTCTTTGCTGGTATAACGGCAAACATAAGAAACTGGGGTTGTCGTTGCTGGTATGATGGCAAACATAAGAAACGGGAGTTGTATTTTCTGGTATAACGGCAAACATAACAAACGGAAGTTGTAGTTTCTGGTATAACGGCAAACAAAAGAAACGGGGGTTGTCTTTGCTGGTATAACGGCAAACATAAGAAACTGGGGTTGTCGTTGCTGGTATGATGGCAAACATAAGAAACGGGAGTTGTATTTTCTGGTATAACGGCAAAGAAAAGAAACGGGGGTTGTCTTTGCTGGTATAATGGCAAACATAAGAAACGGGAGTTGTATTTTCTGGTATAACGGCAAACGTAAGAAACGGGGATTGTCTTTGCTGGTATAACGGAAAACATAAGAAGCGGGGGTTGTCTTTGCTGGTATAATGGCAAACGTAAGAATTTGCGGTTGTTGTTGCTGGCATGATGGCAAACATAAGAAACGGAAGTTGTATTTTCTGGTATAACGGCAAACAAAAGAAACGGGGGTTGTCTTTGCCGGTATAACGACAAACATAAGAAACTGGGATAGTCTTTGCTGGTATAACGGCAAACATAAGAAACTGGGGTTGTCGTTGCTGGTATGATGGCAAACATAAGAAACGGGAGTTGTATTTTCTGGTATAACGGCAAACATCAGGGGCGGATCCAGGATTTCAGCTTAGGGGGGGCGTAATATTTTGGTCATTTTTCGGGTCCGTCTCTAGCCTCATAAAACGTTTGCGGTAGTGCATTGATAGGGTAAAAAAGTCCGCTTTCAAATAAAAAGATTTAACAATGTGTTAATTCAACCACTCATTAGCCATTATGCGTCGAGCGAGCGAAGCGAGCGAGAAAAAAAAAATACTGAAGGCGTGCATCTAAATTGTTTGATATTTTATCTACAGTAACATGGACATACACGTATGAATAAAAAAAATCCGTTTTCAAATAAAAGGTGTTAACAATGTGTTAATTAAACCACTCATTAGCCATTATGCATCTAGCGAGCGAAGCGAGCGAGACATTTTTTTATACTGAGGGCGTGCAACGAAATTGTTTGATATTTTATCTACAATAACATGGACATACAAGTATGAATAAAAAAAATCCGTTTTCAAATATAAGGATTTAACAATGTGTTAATTAAACCACTCATTAGCCATTATGCGTCGAGCGAGCGAGAACATTTTTTATACTGAGGGCGTGCATCGAAATTGTTTGATATATTATCTACAGTAACATGGACATACATGTATGAATAAAAAAGTCCGTTTTCAGATAAAAGGATTTAACAATGTGTTAATTAAATCACTCATTAGCCATTATGCATCGAGCGAGCGAAGCGAGCGAAAAAAAAAATTATACTGCGGGCGTGCAACGAAATTGTTTGATATTTTATCTACAGTAACATGGACATACATGTATGATCCGGAAATTTTAGGGGGGGCGCGCGCCGGGTGCGCCCCCCCCCCCCCCCCCCCCCCTGGATCCGCTAGTGAACATAACAAACGGAAGTTGTATTTTCTGGTATAACGGCAAACAAACGAAACGGGGGTTGTCTTTGCTGGTATAACGGCAAACATAAGAAACTGGGGTTGTCGTTGCTGGTATGATGGCAAACATAAGAAACGGGAGTTGTATTTTCTGGTATAACGGCAAACAAAAGAAACGGGGGTTGTCTTTTCTGGTATAATGGCAAACATAAGAAACGGGAGTTGTATTTTCTGGTATAACGGCAAACGTAAGAAACGGGGATTGTCTTTGCTGGTATAACGGAAAACATAAGAAGCGAGGGTTGTCTTTGCTGGTATAATGGCAAACGTAAGAAACTGGGGCTGTCTAAGTTTGTTAATGAACGTATCGGCTTTCTCAGTACACACTTCATGTTGATTAAACCAATATCGAGATCACGGGCGATATATTGAAAACATTTAATTGTATTTGTATTAATATTTACAGCTTTTATACAAATATGTACACCCGAGTTTTAGTACAATTTTGAAATCCTACATCTGTACCTCGTTTAAACTGAACCTATGGCATGACATGTTTCTATGTGAACGTCTGGCATGTTTGCGTTTGAGCTGAATATATGTCATATCTTGGTTCGACCCTATGGCATGTATCCAGGGTAAGAGCACTGGGGCCACAAGGGGAAGGTCGTTGGTTCAAACCCCGCTGGATGCCGATCTCACCATATCATGTTTCATTAGTTCATTGCTCATCTTTCATCAATATTCGGCATAAATTCACATTCTCGGACCTCAAATTTGCTTTAGGAGTAGTTAGTACCTCGCTGCTGCCTTTGTTAGGCCGACGTTCACTGAAAGAAGGAACGCACATATACAGAAAAAGTAGTGGCATAGTAGCTTAACTGGAGTACCATCGAGTACTTTGGGGAGGCTACTTTACAATAATAGAAAAAAGATGACATATCAGCAATGTCCCAGAAGCAGTCCACTCTAAAGGAAAAAAGAGAAACATCTGGCGAACTGCGGGTAAACAGCGAGAATCGTCACAGAAACAGAATATACAGCGATGTTTCAACAGAAAGTATGCCACGACAGCTAGCCACTCAGTAAGAGGGACAACAGCAGAGCTGGCGGAAGATGGAGTGAAGAGAAGCGAAATAAAGGAGCAGAAAAAAGGGCTGAGAAGGTGGACTAAAAAAAATAAAATAAAAAAGAATTAAATAATTAATACACATGTATATAAAATTATAAAAATATACGTTTCTTGATACAAAAATACTGAATAAATTCAATTACTAGTATTTACTGGCGCCTTTTATGTGCATTGGCTACCTGTATGCACTTTTGGGAACCCTTACACTAATACTGCGCAAACGAAAGAATCGGTAATTATAAAATTACGTACCAAGAAAGCAATGTTAAGAACACAACCAAAAACATGTCTTGCGATTATTTATCTGTAAGATGTGTAAGGTAAAATACAAAGTAGCATGCTATGCGGCATGTATGACCGTATACAGATTACAGTTAAAATAAGCCTGTTGCACATGTGCTATTTCACCCAAGTAGTAGGGCATGACCTATGTTGATTTTAGTTATCCTCTTTAAATCATGTAATGTTATTATAGTCTCGATTTATTCACGATATTTACTTGTCAAACAATTACAAATACAGTTGTGTGATCTAGGCGGTGTCTGTTACGTGTCGTATCATTCAATTCATACTTGTGCACAGTGCACCAGCTGACGCACAGTTCGGAAATGCTGGGCAAGACATAGAGAATAATAAATGGGTATTTTCATATCACACCCTATATCAGGCCTGAGACTCCATATCAGCCCGAGAGCTTTAGGGTGTGATATGAAATACACATTTTTTATTCTATTTATCATATTCTTGAGCTTTGTCGAATTTTTAACTTCAGTTCACTCAGTACGTTGTTTTCCAGGGAGAAAAAAAAAGTTTATATCTAGTCCATTCTGATGTGCTCATGTCTGTCGCGTAAGTGGTACACAACATTTATTTTTGTCCGAAATCTTATTGAAAATGAATTCCATTGAATTTGAACTTTATTTCACCCACGGATAATGATTATATAGCCAATAATCTGCCGCGAAAACAGGATGGAAGTAACAAATGACAAATCGTATACAATCGTAACTAATCGGTTATTTCCGAATCACTCCGGTAAAAGGATCGAGATGAACATTCGGTTATTTCCGTGATATGACATTTTATTTTGATTGATATGACTAGCTAGTTCTATGTTGTATCGTTTATTCATAAACAACATATTTGTAGGGAAGTATATGATATAAACCTTTATCAATCAATGGTTTCAATACTTTATATGTTTTACCTTTACAACATGTCTGTTAGTATTTAAAATTGGAACGAAAGAATGGATACATTTTAAAAGCCATTGCATAATACTAAAATAAATATATATCTGCCTATCTTTAACTAGTCCCAGAATAAACCAATAGGAATTTAGCTCAAATAAAAACACTACAAATAAATTAATAGCAAACAAAACTAGAAATTCGGAAAAAAAAACAAGAAATCTTAAATGATAATCATTTTAAAGAGCATTCAGAAAAATCAACAGACAATCCATATCATTTTGAATTTAAGTGACACCATGATATCTGTGATCTTCGATGATGTACTCGTGTAATCATCGCCCGAGACTCGTGTAAACCTCGTTGATAACTATTATATGTTTTTATGAGATCAAATACGATGGATTATGATCTACTCAATAAATGTAATTGTATTTGTGTTTATATACTCGGTAAAAAAGTTTTGGACCAGGGTATATAAAGTCATATAAAAATAAAACTAGTGGACGGAATTTAAGTATCTTTATTTAGTAACCAAGGTCTACACTACCCGGTTAATTTGGTACCAGAAACATTAAATTCCAAACAAGATTTGATTTTAAAAAAATATCGCGAACACACAAAGGGTCTGTAAAAAATGTTGCAAAGCCCATAAAAAGTAACAGTTACGGACACATTCGAGTAACCAATAAAAAGATTATTATTTTTTCCGCAAACTTTCGTTGTAAACGATAATTATTGTTAACTGTTGATCTATTGTGAATTATCAACTGAGATAATAATGGTTATGGTCGAATGTCATGGTTCAGCGATCATTGTACGGTTCGAACACTGCCATGGTCCGAAACTTTTTTTACCGAGTATAAATATGTAAACAGCTTTATATACTGACGTACAACACAATTTTTGTTTAAACATATTTTATTTCAACATTTTTACAACATAATATATATTGGTACAGAACATAGTTAATAGGATTGGAAAGAACGAAAAAGGTTATAAAGTTCAATTTTGAAATCCAGTGTCTGTCTGTATTTGCCAGTTTTTCTCCTATGATGTATCTTTCTTCGCCTATAACTAATGTAACTAGGTTATTTTGTTAATAGTAGTCTTGGTATAACATAAATTCAGATTCAAGACTTCATTCTGTATACGTATTAGTGATGCTGAGCTATTCGTAAGTTCTAACAGGTTTAAAATGCGGTCAGATAGTAATGTTTCAAATGCGATCTAACGTCTGACCAAGCATTCAACTGCCATTTATTGGTGAAATCATGCTTGATTACATCGACTTTTACTGGATGGTAGAGATGCCATCGGATCTGCTTTCTTTTATAATGAGATTTAAGAAATCACGGTGGCTTTAAATTGTGGACAGTCAACTGGAAAATTGTAGTTTAAATTGGAAATGGGATAGAGTTCGTTTCTACTCAATTACGTCATTGGTCACTTCTTGATGAATTCCTAATTATGTACTCAATGGCAACTGTTTAACCGTGTCTTTTCTATGACCGATTGTCCCGTGAGAAAGTCATTTAACGCATCTCTATCTTTATTTAATGTTTACCCTACTTTTTAAACCAATCAGATTGCTCAGAATTTCAAATAATGGCGACATTATGTATTCATAGTTTACTGCCAGCGCTCTTCGCAGATTAGAGCGTGACCTATATTATCGATAAACCTATGGTAAATACTAAGTCGGATAGAGTCAATGAAGGAGAAATCTTCACCATTAAGAAATCGTGGTCGGTAGCTACGCTCCCTCTCTTTAGGTTTTTAGTGGTGAAGATTTCTCTTTCATAGACTCTATAGTATATATAGACGAGATTTGTTTCCTTGTCCACAAAACAAATGGGTCAAAAACTATTTTATATGTAACTTTCAGAAAAAACATCGCATTTGATTAAGTCAAGTCTTCAAGTGTCTCTCAATACATTTTGATAAACATGTCAATTACGCAGAAGTCAAAATATGAAGATCATTGGAAGATGAAGGTCAACCACCTTGTCAGGTATATGGGATGAACGTTAAATGTTTCCAAATACCATTTGAATACAGCAGATCAAAGGAGTAAATTAAATGGATAAACTCGTAAAAAGTATCAGAACAAAAGATAAAGTAATGTAATCAATCAAATCAATATATCAAAAGTAAACCCGAAAACGTTATCAACAAGATGGAAATGGTGACGCTTGTACTAGTATTAGGTATCTCGATGAAAAAATGGAATCCTTAAACAATGACGAGACTGCAGAAACCAACAAACAAGATATGCACCGAAATAAAAAAACACTTTACAGGGGAAAATCGAAATATACACCCCTACCTCATTATGTGCCCGAATCGTTACAGTTTGTTGTAACTGTCGACATTATAACATATGTCTGAGTCGTTGGTTCATTGTAACTGTCGGCATACAGACAAATGTGTCCGAGTCGTTACGGTTTGCTGTAACTGTCGACATTATGACATATGCGTCCCAATCGTTACGGTTTGTTGTAACTGTCGACATTATGACCTATGTGTCCGATTCGTTACAGTTTGTTGTAACTGTCGACATTATGACATATGTGTCCGAGTCGTTACGGTTTGTTGTAACTGTCAACATACTGTCATATGTCTGAGTCGTTACAGTTTGTTGTAACTGTCAGCATTCTCTCATATGTCTGAGTCGTTAGGTTTTTTGGTGACTGTCGACATACTGACAAATGTATCCGAGTCGTTACGGTTTGTTGTAACTGTCGACATAGTGACAAATGTGTCCGAGTCTCTACGGTTTGTTGTAACTGTCGACATACTGCCATAATTATGTCTTGAGTCGTTACGGTGTGTTGTAACTGTCGACATTATGACATATGTGTCCGAGTCGTTACGGTTTGCTGTAACTGTCGACATACTGACATATGTGTCCGAGTCGTTACGGTTTTCTGTAACTGTCGACATACTGACATATGTGTCCGAGTCGTTACGATTTGTTGTAACTATCGCTATTCTGACATGTGTGTCCGAGTCGTTACAGTTGATTGTATTTGTCGAAATGTCCGAATTGTTACATGTTGTATTTGTCGAAATGTCCGAATCGTTACAGTTTGTTGTAGCCAACATACTGACATATATTTGGTCCGTAAAATCAAATCTATCTGAAAAGACGATATCTTGTCTCGTCGCTTTGATGTCAGCTGTTATTTCCGACATATCTTTTCAGTTAAATATTTAGGCTACTTCACTGCACTCAACCTAGTCCAGATTTGATAAGTTATGTACAACAATAATCTATAATGGCCCCTTCTTCTGAATGAACGATAGTCAGTAGCATAAGAAAGATAAACAAGCATTTAATAATAAAAGGTCATAGTTTTTAAATTCATATGATTGATAACTTGTTTAACATAACAAAATAAAGCCGTCTCAAATTATGGTCGTAAATTTGCTATATCTGTCCGGTACATCAACATGACAATGTCAGAATCTTCATGGATTCTAATGGATTCTATGTTTTACACGATAAACATATGAATAACGCAAAATAGGAAAGAATATACGCTTAATATATTTCTGAAAAACATGTTTATATAATGTATGCAATATATGCACATACGGAAAACGTCGTATGTTAATATTGCCGTACAACGAATTAAATAGTCAATGATGGTTTTGTTTGTGATATAAATACTTTGATAGTATTGTCCTTTGTATCTTTCTGGAAAAAAAAACATTCGTTTCGTGATATAACATTTAATAAAGGGCTTTCATTTCAAGTATTCATGAAATTGTATATATATGCAACATAAACATAAAACTGTCTTCCGTTTTGGTCGTTAAGTGACAATATCAGTCACCGACTTCTTTTCCATTATGGTACGTGGGCGCACACAAAGACTGAGACATGCGAGTTTTAGCCAGAATTAATTTTCATATTCATCATTCTGTGAGGAGAAACGCGACTTTTTATTTTGAGAATCAGGTCTGCGGTAAGTTTCGCAGGCTCAGTCTTTTTTCTTACATAAAACTAAATTTACTTTCCGATTGCAATCGAAACTGTCCGTTAATTTAAGCAATACTGGCGAGACTGTTTTGACATGGACACTTTGTCGGAAATTCTATAGTCTTGCCTATCGACACTTAAATCAAAACTACTACTGTTTTGATTTGTGTATTGTTTATGCCAAAAAACACCTGTAGGATTCTCATTTGAAGTGATAGGAAATAAGTTCTATCCCTCACAGAAAGTATATGAGCAATAGGATACTTAAAGTTGCTATCTCGCCAGCAACATCCAAATTTTACAACATGTACACCGTTTCTAAACCTACTATAACTTGACTATTTTGAGAATCCCAACTCTATAGACACAATATAAACGGCTCAGCCAAGCCAAACCCCAACACTGGAGCGTCGAATTAAGAACTACAAACTCATCTCATAATTTATTTTAAGCATGTTCAATTACGGGTGTTTTAAGACTCCGTGAATAAGACTATATTTTTAACAGGCACATATACATGCTTATATGACCTGAACACCTGGCTAGAGTTTTGATAACGGTTTTGAAGCGTAATTTTGCCGTTAAATGCATGGTTAGTTTATTTCAATTCATCATCAAAGTGAAAAGAAAAGAGCAGTTGTTTATTTTCATAAAGTGAAACTGACAATTAGTTCAGTGATAAATGCAGCATATGCTGCAACTATTTCAAGAATAACTATTCATGTGCGTCTTATCTGTAACCATTCTCAATGGGACCATTCATATATCAGTATATATTTACCGAAATAAGCCTGACATTCATTTTCAGTGCACTTCCAAATGTCATCCTGCATATTGGATACACTATAATATATCGTATAATGTTTACTTCAAACTCGAATGCCAATTTTGATATCAGTCTACTATTTTGCTATTTATTTACAAATTATCTGAATATGCAACCGCTATGTGAATAAAACGCCCACAAAAGCATGTTTTTCGTCTGTAATGTAAAAGATAACCACATACATATCATTATGGCCTGCCCACATCATTTAGTTAATTCAATAGTCAGTAGCATAATATATCAAATTGTATAGTGCAGTTCGTGAGTCTTGATCTACAAGTCCCCCATCCCCGCCGCCGCCCCAACTCTCTCTCTCTCTCTCTCTCTCTCTCTCTCTCTCTCTCTCTCTCTCTCTCTCTCTCTCCCTAGGCCTCCGTGGCCTGGATGGTAAAGACGCTGCGTTTGAAACAGTCTCGCCTCTTCGAATCCCACTGGAAGCTCGACTGTAAGTGAGAAAGTGTCGATTCTTGTGGACTCTCTCTCTCTATGTGATTATTTGATACACATGGTAAATATATAATTTGAAATGTATGGCAAAATAATAAACTAAATATAAATTATTTAAAACTAACGTCTCGTGTCTTAATTGGCTTGAAAAAAGTTCTCCCAGTGCCTGCCAATACAGATGCAGTTTTTCATATCTTTGCATATTACCGCCCTTTGTATTTTGACATTTTATAACCAGAAACAAACACTCGCTTCTTAACAAGCAAACACCTACTTCATGAACAAAGATTGCATACCTTGATACCTTGATATTAAAAAACGCTGCAAAAGTCTAGCATTTAGGATACAATACACGTTCATTCTTTAGAATTTATTTAACATCCCAATTTCTTTCTGACCAAAAACCTAATTACAGATAAAAGAAAATGAACTAATATTACTGTTTAAACCCTGCCTTCTGTTCTGTCTTAAACGTTTGTCATTATAGGTATACAAAGAAACTCCATCCTACCTTAGGCTGCTTAATGCTGCTTTGTTAATTTGCTTAGCACTTTGTGGATGAATAACTTATAACGCTTGCACCTTTTTAATTACATCTAAAACACTTGCACTGTATTTATATGTGCCCTGTTTTTATTATAACTAAAAACACTTGCACTATTTTTATTACTTTTAAAACACTTGACACTTGCACTGTATTTATTACATCTAAAAACTCTTGCACTGTATTTATTACATCTAAAAACACTTGCACTGTATTTATTACATCGAAAAAACGTGCACTGTTAATCACATCTAAAACCCCATGAACTGTTTTTATTACATCTAAAACTCCTGAACTCTTTGTATTACATCTGAAAAAAAACTGTTTGTATTACATCTAAAAACACTTGGAACGCTGTGGTCTAGTCCTAGAGCGTTGGACCCATGATCGAAAAGTCGTGTGTTCGATCCCCGCCATTTCAATATGCGTTGTGTCCCTGAGCAAGACACTTTATCTGCATTTGCTTAGTACTGGTTCTACCCAGGAAGACATCGAGAGTGATTCAATAAGTTCAGAGAGCTTTCGTTACAAGTTTAAACTAAAAACACGTGCACTGGTTTTCTTCGGTCACTGCATGTCAAATCATCTAGAATGAGATCATGAAAAATATTCTGTTTTCTGGGTCTAACGTTATAAGAAACAGACACTGTTCACAGTCGATACATATCTTAAGGACAAACATAAGACACTTAAAAATAAATAAATAATAATAATAAATAAAATAAATAAATAATGATAATAAAAATAAATAAATAACAATAATAAATAAATAACAATAATAATAAAAAAATGCTCAGGTGTTTATACGTGTAATGGCCAACTTTTAACAGCACGTTTTTAAAAAGTTGAAAAGTCTAGAAGCTTTTAAAAGAGTATCTAGTTGCTATCATATCGTCTTCAGGAATGTAATTCTAGCACTCGTCAACACATTGTTGAGGTTATTTTGAGCCGCCCAGTACGGAGCGGAATGATACGTACGATGAAGATGAAACTTTGATTGAGCATGTTATTTCCTGATGCAGGCCATGCAATACTGGTTTCCACTCAGGAAAATCTCATGATCAGCCCTACGTGGCACACACCTATGACAAAAATTAGTGTCAAATATTCAAAAAACCAAACTGTATGATATCTTACCACTATAAACCACTTCTTCCGAATACATATCCACCTTCTCCAGCCATTTTGTCACATTTCACTGATCATATCAGCTTCTTTTTTGATGTTTTTCTTTACTTAATTCAAACTACCTCAATATTCTAAAAATCTTCATAATATTCTAGAAACGAAAAGCAAAATCAAAAAAATGCCTATACTACACTATTATATACACCTAATTCCATGTAATTCCAATTCCAGATATAACTCACCGTGTTTTGTACAAAAAGGGAGTACAACTTATTACAGAAAGGGCAACTCTGTCATGTAGTAGACCTTTTAATCAAAGTATACTTTGTTACACGAAATTCATAAATGTTGAAGTTTCGTTTGAAAAAGTCAAGCCCTTTCAGTATTGTGTTCAATGTTAAGAGATTGCATCGTTTTAAAGACTAAGTTTGCTTACCTGCTTGAGCCAAATGCGCATTCTGACGATAATGAAACTTTAAAGGGGTAATTATTGGTGTGTTCGGTGCTGTTTAAACCTTCATTCCGAAAGGACATGCCCAATGTTGCTGTACCATTCGATTAGTAGTAGCATATTAAACATACAATATATCATGAATATATAGCGGAAATATCCATTATGCGTTTCCTTTTCCTTTCAGTATATATATCATCAGCAATTAATGCAAACACTTAAATATGTTTTGATATATTAAGTTTGTGCCTTTGTTCTCAAGTTACTATTGCTTACTGTTGCCATATAACTTTTTGTACTTTTTAAAATATTTCTACATTTTTGTTATATAATAAAAACTTGCAAATAAATACACATGTTTGTTTCCTCCTTTTGAAAACATTCTGCGCCACCCTGATGCTTCGCATCAGTTTCTTCTTGTTTTATATTACAACAGCAAATCTCAATAGCACAAGTACCCTTGTATGAACGAAGAAGGTTAATGCAACATCACATACAATTAACGTGTTACTATGGAACGCCATGACTGTCTTGGGATGTTGCCGATTAATATATTGCGTGCATTTCCCTTTATATGTCATGATATGCAGTGCATTTTTAATTATATGCGGTAAATAAATCTTTATATATGGTAGAAAAGTATTTATATACAGTAGATTAATCATTATATGCGATAGAAAAGTCATTGTATGTAGTAGATAAACCATTATGTGCGGTTCAGTTATCATTATGTAATGCATTTATTGCTATATGCAGTAGTTTATCTAATATATATTAATCGGCAACATCATAAGATAGTCATGGCGTTCCATACGTTTCCCTTTAACTGAAAGATGACACGGTATAATTGTATCCTTGTCATATTTGATTTACATGATATCGGCGTTTCAAAATACAGATTTTTTAGATAATATATTTGAATTCGTACTGTCATGATAAATATGGTAAACGTAAAACTTCTTTTATTAAAGCTTGGAAATGGGCGTTGATATTTTTCTATCCAATTTCCAGCATTGAATATTTTCAATCTTGGTTGTTAAATACTGAGCGATTCAGAATATCTGTTCATGTTACAGTTATAGTATACCCATATTAACTGAATTTAAACAATTTATAAACGAGGTATTAAACAATTATGCTGCCAAACTGTCATTTTTCTCTATTATGTTCTCCTTAAACACAAGTTCAATTCAGTAAATCATAAACAGTATGAAGTGGTGACCGTCTTAAGAATTACGGCATGCAAGAAATCAAGAAAGATTGTTTCTTAGAAGAATTAGTATATAAGCAGTTACTTTCGTTCTGATCAATATTAAATATTAAATATTAAACTTAACATTGAAACATAAAAATACTACAATCAACGTCTAATACCGCTTTTATAAGTGCAAGTAATAAAGTCGTAACTAAATACCTTTTGAATAAAAAAAAATATGCACATTTCCTTATATTATTAAGAACACACCTGAATTTCAAGAATACGCGACGTTATTATGTTTTGAACTTTACAATTTTACAAACTTTCCTACTAGCACTTCCTACCGTACCAATTACGGTAACGCGAAATGCCAGAACCCAAATTTACAGGCACCGTCGCCAAACTGTCTTTTATTTTTGTCACAAATAACGGATTTTTTTCTGGTGTATTGCAATTCAAGATCGAAATCACAGATCAAGGTCAAATGTTTATAAAACAGTGTCGGGCTGATAACGTATGAAAAAGCAGATTTAAAATTGCAACAGTACATTCAAGGAATACAGTCAAGCAGAAACACGCATCGGAACAAACACGATTACACGCATAAATAAGAGGCAAAGTTATTGACATCACAAACATAAACGGGTTGACAATAAGGCTAATGCCTTGGATCGGTCAGTAGCAAAAAGGCCGTTGGAGTTTAACCAGGTTCTAGGGTGGCCCAAACCTCACTCTTACCCTAGTTTCAGCCCAATAAAACGGGACTGTGCAAATAACAAAAATCCCCACCGAGGTATATCCTCTGACAAACAATGCAGCATTATTAGGCAAAATAAGGAAAATGTGATCATGTATATATGAATATAAAAATAATGTAGAAAGCACAACGCAAGTACTCAGTGACACGTCAGAAGCCAGAGCAACACTATAATAAACCATCAAGGGCATGACAAGACACGATTGGAGACAAATACAAAACGTTTTGTCTGGTCATCGCACAGAGGAACGCATGGTGGCGAACTGTAAGAGGATCAACCAAGCCAAACATGCAGTGCGTTGTTAAATGACGGGTCATAACCTCTTTTGATACATTTTCTAACAGGTTTAAAAAAGATTGTATGAACGTGATCATGACCAAGGATCTTGCAAAATTGGTAAATCCGTCACCAAAGAAGTCAGGTTGGGATAACCTTGTCGCATAAGAGTTCTTAAAATTCCGTTTATGTTTTAAAAGGAGATCAGGGTTACGATAATAAAATGTAGCAAAAGTTTTTAGAAGTGTATGGTAACGGTAGCCTTGGTGGAGTAGCTTTTTAGTTATACATAGGATACGGATGTTAAAAATTCTCGACTGGCTACCAGCTCTAGAAAAAGCGAATAAGTTGAGAAACATAAACCCCATGATATTGCCCTGATAACATCCCGGTCTAAGTAGGGACATTTAATGATATCGAAATTAAAATCATCTTGTGATAAATGTTTCATATTATATCTCCATTTTCAATTAAGAGATCCAAATCTAGAAAAAAAGCGACCGTATCAGAAAAATAGCTTTGTTAAGTTGAAGTTCCTTATGGTATATACTATTTACCATAGTAAAAAAGAAAGGGTTGTCAAGGTTTAATATATCATCCAAACACCTAACGTTAACAGACTCTGACGTCACATTTTTACCTTTGGCGACATTTAAAGCTTTTGTTTTTAATTATATAAATATGATGATGTATTGATTTCAGGAGCATGTGAACACAATTACCGACCGTTTGCACCAAACTCCAAAATAAAGATCAATTGTCGAGAATGGTAAGTTGCCAATCCCTGATGTCGGTGAGTGTACGTTTCTTTGACATTTACAAAGAAATAATATGAAGTAATTACAATGTCTTATACTTAACGGCCATGACATCTAAGTAGATATTATTTCATGCGATTGTCTTATAAGTTAAACGGTATTTTCCTGGAACATTCCATTTCGAGATATCAACAAATTTAAAGAGTATATCTTAAACGCTTAACACATTTTTTAAGATTATCCCGAAGTGAAAATCGCTAAAATATTATGAAACGTATTTTTTATTTCCAATTTTTCAGTTTCCTTCACTGCTTTGCTTAAATTGACAATTGCCTATTGCAAATCGGCAGTTGCTTATTGTTAATTGGTAATTGCTTAAAATACTTAAAACTGAATTGTTTTTCTCGTCGGCATTATTATACCACCATCAATCAACATCATTCATCATCAGTTAGTGTTAATTTACATCATTCATCATCAGTTAGTGTTAATCAACATGATTCATCATCAGTTAGTGTTAATCAATATCTTTCATCATCAGTTAGTGTTAATCAACATCATTCATCATCAGTTAGTGTTAATCAACATGATTCATCATCAGTTAGTGTTAATCAATATCTTTCATCATCAGTTAGTGTTAATCAACATCATTCATCATCAGTTAGTGTTAATCAACATCATTCATCATCAGTTAGTGTTAATTTACATCATTCATCATCAGTTAGTGTTAATCAACATCATTCATCATCAGTTAGTGTTAATCAACATGATTAATCATCAGTTAGTGTTAATCAACATCATCTATCATCAGTTAGTGTTAATCAACATCATTCATCATCAGTTAGTGTTAATCAACATGATTCATCATCAGTTAGTGTTAATCAATATCTTTCATCATCAGTTGGTGTTAATCAACATCATTTATCATCAGTTAGTGTTAATCAACATGATTCATCATCAGTTTGTATTAATATCATCAGTTAGTGTTAATCAACACGATTCATCATCAGTTAGTGCTAATCAATCTCATTCATTGCCACTTGGTGTTAATCAACATCATCTATTATCAGTTATTGTTAGTTAATCAACATGATTCATCATCAGTTAGTGTTAATCAATATCACTATCGTTATACTCCTCAATCATTAGCCTGGATAGCGAGGTTGTGGTGATACTGAATGAGGCTGATGGTTATAAATGCGGCTGATTGTTTGATTGATGATGATGATGATGATGATGATGATGATGATGAGGATGATGATGAGGAGGAGGAGGAGGAGGAGGAGGAGGAGGAGTATGAGGAGGAGTAGGAGGAGGAGGAGGAGGAGGAGGAGGAGGAGGAGGAGGAGGAGGAGGAGGAGGAGGAGGAGGAGGAGGAGGAGGAGGAGGAGGAGGAGGAGGAGGAGGAGGAGGAGGAGGAGCTGTGAGACCTTGATGGTGGTGATGATAATGTTTGGGACGATGCTGATGGTTATGATGATTGATGGTGATTATGATGATATGAATGAACTACTATCGTTTTCTATTTGTTCAAATTCAAAACCGGAACAAGAGCAATGCGCAAATGCAACAAATAAGACAATAATATATAGAGGTCTTACATGAGTACTCATTCATTATTGAATTTATTAAACGAGTTGGCTCAATTATATAATGCGAGGCTCTTGCCGAGCATTATATCATTTTTGCTAATGAATTAATAAATTCAATAATGAATGAGAACGAATGCTAGATTCTATTTATAACATAACTTATAACGTCACATTACGTCAGAAAACGTACATTAACGTGACGTCCATGACGTCATTAACGTTCATACCACTAGTGGAATATCGAAAATATTGAATGGTGTTATTACATTCCCACACCACATGTTATGTTATCGATGAAATAGTTTTGGTTTCCACTGCAGACGTTTTAGGGCTAAAAGCATGTCATCAAGAAAGTAGTTTATGGAAATTATTGCTTACGCATTTGCAGCACATGTGCACGGGACGAACGAAGCAAGACGGGTTATGATTGGCGCTGTAATGACGACGTATGTCTCATCCGGGATACTATTATCAACGGTGTCAACGGCGGAAACTACGGGTATGTTGATACATATATAGATCTACAATGGGTAAAGTTTGTTGGTGTTAGTGGGTTGCATAATTTGAGAAAACTGCGGGTATATTAAAGACTATTTGTTAGATTGTTTAATTTGAAGAAAAGACGGGTATACAAATGAATATGTGTGTTGGATTGTGTAATTTGAGAAAACCTTGGGTATAGTAATGCATGTTTGTTAGATTTTTAATTGAAAAAACACGGGTATGTAGGTTATGTAATTTGAGAAAACTACGGGTGTATTAATGAATACTGGTCTTTTGATAAATGTTTGATAGATTGTGTAATATCAGGAAACTACGGGTATATTGGTGTATTTTTTGAAACTACAGATATATTTTGCCAATGCGATTCAGCAATAAAGATTCAGGTATTTTGAGGAAACCGCATATGAAAATACTTGAAGTAGGTTAGGTTAATTA
The DNA here is from genome assembly GCA_037043455.1 of Cyrtodaria siliqua. Classification (NCBI taxonomy): domain Eukaryota; kingdom Metazoa; phylum Mollusca; class Bivalvia; order Adapedonta; family Hiatellidae; genus Cyrtodaria; species Cyrtodaria siliqua. The sequence continues at coordinate 220,956 of JAWPHD010002356.1, read as the reverse complement.
AGGAACGCATGTGCACGTTAAGAGTGTGCGTCTGGTGTATGCAGACAATTTCTATTCGACATGATATACTGGTGTGTTTGTTCCACTTACTATTGTTTAAATATCGCTTAGAAAAAGCTGGATTGTGTCTTTAAAATGAGCTATTCGTCATTGTTATGGTGGAGGTTTATTATCAAGGGTCACAGATCAAGCAGGACCAAGTGTGTGCATTTCATAGAAGGAATGACACGCGGTTAAAAATTAGCTACTTTTTACCTTTAATAAATTTCTGCCTTTTTACCTGTTTCCATTTCTCGATTGCCCACCTTAAATCTTTATCGTACCAGGCCTAGTGGTGCTTATCACCACCGTGTTCCGGTTAAATGATTTTTGGCTGAGTTATAGCCCTTTAAATGTTTTAATACATAAACTGTGTCTACTTCGCGAACCCTGTTTCATTTCTTTTTTAAAATCATGATATGTCCCCACTTTCCCGCAATACATTCTGTAGGATGTCGTCAAACACAAACACGAACTGTGTGTTTTATACAGGTGGGATGCATCCAACTACTCCATGTTTTGGGGGATGACACTGAGGGACGGGATGAGGTACCGTTTGGGGACGCACAAACCAGACAACCTCGTCATGAACATGAATCCAATCAAAATCAATTTCGACTATCGTCTGCCTCAGTCTTTCGACGCACGTGAAAAATGGCGCGGTTGGATTCACGAAATCAGAGATCAGGGTGACTGCGCCGCTTCTTGGGCCTTTTCCACAACAGGTGAGTTTATCATTTTTGAAAGATGATACTTCGATTAAGCTGCTTATCGGAACGCTAGACAAATGCGTAAGAATGAAATTCTTTATACCATACAGTCTTCAAATTTCATTCATAAATGCATATTGAGGAATCCTATATATTTCCATTTAAAACCGACATTGGCAGCCGACGACTGAACATGACGGCCGTGGCCTATAGATAATATAATATATATGTGAGTAACACCGACGTTCACAATTTGTTCTTTGCAGCTTTAGCTGCCGATCGGCTGACCATCGAGTCACGTGGCCGTGCAGCTGACAGTTGGTCTCCGCAGAACCTTCTCTCGTGCAACAACCACGGGCAGGGCGGTTGTAATGGAGGAAGTCTGGACAGAGCATGGTGGTTTCTTAGAAAACATGGGTACGTCTGCAATATAATCCTATTGAGTTCGAGAAAAATTATTTCGACAGCCGTTGACGTTCATTCACTTGATTATATTCTGCAATCAACATGGGTTGCGTATTGTAATGTGCCAGACAGGGTACATTTTCGCGATTGATGACAGTTCTAATAATGACGTAGTGTGAAATATAACCATTTCTATGATTTTCTCCACTATTAAAAGCAAACCATAAACATTATACTTAACGTTATACCCGTGTAGAAATTAATCCGATTTCGTAGAGAATGAAACAGGAGTGCACAAACAACACATGTAAAGCATACAAGGGCATTTATTTATTTTAAACCATTTCTATTCGGCATGTTTGTTCCACTTAGTATTGTTTAAATATCGCTTAGGAAAAGGTAGTGTATAGTGCATGTACATGTAGTAAGTCCGTCGTACATAAAACATTAATTGGGCTATAGTCTATTGATCACTTGCTTTGTGACTTTTTAGGATTTGTGTATATTCATATATTCATGATCATCTTTGCGGCCTTTTTGCTTCAGACTGTTTCAGGGCGGTACCCCTATGGTCAACTATTTTATGTTCGTGGTGTCTTATACTTTGCCCTTCTTTTTTATTGTAATTATGTGTGTTTTGTGTGCGTTTTATGGTTGACTGTTCTGTGAATGGTACACTTTCTGTTTGACATGTATACCTTCTTCTGTTTATTTCTAGGGTAACAACAGAAGACTGTTATCCGTACAGAAGTGGGATAACCGATAGTGTTTCTCGGTGTGGCGTGACACGCGGACAGATCGGTGGGCAATGTCCCAGCGGTATACCTTTCAGTGTGGCACGGGTGTTTCACGCTACGCCGCCTTACAGGATATCGGCTTCGGTAGTTATTTTTAAAGCTTAGCTATATACATGTACATAAAAGCTTATACGATAGAACGTTGTCCGTCGCCCGTTAGCACAATATTAATGTAAAGCATCATTATGACCTCTATGAATCACGAGTAGAACGCCCTCACTTGACTTCTGTGGATTATTAGTAGAACGTCCTCATCCGTGAATCAGAAATAGTGCTTATTCAGTCCTTAGAACTGTGAATACTAGTAAAGCGACCTCATAACCTCCGTGAATCACAAGTAAAGCGTCTTCATGACCTCTGCAAATCACCAGTAGGGGTCCTCATGACCTCCATGAATCACAAGACATCTTTGAATCACCAGCAGAGCGTCCTTGTCACTGTGAATCACCAGTAGAGCAACCTCATGACATCTGTGAATCACAAGAAGAGCGTCCTCGTATGCTCTGTGAATCACAAGTAGAGCGTCTCGTGACCTCTCACCGGAAGAGCGTCCTCTTGTCCTTTGTGAATCACAAGTAGAGCGTCTCGTGACCTCTGTGAATCACCAGTTGAGCGTTCTCATGACCTCGGTGAATCACCCGTAGAGAGTCATCGTGACCTCTGTGGATCACCAGTAGAGCGTTCTGGTCACCAAGAGAGCGTCCTCGTGACCTCTTTAGAATTTGTTTGCATTTTGACTCACAATTAATGTTAATACTCTTGTTTGATTTTGGGTTGTTTTTCGTGAACATGCATTAATTACGGTGAGTAAATGTTGATTGTAAATCATACATTGTGTTGCACTATTTTTATATTTTAAGTCTGCGAATGAAAATAACGAACATACTTATATATATGAGCTATAAATAAATCCCAAGTCCTTTTTTCAGGAGCGAGACATTATGATGGAGATTATGACAAACGGCCCAGTACAAGGTAATGTTGCGCACGTGTTTTTCCAATGATGCCAATCCACGTGATGACAAGTTTTTGCCAGAAAGATATTATTCCTGCACGTTCCATTAGACTAGTCCATGGGACGGGGACGTAAACCGGGCGGGTCCGTGTATCTGAATTCATCCTCCAAACACTTAGAGAACCATAGGAAATTATTCGATACTAAGAGTAGGTCAAGGTTCATGGGTTACTATGTATCCTTCACCTCTCTCTCTGGGGCGGCTAGAAATAAATGAAATGTATTGTGTTGATGAGTTGTTAAACAACAATTCAATACTCAACTCATAATTCAACTCATTGCTGAGGGCTGGCGTGGCGCAGTCGGTAGCGCGGCGGATTTGTAACCGGAGGCCCCGGGTTGAATCCTCCGTGGTGCCACTGAGTTCCGTCGGTGTGTTTTTGGGCAAGACACTTTCCCTTAGCCTCGTCCGTCGGATGGGGACGTAAACCGGGCGGTCCCGTGTATCGGTCTATCTCCAAACACGTTAAAGAACCATAGGAATCTATTCGATAATAAGAGTAGGGCAGGTTCCCGGATTCCTATGTATCCTTCCCCTCTCTCTGGGGCGGCTCTAAATAACCTATATTGTGTTGATGAGCCGTTAAACAACATTCAATTAAATTCAGCTCATTTCTGTATAGCTTTGACAAGTTTTATGTGTATGTATTTTGCAGGCAACATTCGAGTGTTATTGTTTAAAGTAGAAATTTGAAAAGTATATTTTTCTTTTAAAATTCACGCATCAAAGCATACACAATGTGTATCTGTATTTACAGCAACCTTCAAGGTTAAAGAGGATTTCTACATGTACAAGGCCGGTATCTACCGGCACGCCAGGTTGGTTCCCGACAGCTTTCCTGGCGAGGACGACAGACGCACATATCACTCCGTCAGGATCTTAGGGTAAGCCGCGAGAGAGCTGAATGTGCAATTCATATTTAAAATATTAACGCCGATTTAAACAAATCCAAAGAAGTAACCGTTGTATGTATATTTATTTTAAATTATATGTTAAATCTGCAGTTTCTGTTGGTATATTACAATGTTTAGGACTTCTTAATTAGTTAAAACTTGATTTTCTCCTTAATAACATCGGTTTTGGTATTCTTTTGTTTTTATCCACTTGAACTAATCGTAGGAAATGTAAAATATAAGATTAACAATTGTTGCTGTAAAGCGAGCGATTTAATAATTAAACACATGTGTTTTGTTAATTATTCTGCATAACTATATTGTATATTTAATAAATTCCAGGTGGGGTGTTGAGCGGCGCGGAGGCCAAAACCTAAAATATTGGGTAAATTTGCCGTCTTGTACATTTTTGACTTATACACAGCAATAAGCTTACACAAATGTCAGTGCGTGGTCCAGTACGTCTAGCTTTAACTCCAGATCGAAAGTTCGTGAGTTAGATCCTGGCCTTGGCCATGTTATTTATCATTGACCATGATAATTTATCCACATTGCTTAAGTTCTGTTTTTACCCAGTAGGCCACTGAGAGTCATTGGTATAAGTTGCAAGTACTTGTTTCACAATCGACTTAAAAGAAATATGTTTAAACTAGAAGCTCTCTTTTAAATTAAATGTGAGTTCTCAGAAAGTATATGCTCTTGAGATCACTAGAAGAACAAACGTTGGGTCATATATTGGGAAGTATATGACAAAGTTGTTCGCTGTGACCTTGACCTTTATGTCAAAATACTAAGTGTTAGTCTATTCTATTCACAGTTTTGCTTTAAGCTCAGATTATCTCCAACTATATACAGGAACTGAGGTCATAGTAATAAGTTGTATCTGAAGCAGGGCATCTCGAAGTTCCGCTGCAGGCGCTCAAAGGGCAAACAACTTTCTTGTATTAACGTTTTTCATTTCTCACGTTCAGCCAATGTCACATCACTGCCCTCACAAGTGGTACCGTTCTCAAATTCTGGCTAGTGAAAATGACGTTCAGCCTAATAAACTGTAGGTAAAACTTAAGTATACCATCTTAAAGACGTTCTAGTATTATGTAACAATACCGATACAATTCTCACGTTTTTGTATAGGTTCGATTCCGCAGAATTTTTGTGTGTAACAATGCCCAAAGTACAAGACTGATAAACTGTTAAATCTACATTTACATATATTTGCAGCTATGCGCAAACTCATGGGGAACGAGTTGGGGCGAGAGGGGTTACTTCCGGATAGCACGTGGCACAAACGAGTGTAATATAGAATCCTTCGTTCTCGGAGTGTGGGGGAAGGTTGAAGGCGACGAGGAGCTACGGAACGTGATCAGACTGTATCAAATGGAACGAGAGAGGGAGCGATTTACTGACACCAGAGGGCGCAGACGACGCCATCTTCGAAGAAAAAATAAAAATCACAATAAAAAGAAACATTGAACAGTTTACGCCACAACGAAATTAATAGTCTAGACAAAGAAACGACAAGTCAGAGGTTTTAAAGAGGTTGCGTTAATGCGAGTATGCTCCCTTAGGTTAACACAGTTCATTTTTATAGTCGTAGGCAGGGCAACCCAACCTTATAAGTTACTATTATACTTAACCGTCTGCATAACTTGTAGGATCAAAGTTCAGGGTAACAAACTACTAAATATCTAAATCATTATTGACCCTCTTTCGTGTGGTAACGTAAGTTGTAAGTGCTCACTCCCACCAAACACCAGAACATCTATGCAGGTTGTGATATATGGTGTTACTGGTTTGATGAAAGGGTGGGATGGGGTAGGGGAGGGGTGTCGTAGGGGAGTCCTACGCATATATATGATATAAATGTACTTAACGTGTAAACATTCGATAACGGTTGGGGGCGAGGGGACAGTTGGGATCCTACGCATATATAGGTTGGTGTGTGGGGAGTGGGGGGTGGGGGGGGGGGGTGGGGGGGATCAAACGCATATATACCAACGTGTAAACTATTAATGCAATGTGAGTGGGGTTTATTGCGGGGAGACCTACGCATATATGTAGCGTATACATGTATTTAACGTGTAAACTATTATTGTTTATATATTGAATGGTTGTGCAGGTGTGATGTTAAGCGTATTACAGTTATTTCTCATATTTATTATCCGTTACTTTTCAGTTGTATTAAGGCAAGCCATACTATAATGATTTAGCTGCATACATGCCAAGCCCCTCTATCAAATAAGATTTCTAAATTAAGACAATAAGACACGTTACCGCTATGGGATCCTTGACATACGCATGGAATCCCAGCTTAACAACCAAATAATACTTGCAAAATGCATGCATGAATTGAATTGAATGTTGTTTAACGGCTCATCAACACAGTTTAGGTTATTTAGAGCCGCCCCAGAGAGAGGGGAAGGATACATAGGAATCCGGGAACCTGCCCTACTCTTATTAACGAACAGATTCCTGTGGTTCTTTAACGTGCTCGGAGGATAGACCGATGCACGGGACCGCCCGGTTTACGTCCCCATCCGACGGACGAGGCTAAGGGAAAGTGTCTTGCCCAAGAACACACCGACGGGACTCAGTGGCACCACGGAGGATTGAACCCGGGACCTCCGGTTACAAATCCGCCGCGCTACCGACTGCGCCACGCATGCATGAAATCCTAGCCAAAAATACGCATGGAATCTCAGCAAAATAGCCAAACATACGCATGAAATATCAGCAAACCAAATGCATACAATACCAGAAAAAAAGCATGCATGGAATGCTCGTCAAACATACTCATGTAATCTCAGCCAAACAGCTAAACATACGCATGAAGTATCACGCATGAAATATATGCTTGTAAATCGTTATACACATTGTCACACAAAAAGTAGTTTTTATTCATTCGCCTTAACATTTATAGCAGTAATGTATAATCAAAATATATTTTGAAATGCGTAAAGTATTGAATAAACTATTATCCAAAACTTGTTTACTAGTAATGTTATCATTGTTATTTTTCGTCCCTTAGTCCATCTTATAAAACGGAAATAGTTGTCCAAATTGGAATGAATGAATGAATGGTGTTTTGTGGCACGTCGACACATAAAAAGGTCATATTGTGCGCAAAAAACGATGAAAGATGAAGAAATGAAGTAGTAATTAAAAACTATGCACAGGTACTGTATACATTCTGGGAATTGGTATAACAATAAGTTAGCATAAATCTATTACAGTACTTTTGGATATTATTTTTTACGTTGAAAACAAAAAATACAACCATATGGAAGTAGTAGTTTTTATAATGTTTCGTAACATACACTCCTGCTGGTATCTAATAAAAGTGTAAGCAGAGGGGAACACACAAGGAACCGGAAAGTATAATTGGTTAGACACGGATGAAACTACGGGAAATGGGTATAGTGTATAACATCATTTAGCATGAGGCAAATGGTATTTTAAAAAATTGTTATAAAAAAAATTAAATAGAAGAAACTTTAAACGTGTTGTAAAGGGGGGAAATCGGGACTGTCAAAACAGGGTACTGTCAAAACAGGGTACTGTCAAAACATGTCAAAACAGGGTACTGTCAAAACAGGGTACTTTCAAAACAGGGTACTGTCAACACAGGGTACTTTCAAAACAGGGTACTGTCAACACAGGGTACTGTCAAAACAGGGTACTGTCAACACAGGGTACTGTCAACACAGGGTACTGTCAACACAGGGTACTGTCAACACAGGGTACTGTCAAAACAGGGTACTGTCAACACAGGGTACTGTCAAAACATGGTACTGTCAAAACAGGTACTGTCAACAAATTTCAAAACAGGGTACTGTCAACACAGGGTATTGTCAAAACAGGGTACTGTCAACACAGGGTACTGTCAACACAGGGTACTGTCAAAACAGGGTACTGTCAACACAGGGTACTCAAAACAGGGTACTGTCAACACAGGGTACTGTCAACACAGGTACTGTCAAAACAGGGTACTGTCAACACAGGGTACTGTCAAAACAGGGTACTGTCAACACAGTGTACTGTCAAAACATGGTACTGTCAACACAGGGTACTGTCAAAACTTGTACTGTCAACACTGGGTACTGTCAAAACATGGTACTGTCAACACAGGGTACTGTCAAAACAGGTACTGTCAACACAGGGTACTGTCAACACAGGATACTATCAACACAGGGTACTGTCAAAACAGGTACTGTCAACACTGGGTACTGTCAAAACATGGTACTGTCAACACAGGGTACTGTCAAAACAGGTACTGTCAACACACAGGGTACTGTCAAAACAGGTACTGTCAACACTGGGTACTGTCAACACAGGGTACTGTCAAAACACGGTACTGTCAACACAGGGTACTGTCAAAACATGGTACTGTCAACACAGGGTACTGTCAACACAGGGTACTGTATACATTCTGGGAACTGTTATAACAATAAGTTAGCATAAATCTATTACAGTACTTTTGGATATTATTTTTTACGTTGAAAACAAAAAATACAACCATATGGAAGTAGTAGTTTTTATAATGTTTCGTAACATACACTCCTGCTGGTATCTAATAAAAGTGTAAGCAGAGGGGAACACACAAGGAACCGGAAAGTATAATTGGGTAGACACGGATGAAACTACGGGAAGTGGGTATAGTGTAGGGATGATATGGTAGTAATATAAACTATGTATATATGTAAATCAACAAATTCCCGTCAACGGGTGTATAAACTAGTAAATATATATGAACATATTATAATGATTTATAAAGTCTGATTTCTTTCAAGAAATGTTAAACAAATCTATAGTATCAAAAAACTCTTTCATAGTATTAACATTGTAGCATCATCAGAGTCAACACATTCCAACAATATATGGTTGACCGTTAACGGTGCAAAACAGGGTACTGTCAAAACAGGGTACTGTCAACACAGGGTACTGTCAACACAGGGTACTGTCAACACAGGGTACTGTCAACACAGGTACTGTCAAAACAGGGTACTGTCAACACAGGGTACTGTCAAAACAGGGTACTGTCAACACAGTGTACTGTCAAAACATGGTACTGTCAACACAGGGTACTGTCAAAACTTGTACTGTCAACACTGGGTACTGTCAAAACATGGTACTGTCAACACAGGGTACTGTCAAAACAGGTACTGTCAACACAGGGTACTGTCAACACAGGATACTATCAACACAGGGTACTGTCAAAACAGGTACTGTCAACACTGGGTACTGTCAAAACATGGTACTGTCAACACAGGGTACTGTCAAAACAGGTACTGTCAACACACAGGGTACTGTCAAAACAGGTACTGTCAACACTGGGTACTATCAACACAGGGTACTGTCAAAACATGGTACTGTCAACACAGGGTACTGTCAAAACATGGTACTGTCAACACAGGGTACTGTATACATTCTGGGAATTGGTATAACAATAAGTTAGCATAAATCTATTACAGTACTTTTGGATATTATTTTTTACGTTGAAAACAAAAAATACAACCATATGGAAGTAGTAGTTTTTATAATGTTTCGTAACATACACTCCTGCTGGTATCTAATAAAAGTGTAAGCAGAGGGGAACACACAAGGAACCGGAAAGTATAATTGGGTAGACACGGATGAAACTACGGGAAGTGGGTATAGTGTAGGGATGATATGGTAGTAATATAAACTATGTATATATGTAAATCAACAAATTCCCGTCAACGGGTGTATAAACTAGTAAATATATATGAACATATTATAATGATTTATAAAGTCTGATTTCTTTCAAGAAATGTTAAACAAATCTATAGTATCAAAAAACTCTTTCATAGTATTAACATTGTAGCATCATCAAAGTCTACACATTCCAACAATATATGGTTGACCGTTAACGGTGCAAAACAGGGTACTGTCAAAACAGGGTACTGTCAAAACATGTCAAAACAGGGTACTGTCAAAACATGTCAAAACAGTGCACTGTCAAAACACGTTACTCTCAAAACATGTCAAAACAGCGTACTGTCAAAACAGGGTACTGTCAAAATATGTCAAAACAGGGTACTTTCAAAACAGGGTACTGTCAACACAGGGTACTGTCAAAACATGGTACTGTCAACACAGGGTACTGTCAACACAGGGTACTGTCAAAACATGGTACTGTCAAAACAGGGTACTGTCAACACAGGGTACTGTCAACACCGGGTACTGTCAAAACAGGTACTGTCAAAACAGGGTACTGTCAAAACATGGTACTGTCAAAACAGGGTACTGTCAACACCGGGTACTGTCAAAACAGGTACAGTCAAAACAGGGTACTGTAAACACAGTGTACTGTCAAAATATGGTACTGTCAACACAGGGTACTGTCAAAACAGGTACTGTCAACACTGGGTACTGTCAAAACATGGTACTGTCAACACAGGGTACTGTCAAAACAGGTTCTGCCAACACAGGGTACTGTCAAAACAGGTACTGTCAACACTGGGTACTGTCAAAACATGGTACTGTCAACACAGGGTACTGTCAAAACAGGTACTGTCAACACACAGGGTACTGTGTCAACACTGGGTACTGTCAACACAGGGTACTGTCAAAACATGGTACTGTCAACACAGGGTACTGTCAAAACATGGTACTGTCAAAACAGGGTACTGTCAAAACAGGGTATTGTCAACACATGGTACTGTCAACACAGGGTACTGTCAACACAGGGTACTGTATACATTCTGGGAATTGGTATAACAATAAGTTAGCATAAATCTATTACAGTACTTTTGGATATTATTTTTTACGTTGAAAACAAAAAATACAACCATATGGAAGTAGTAGTTTTTATAATGTTTCGTAACATACACTCCTGCTGGTATCTAATAAAAGTGTAAGCAGAGGGGAACACTGTAGGAACCCCATTTGTTACAACGTCGCTATCTGTTGTAGCCGTACGTAAAAGTTACAATTTGTGTTCTAAATGTTACACTAAACGCTATCTGTTACAATCTTACGGCAAATGTTACAAAATGTAGTTGTGATAAAAGTTACAACGTCTACGCTATCTGTTACAACATTTTTAGTTGTAACAAAAGTTACAACACTTTGTCCGTAAATGTTACACTGGCATTGGAATCATTTCCGAAGCTTTGGAAAGTGTTGGATTTTGCTACTACACTATATTTATAATATTTATAAGTGTATTAAGGTAATTGCAACAACCTTACCTTGTCGTAAATGTTACACTGACATTGGCATCATTTCCGAAGCTTGTAAACGGTATTTAAATGTGCTATTAAAGTATTTTTATAAATTTTAGTCGTGTGTTTCACACATTTCTGTACGTACGAATGTTTTCCATAGGCGGTATCAAGGAAGAGGCGGATTAGGCGTACGCTTTTAATAGTTACTTTTAACATGTAAGTATATGTATATATATATGAAATCTATGGCATACATATACGTCCTAGACTTCTAAACCATCATGAGCGATTCATGATTTTGAATTTCTGGTATTGTTTGTAGTATTTTATTTTCTCCCTCACTTCGTCCGAAAATAAATTATTTCTTTACTCAAAGAAAAGCAAACAAATTTTGAAAGAATATGTCTTGTTTTGCAGTCATTATGAATACATTGTCTAATGCAGTCGTTATCAATACAATGTATAAGAAAAAGTGGGCCAACAATGGTACAAGTAAGATATTTTATGAATCCTTCTAATATTCCGCAACAGAAACACTTTTTTTTGGAAAACATACAGATGCACGTACACTGCATAGTACCTACTGTGGTTCACAAATTAATAGATAAACATTCCTGAAAAACATGCGGATAAATATATTTTACTTCTAAATTCCGATACGTATATATGAACCAAATATTTCTTCAGGTAGCAACGCCGCACACGAAAAAAAAACTGTGAGGAAACGTGATCCAGTGGCAACTGCGAATATTCGGATATTGACGGCGGGTCATAGGTTCTATATACTCTATTTAAAACAAACAGCGTAGTTATTAAATTGCATCACAAAACACGGAAATACAGACAGGAAAAAACAATGAACCCAATAGTCTTCTTGACTGCTTGAATTGAATTGAATGTTGTTTAACGGCTCATCAACACAGTATAGGTTATTTAGAGCCGCCCCAGAGAGAGGGGAAGGATACATAGGAATCCGGGAACCGTGCCCTACTCTTATTATCGAATAGATTTCTATGGTTCTTTAACGTGCTCGGAGGATAGACCGATACACGGGACCGCCCGGTTTACGTCCCCATCCGACGGACGGGGCTAAGGGAAAGTGTCTTGCTCAAGAACACACCGACGGAACTCAGTGGCACCACGGAGGATTGAACCCGGGGCCTCCGGTTACAAATCCGCCGCGCTACCGACTGCTTGAGGAACATTGATTGACGAAAACGTTTGTATGTTATGATCCCGCGTCCGTTCGTGCGTCCGTCCGGAGCCATATTTTGGTAACCATAAGGCACATACACGTAATATTTTGTATAAATATTTGTCCCTATGTGGACTCGCTTTTGCCCAAGTATGGTTGGAATCGCCTTAGTAACACCAGAGTTATGGCCCTTGATTTAATAATTGCTTAATCAATATATAGAATATAATGAATATTTTGTCTGGAAAATAGCTCGAAAACTATTTATGGGATTCAATTTAAACTTGAAACACTTATACAGTGAATGGATTTACAAAGTGCAGAAACCATAACTCTACGTAAACTAAAAGTGGATTTATGGGACTTTGTGGCTTTATTTACTATATAGTATATACTATTTTAGGAACATTTTGTTTGAATCATAAGTAACTAAACAAGAGGCCCAAAAGGGCCTGTAGACGCTCTACTAGTATGATGCGATTCAAAAATATAAACATGATAGAGGCCAACCCAAGAAAAATGTTTCCTATATATTACTCTATGTAAACTTTGGGTTATCGTGGCGGCCATTTTGAATAATTTTGATTATTTGACGAAAATGAAAAACACAAACTTGATAGAGGCTAACCCAAGGAACATGTATATGATATTTCACAAGAATGGAATAAGTCGTTTAGGAGATGTCGTTTGAAATTTCCTTAAATTTGACCTAGCTTTAGCCATGGCGGCCATCTTGGATGACTGACGGCCGCAAAAGGCACAAATCTGAGAGGGACTAGCCCAGTTATCATTGTGATTAAGTTTCATCAAAATCCTTCAAGCAGTTTCAGAGAAGATGTCATTTTTAACCTTTTCCTATATAACACTATGTAGACTTTGAGTCGCCGTAGCGGTCATTTTGATTATTCGACGATAGCGAAAAACACAAATATGATAGAGGCTAACCCAAGGAACATGTATATGATATTTCAGTAGAATGGAATAAGTGGTTTCGGAGGAGATGTCGTTTGCAATTTCCTTAAATTTGACCTAGTTTTAGCCACGGCAGCCATCTTGGATGACTGGCGGCCGCGAAAAACACAAATCTGAGAGGGGCCCTCCCAAGTAACATTGTGATGAAGTTTCATTAAAATCTTTCAAGCGGTTTCAGAGGAGATGTCGATTTTATAAAATTGCTAACAGACAGACAGACGGACGGACAGACGGACGACGGACGAAAAGTGATCGCATAAGCCCTCCTGGCCTTTGACCAGTAGAGCTAAAAACCATTAGACAGAATCAAAGGAAACTTGAAACATTGATTAAGGGCAGAGAGTGGTTGTGCAGAGTGCATGAATCATAACTGTGTGTAAAGTAAAAGTGGAGTTATGGGATTTTGTTGCTTTATTTACTATATTATATAGGGAAATTTTGTTTGGACCACAACTCAAAATCCGTTAAAGATAATAATTTCTTTAACGTGCGCATATACACGGGACCTCGGTCTTACGTCTTAGTAGACTTTTAAGACTTTTTAGTTTTAGTTGGAGAAGCGGGAGATCGAACCTGCGACACTTCTATTGACAGTCAAACGCGTTACCACTTGACCAAATATCCGCTATAAGCGTTTATCCTTTTATACCCTGTGCTTTATATAGCCACTAAAATGTGCCGAAAACAAACACAAGTATAGTCTACGTCAGTTCAAACAAATGATGTGTTAAACCAACTTTCTCGGTATCTAGATTAGTTTTTCTCAGTGAATTCTATTCCTTATTAAGACCACCAAAAATGATCACGAACATTGACATTACGTAGAAATAAATCTACAAAAAAAAACAATTATCATAGCAACATTTATTTTTTATTTACAAATTAATCACTTTTAACAGTATAACTGTATGAAAAAAACAAATCATAGGTATAAACATTATACATACACACACAAAGCTAATACAATTGATGAGTAAAAGTAAATTTAAATTCACATTACACATTCTGGCCGTCAACCAATTTTACTAACATATATAGAAACAAATCCAGTCCTACTGACTACGCATTGTTATATATATGTTGCAATCATTCCGAAATAAAATAAAACCTAGAGAATTTATATCTATATTACTTGATTGCTGAATTCATAACAAAGTAATAGAGTGAGAAACACTTTCCGAGAACTATTTATCGCCCCTCGTATAATGCTTTGTGCATGTACATGTTTAGCTGAATAGCGTAAATCAACAAAATAACGTTGTAGCAATTACCTAAATACACTTATAAATATTATAAATATAGTGTAGTAGCAAAATCCAACACTTTCCAAAGCTTCGGAAATGATGCCAATGCCAGTGTAACATTTACGGACAAAGTGTTGTAACTTTTGTTACAAGTAAACATATTGTAACAGATAGCGTAGACGTTGTAACTTTTATCACAACTACATTTTGTAATATTTGCCGTAAGATTGTAACAGATAGCGTTTAGTGTAACATTTAGAACACAAATTGTAACTTTTACGGACGGCTACAACAGATAGCGACGTTGTAACAAATGGGGTTCCTACAACACACAAGGAACCAGAAAGTATAATTGGGTAGACACGGATGAAACTACGGGAAGTGGGTATAGTGTATAACATCATTTAGCATGAGGCAAATGGTATTTTAAAAAATTGTTATAAAAAAAATTAAATAGAAAAAACTGTAAACGTGTTGTAAAGGGGGGAAATCGGGACAGTGAATGAGAATGATGTGTGGTTGCGCACATGTTCACGAACGGACGTAATGTACGCGAATACTCCCAAATTCTTACATGTTTAGTATACCTGCCCAAGGACATGTTTTGACCTGTACATTTTAGAAAGATATCACCTATTTTAAAATACGGAAGTGATTCGTCAAACAGCAAGACTGTAATCGATAACCAATAAAAGGGCGTTTCTATCAATAGCACCGCCTACTTTGCCCTCCCACTTCTGTAAAATCACCCGGAAATTATCCTAAATAGTTCGCACTGAACAGCTATTAAAATTACCGTATAAGTTTCTCGTCACTACAATAGATCAGATAAAAGATAATTTATTGTTTATACGATTTAAAGACAATGATAAGCGGAAGGATACTGAGTTTCGTGATTAGTACCATTGTTGTGCTCTTTCATGAAGTGCATGGCCAGCCAGGACCTATCGTATTCGGACCCGGGACCAGGCCAGGTAAGAACAGTTAATCAAAAAGTACTATACATCCAATATAAGCAGTCATAATTCATCCAGTTTATACATAAAAAAAATGTTACTAAGTTTACGCAAAACGAAGTGGTCAATTTTGTTTGTTTTATATGGTGTTTTTCGTCGTTTTCAACATATGCGAGGTTATATATGACGGTCGATTTTTTTGGTGGAGGCAGACCACCTACTTTTCATGGGTAGAACCAGTACTGTACACTCCCGCCATCCGTAAGAATCGAAGTGGCCAAGCAATGTGAGGAAATAACGCCCCAGTCGAGACAGTCATGAAGTATTTATCAAGCATAAAGCTCGATTTAGTAATTCAGTATTTTGACTGGAATGTTTGTTTGTATGATATTGTACGTCATTTTTAGCACATTTAGGGGCCATATATGGCGCTCGAATTTTTTTGTGGTAGAGGCAGACCATCCCATTTTTCCTGGGTAAAACCAGTACTGTATAATACGTAAATCCGTAGGAAGCGATACTTTCTTACAAGTTAAGCTCTCAGTGGGATTCGAAACCGCCGCGGTGAAATAACGCACCGTCGTTAACCCCTCGGCCACGAATGCGATTCAATCATTTGCATATCATTAGAATAAATTAAATAAATAAAATTATGTAATTTTCACTTTTTCTTCGTTCAGATATATTACTCCTACAAATATATTACTCCTACACATATAACCAATAACAGTAGGTCCACACTTAGTAATATGTAAAAAACAATTTGCTTTGAAGTATTTAAATACGGAAGTTATGTAGAAAAACATTCTGGACGTTGGTTTAAACAAAATCAAGATTGCCGTGTGTGTGCTTTATAGACAATAATTTAGAACTGTTCAGTACAATGGACGGGTGTATAAATCATTAATTTGTTAATAACTAAACAAACATTAACTAATGTTCCCCGTGTTTTTAATAGTATGTGCAGCTTTTAAGTAAAATTACTGAATAAATAAATCAAAATATATTTTTTTATTTATTCCAAGATGTTCCTCTTTTGTTTATGTCAATATTTCCCGCATTGTATCCTGTGAGGTGATTCCCTAACCTAGAAAATCATGTGCACGTGTAGTCTTGTCACGACGACCCCAGATGTATACACATATTTCGACTTTCAGGGGTGCCCCGACTTTCACCGCAGCCTCCAAGCCCTTTCCTGACCGGCAGTATGGTTCACGCAACATGCTACTTCAACGACACGTATTCTCCAGTCAGGGGCCGTGTTGACATTCGACAGGACCTGTCCATTGTAAGCAGTTGCTCATCAATAATGACAATTTAAAGTATATCAAATGTATCCGTATAGGTTGCGCCTTCGTTTATGGGCATGTGGTTAAGCATACCAAACTGTGTTTCTGTTATATAAATACTTTTATTATATAAATAAACTGATTTATTTTCATATTATATAAACATGTTTTATTATTCATGTAAACTAAACAGGTTTTGTTGATACATTTAACAACTGATGAAATAGTTGACCTACATCGTCAAAAATTTAGTCCTAAAAACTGACATGCTCAATAAATAGCATCACCGTTGTCATGATTTTCAGACGCCACCGATAATGGAAGTGCGCGTGCAAGTAATAGGCTTACCCCAGAGTGCGATGAGCGACATGGAGCACGCGATGCACGTGCATCAATGGGGCGACTTGTCTAGAAATTGTTACAATGCCGGACCACATTTCGACACGGATGCTTTCTCCCTCCACGGTGGTCCAAACGCAAGGGACAGGTATGGTCAAGAAGAGAGGTTCATTTGCATAAAACTGTTCCGTCGGCATTTTTGTACTGGCAGTTTCAGAGCAAATGTTTTCTATTGTTGGTTTTATTTAGTTTAACCTGGTCGTGTACGATTGCGATTTGCATGCATGCCTTTTGCAAAATTATAATAAAATGCTTACCTTATACCCATGACTGTATGGCTAGGTTCTTAGTGTAACTTATACTCATGACTGTATGGCTAGGTTCTTAGTGTAAATTATACCCATGACTGTATGGCTAGGTTCTGAGTGTAAATTAATGAATCCTAAACTGTCCATTCAAATACTCCCCCAACAGATGGCTTTAGACAAGAGGGTACAATTCATTCTCGTGTCTACGGCTTTTTATCATTCTCATGACTACTGTCTAAGCTTTTTATACACTGAACAAAATATATCGGGACTGAACAGAAATGTGCATATTTTATACTATTTTATGTGTATTTCTCTGACAGGACGGAACGCCACGACGGCGACTTCGGTAACCTCCGCCAAACGAACAACGGCGTGATCGACTCCTCATTCAACGTACAGAACATGATGCTTGTCGGGGACGCCGGCATTCTTGGGCGATCCGTTGTGGTAAGTCATACTTTTATTTGTGTAATTTGAGGTGCAAAAGTAAAAGACCATAGTTTAGGTGCTTTCATCTCTTCCTTATAATGCATTTGTTTAATTGAGTTTAAAACACCTTTTTAAAAAGAAATTCTCACGCGACTCTTAGACCGGCGGAAAGCAAAAAATGTATCGACATAGTAACATTATTATTACTTGTGTATGTCTCTGTTTTTGTTTTCACCAAGTAGGATATTTTTAGCACCCTAAGTTTTGTGTACGCTTTAATTGCCGATTTTCATTACTTTGTTCCATTCTTCCTTCCTTTCTGATATTATTGTCATACAGATATCCTGAAGTAATATGTATTATTTATGCAAACGAATTATTGTTGTATTTCTGGTAACTTGTAAATCCTATTCCGTTGACTGCATACCTTTATAAAAAAAACAATGAAAACCATTAATTTTGTTTTGCTTTTATTTCAACAGCTTCACCAGGGACGTGATGACCTGGGTCGAGGTAACAACCCTGTCAGTGTACAGACCGGCAACTCTGGTCCCCCAATAGCTTGTTGTGTGATGGGGCTGGCAGACACCACCAACTGGAACAATCCAATCTTCAGAAGCGGCCAGTTCAACGGCCAGGGTACGAATCCCATGAGCTCCGGAATCAACATGAACTTGGGATAAATACTGGATATTGTATACGAGTACTTATACGGCATAAGTCATACAGCTCCTTTTTATAAATTTGTTATAATTTAAAGTTTATATAACTATGTAGTATACCTTAGAATTTTCAAATTAAACATGTTTAAAAAAATAGATCAAATGTTTATATTCGTGTAATTTAATGTTATTTAAAGTATACTCAGTTCTAATGAAGACAACAGTCATTCTAAAATACGACTGTATGAATAATATCAAAAGCAACCCTCACTTCTCAGGCTCATGACCACGAGCCAGGTTTACCAAAATGTCCTTAAGGTTGACTTAAATTATTTTAATCTTAAAGGGGGTACTTCAGGCTTTTCTTTCCAAGTAAGATTCGGACATCTGAAAGAACTATTCCAATTCACGATCAACATGCCACATAAATCAACTATGGTATTAGTTCTGTGTTGATTGGACACCACAGCTTTTAAATGGAATCAGAATAAAATACTTAACCTAATGCAAAACCTAAGATAGCTCATATTACTGTGAAAAATGAATGTCTGTAGATATAGAGGATCTTAAACGAGTTCCCATTTCATATAAGATTTATGAAACGAGTGATGAATTATTTTTATTTTAACGAGCCTTTTGGCGAGTTAAAATTAAAAATAATTCATAACGAGTTTCATAAATCTTATATGGAATGGGAACGAGTTTAAGATCCTTTTTATCACATAACATTGCAATCAAATTAGTAAAAAAATAATTCAGATGGACATGGAACCGCCACGACGTCAGACACATTTTAGCGCCAAAACCTCATAAAATATGTGACGTCGTAACGTCGCGTCTCACACATTACCTTGCGTATAAAAGAGTTTGTGTTTTACCTCTTTACAAAATAGCAGTCTACGCCAACTTTTGAACAAACCAACAACAATGTTTTGTATAACGTGCATTATTTTTATAAGCTGTCACAAATAATAAGTTCATGACTCAGATCTGGGTGAATTTGTAATAAATAAAATAGTTTCAGCTAATAAACTTGCGTAGTGTTACAGGTTTAACTCAACCAATCAAAATCGTTCCAGGTTGTATAACACGTGTGTAATACAAAATAATATTAAATGGGTGTTCGACACTGCTAACAAGGGACGTTATGTGATAAAAAGGGTTATTTTCAAGCTTATTCATTATTTTTAGGCCCTTTAGAATAGAAAATACAATTTTCACAGTTTGAAGTCGGACCTTAGATCACATACAAAACGCCTGATGTACCCGCTTTAACATGGACACAAAATGAATATTAGCAGAGATCTACATTAATGGTTATTTGCTTTTGTAAAATATGTAAGAACTTAATTTAAGCAGTAGATACTAAAATATGTTTGTAAAATGGGCGCATGTCTCATAATGCATGAGCTCGACCCTCCCTCACGCCATGTACATAATTGGTGCCCTTGAACTTTACATAATTATCCCTGTGACTAATAATGGCCAGCATTGCTGCTAATTCATCGGATCACTGAAATACCCAGATATGTCTTAATTAATCATTAATGATGTCTGATAAATAATGACCTCTGACAGGGTCTTCATCATAACCTGTAAACATGGTAAATGCCGTAGTGTCTTTTTGAGTTTTATAGTTTGTGTCAATATCTTTAATCCTGTACAGAAATTAATAAATAACAACAAAATTATGTGTTTTCAATTTTGTATTTGACGAGCCACCTTTATATCCGTTTCATTGATGATAATTTATTTGTGACTTTGTACATTAACAATTTTATATTATTAACCTTATGAATTTTGACTATAGTTATTGGCAGTGACAAGGCATCTCGTTATGGGAACTTTATGAAATTCATAGGAATATATATTCCTTATATTATCTAGATAACCCCGACGAAAAGTTTAACTTCCTTCAACATCTAAGATAGCAGACCTGGCTTAAAACGTACACATATACGACTACAGCACTACCTGACCATTGAGGTTTATGTCATTTCCGTCTGTCCACATACCTAAATAATTACTAGGTCTGTGGTCTCTCGGGCTTTTATTTCAATCTTCATGAAGCTCACAGGAACATTGCCCATAATGCCTAGCTGGTCCTGCTTAAAGTTTAACTTCCTGCAAGACACAGCCTACAATGCACATACACACACGTTTTGTTTGATGATTACTTGCTAGGAAGATCTTCTCAAAAGTGATGGGCATTGAATTGGGGTTTTAAGGCGCACCAACACTTGAAAAGGTTATATGGTGCCTAACAGGCATGAACATGCCAGGCTCATCTTCCATGTACATCGAGATAAAATATGAAAAATGGGCCTAGAACCTTCTCACACTGAACTGCAGTTGCTGCAAATTCTATCGTAGAAACTCCATTTACGCTGAAGCCACGTTATTGTTTTTCTGCCACTGCTCTTTTGATGCGAGCGAGATAGCACCTGAAACAGTGCAGGGATCATGATGAAGACCTTTAATGAACATGAACAAAAAAATGATAAAATGAACATGAATTTGGGGGGATTCTACCCCTCTGCCTACCCCTCCAAAGGGATCTGCAGTGGCCCTATTCTTTGCCCCAACAAAACGGGGGCCCCGGGATGGGCATGACATGTTCTAATATTCATGTTGGTGAGGCTTATATCTTTGGTTACATAGACATATATCTTGAGATCACTACTTTTAATTATTTTTTTTCATATCTGAACGAAACTTTGTGTATTTGGTTCCCACTGAACTTTAGCTTCCTTCAAAACATATAGAAATGTAAGGGGTTTTGAAACCAGATCCTTATTCATGTGATCCTTATTCATGTGATTGACATAACAAACAACTTATGTCTAGTTGGTTACAACTTATATTAAACATCCTGCGACATTCAAGATAGCCAGTCAGGCTTAAAAATGACTAAATGACTTTGTAATTGCTACTACTCTAGAACTATGCGATACCAATACTGGATTTTAACCAGATGATCGAGATAACATGTAGCTAGTCCTCAGTAAAGGTCATGTTGATAATCCTTCCAAGGATCCAAGATGGCACTGATGTGTTTAAAAGTGGGTGAAGGGATTTTAATGACTTACATGTTAAATTACAGAAAGACAAGGATGTGTAGCCAACAACTTTCCAGGTCCTTACCTCTAAGGTCAAGGCAACTCTGGCAATTGTAGCACTCATCCAACATCCTTATGGTACACACATTGTTACACATCTGTAGTCAAGTCTGGTACTAATTACTGAAGGTATTGTACAAACAAGCATTGAGCTATATTGATCCAATATCTTATAATTACTGAAACAAACCAACACAAGTTTTTCCATTCTTCAACAAGAGGCACTGCCTGTCGGTACAGACGCTCATCTGTCATGTTGTATAATGATGCTGAAGACATGTGTGAAGTTTCAATCCATTATGCGAAGTAGTTTTTGACACGGTAGTTTCCAACATAGTAGTTTCTACAAGATTACATATTTAACTTTAAAGAGCCAATGTCCGTAACTTTTAGCCTTTAAAACACAAAATAATTACGTTGACAAACATAACACACCAACCTTTATTGAATATTTACTAAATATAACCAAGATTTTTTGACGGAATTCAATAGTGGTAAAAAAAGAGAAGTACCGCTTCGTAGGGTTGAACTCGTAACCCATGCTAAAATTACACCCACTGGTAATAATAGTTGATCGTCGCAAAGTCGAGCTGAGCTAACCGGGCCAGATGTATTTCAAATAGATACAACATATAAAAGCTAATGGGCTAACGGATGTCATGTGACCAGCAGGAAATGTAAATAATGTGGGTACCACATTATTTACAAATAATAGATAAAAAATTTCCACCCCCAACTCACGAATGTATTACAACAGTCTTATCTCGGTCTATGCTAATGTTTTCATGTATACATTTCAATGAATAACAAGAGGCCCTGTGGATGCTCTACTGGCTAAAATGGCTCTTATAACATCAATGAAGCGAGAGACTGCCATTTACGTTTTTTTTAAAGTTTTGGGCAAAATACAGCTTTTTAACTAAATCAAGGGCCATAACTAAAGAATCTGGTAAAGTTTGGTAAAGATCAGATGAAAAATGAAGGCCCTACCGTATTAACAAGGCAAAATATAGCATTATTAACTAAATCAAGAGCCATAACTCCTCTGTTACTGGTCTGACAGGTCCAACATAGGGCTAAATAAAAAAATAAAAAAAATACCGTCATATAAAAAAAAGAGTCATAAAATCTGGTAAAGTTTGGCAAAGATCAGATGCAAAATGAAGGCCCTATCGTACGACGAGGCAAATTATAGCATTTTTAACTAAATCAAGGGCCATAACTCCACTGTTATTTGTCCGATATGGCTGGTTTTCAAACTTGTTTGAGTTTTCAACGACAATAACAATCTGATAAAGTTTGGTAAAGATCAGATGAACAATGAAGCCCCTATTGTCTTAACGAGGCAAAATATAGCATTATTAACTAAATCAAGGGCAATAACTCCGCTGAAACTAGTCCGATATGGCTGGCTTTTGAAATTGTCCGAGCTTTCATTGATATTAACAATGTGGTAAAGTTTGGTAACGATAGGATGAAAAATGAAGGCCCTATCGTCTTAACGAGGCAAAAGTTAACGACGGACGGACGACGGGCAACTCGGCATCCCATAAGCTCTGCAGAGCTAAAAATCAGACAGTTATTTGGCTATGCTCAATATCTGCTTACTTACGGACACTGTCCCTTTAACTAATGGAGGCATATGCAAACGACGATCAAGTGGTGACGATCATTCATGAGTTTTTTGGACAAAAACAATCTAAAAATCAAGTGTTACCCTGCATATAAGATAACATTAGCAATACAACCCAAGGTTGTCTGTCCCTTGTTGACCCAGCAGGTGTTGTAAGAAAGTTTGCAACAACTCCTTAACTAGCATCATCTACCAGGAGCCATCCAGTGGTTATCTGCTTCCAGACATGGATAAATACTTTTTATAAGTGTTATTTCAAAAATTTATTTCACAGAAATTACAACTATCTCAGAACTCATCAGAAACAAACATTGTAGGATGTTGGATATCCTTAAAGGCACACTGTCCGTAACTTTTAGCTTATAAAACACAAACTAATTATGTTCGCAAACATTACACACCAAATATTACTGAATATTTACTAATTAAAGCAGGATTGTTTGACGGAATTCAATCGCGGTACAAAAAAAAAGAGAAACCATTTCGAGCGTTTGAACTCGCAGCCCAAACTAAAATTACACTCGCGGTAATAATAGTATACGTGAAGTGGTCGACCTAGCTCACGACTGAGCTAAGCGGGCTATACATATTACGCGCTAAATCCTATCGTGAAAACCTAATGCGCAAATGGCAGTCACGTGATCGCAGAAAAAGGTAAATACGGTGGGTCCCACTTTATTTACAAATAATAATTTAAGCTTTTTTTTTTTCAAACTCACGAATGTATTACTACAGACTTCTTAGTGTCTATGCTCATGTTTTCATGTATATATTTCACTGAATAAAAGTCAGACAGTTATTTGGTTATGCTCAATATCTGCTTACGTACGGACAGTGTCCCTTTAACTGCATAATCACTAAACATTATTTGTTAAAATCAACGATCAATACACAAAACTAACTAAACCATGAAGCAATTTAATTATATTTTTCTTGTTTGATGTCTTCTTCGTGATGGCACACAGTTACCGTGATGGCACACAGTTACCGTAACACAAATACCACAAAATAATGATGTTGTTCTAAAGATTGTGTTGTTGTTGAATGGACTTTTACGCCATTTTCAGCACATTTTAGGATATGATTATGATGGTTAATTTTTTTTAACTGGTGAAGGCAGAACACCTATTTTTTCCTAGGTAGAACCAGTACATTATACCTCCCGCCGTACGCAAGAATCAACACTTTCTCACTTAAAAGTCAAGCTCCTAGTAGGATTCGAACCCGCAGCAGTGAGAGGCGAGAAGGTTTCAAATGCAGCATCTTGACCAATTCGGCCACAAACCAACCTCCCTAAAAAGTGTACTTGTTATACTGGTAGTATTAAGACTTTCAAATCCAAACAAAACCACTTTTTTTTAGATGTTTAACAGTTCTTAATGAGTAAAATTGTGAACAACTACAATATTACCGAGTGTCCCTTTAGAAATACATAATTTATAAGCAGTTGCAGTAGGATTTTGCTTCCGAACACTACACTAACTCCTTTTTATGCGCCTGGTAACCAAATCTCTATCTTCTGTTCTGACCACAGTTCACCATCCAAAAGCTTCACATAAACCATGGCCCCCGTGATGTCATATGTCCTGCTTATGATCACACTTCCAGCATGTTGTGTGCATATGCTACCCTTAAGGTAAAGCCTAATTCCATAAATATCTTAAATAATCTTTAACTTTCACCACTCAGAAGTATTATAGCCATCATGCCTTCAAACTTGTAGTAGTTCTGTTGAACTAGTTCTTTGATTACATAGTGGA
Source organism: Cyrtodaria siliqua (assembly GCA_037043455.1). Lineage (NCBI taxonomy): Eukaryota > Metazoa > Mollusca > Bivalvia > Adapedonta > Hiatellidae > Cyrtodaria > Cyrtodaria siliqua. The sequence continues at coordinate 195,997 of JAWPHD010002356.1, read as the reverse complement.
GTGACAACCCTACTAGTCCACCAGTATTATAGCCAGCATGCCTTTAAACTTGTAGTAGTTCTGTTGAACTAGTTCTTTGATTACATAGTGGAGTGACAACCCTACTAGTCCACCAGTATTATGGTAAACTTTAGTTACAGCACACTTGTGTTATCTATGGGGTGGTTTAAGCCTGTAGCTATATCTTAAGATAAGTTATATCTTTATATCCCAAGGATTTAATCCATCACTATTCTCAGATTGTGTTTATGTTAATTAAAGACTTGAGATTCTCTCAGATGACTTCAAACTCAGGAGAGCTGGGAGCGGAGTCACGTGTGTTGTCTAGGGATGACATAGAGGTTACAGACTGCATTGACTGTACTGAGGGCACCATGGGGCTTGGCACGCTCACACTGTCTGAGGTACGTTCCCTCACCTTGTCTCTATCACTACGTTCTTTACTCCTCTCTTTCTTGTGTCTCTCGTGGCGGTTTTTGTGTTTATGTTTGTTCTTCTTTTTCTTCTTCTTATTTAGTCGGTGCTTATTCGGGTCAGTATCATCCTTGGCGCTCCCTATTGTGCTTGTCATGGAAACAGTTTCCGTAGACGGTCCTGAGCCTGCACTTGAGAACAGTCCATGGAATGATGTCAGGCCTTCAGATTTCACTAAAAAATATACAACTTTCTAATACAGAATAATGTATTTTATGCAGTCTACAATCAAATTTTTATTGAATTTGAAACCAGGTTTTTTTAATAGATAAATTGTAGCCCATTCTGCATTTTTTACTGTTTATTAAAAGTTGCAAGTGCACAAGGTAACCCAGGAGATACAATACTAACAGATATCTAGATGTCCCTCGCACAGCTCCCCAATCCTGTACAAAAGGGCTACCAGTTTACTGAACACTGTTCACTGCCTGTTTGAAGTTCGAAAATTGAAAGATAGCGTATAGCATGTTTTTTATTTTGAATTCATGTTTTTGAGTACTGGCCTTTAATTCATCTGTAGATACAATATACTGAGATTATATCTGCCAATTATAAAACGTAAAATTGGAAAATAGCGTATAGCATGTTTTTTGTTTTAAAGTCATGTTTTTGAGTACTGGCCTTTAATTCATCTGTAGATACAAGATACTGAGATTATATCTGCCAATTATAAAACGTAAAACTGGAAAATAGCAGAAACCTTCCGCAGTAAGCTCCATCTTACCGGAGACGGAGGGAGGCCCGGGTCTGGACAGGGAGGAGTCTTCCTGGGATGAATTGGAATCCTCACTTAGACGACTCTGACTGTCCCCACCCCCGGGGAATCTCATTGGGCCCTCAGCCTTCACCGAGGTCGGGGTCCTCAAGGGCTGCTGTGACTGGGGTACAGAATCGTCAGTCGATGATCCCTGTAAATAAGAATCATTATTTCAAATGTATCAACACAAACTTCGGCGAAAATGAACAGCTGAGCTGAATTGGGGTTTACAGTACACATTAAGGTCATATGATGCAAATAAATGAATATTCCAGGCCCATCTTTCATTGACATTAAAATACAACTATGCAAAATGTGCCTAAAACCTCACCTACAGAACTGCAGAGTTGCTACAAAGTTTGTTATAAAAACTCCATTTATGCTGGAGACAGGATGTTGTTTTTTTTGCCAAAACTCAAGTGACACCCTTAAACCACACAGGTGTCTAGCTGATGACCACATGTTATCAGCACGACAAAAATACTAACAAAATGAACAAGAATATGAGGGAATTTTACCCCTCTGCCCAATTTTTACCCGGAAACCAAACAGGTCAAATAGTATTAGGTCAGAAAACGAAATGTACACGTTCTTAGTGGAATATTTGCTCAATAAAAATAACATGTTCTAGGTCAGAGTCCTACCATGTCATTAATAACTTATGTTTTTCAATACCCTTTTCATTTTGCCACAATTCATTGAAATATTTTTATTTTTGAATATTTTAACCTGTGCAGACATGCGGACATGGGTAGTGAAGATTAGTATTTTCTTCACAGCATCACCATTGACAATCGGACTGTCGAAGACAACACTTATTTCATATATACTTTTTTATTGTTGGATTTCCATTGCAACATATGAAAAACAGACTGCCTGTCTATAATAGATAAAATCAACAGAATGACAGAGCAAATGACCTAGATGAAGATGTCCCTGTACATAATAAATCTATCTATCTATCAATTTAAGACTTGTGTAAACCAAATGGATGCAATATATGGAATTATCAACATATATTTATTTTTGTTTTAAAAATAAATAATTCAGGTCGAGTGAAATATGGCATAAAAAACTTAAGACACATTTTCACGGTCGTTAACTGTTTACCTAACAGTACATTCACCTTCAAGACCAATCCTGTAACACCAAATATATACTATCATTACCGTGTATGCCACAAAAAAGGATGAAAATATATTACCCCAGATCATCAATCACTTTAATACTGGAAGTGAATAAAGGAAGTAGTGTGTTTTGTAATGACCTAAGGCATATAATATATATGACAAACATGGTAATAAAACAAGTCGGATGGAGTGTATTTATCAAAATTGAATTTGTATTTTAAAAACATTAAATCTTATACATAAATCACCGACCATTCTCTCTTTTGATCCCTATCATAATATTTCATAAAATAAACAACAACAACAAAATATTTCAAGGTTAAAATACCAAAGAAAACAATTACATAAAACATGTTTAAGTAAACGCATAACACTTTAAAACTTTAGCCTTCAGGGTTATGTATTGGACCCCAGGAAGGTTCGTTTGAAACTAATGATACAAACTTGATTTAAAGAACCAAATTTATGAAAAGAAGGTTCACCCATAGATATTTATTAAATTAAATTAAATTAAATTGACTTCTTGTAGTCCAGGCCTAATATTCATCAAACTTTTGAGCACAAGAATAGGACTCAGACTCAAAACCTAATTTTTCTTAATTCCAAATAAAAACAATTATACAAGCAAATTACTATATTTACTTACAGAAACGAGTCATTTTAAAGGTAATTTAACAGAAAATGTCTGAAAATCACAAATTTTACCCATACTTTTGTGTTGATAGTGTTTGCAAAAAAAAGATTTTGAGTCTGATTCTTGTGCTCAACAATTTTATGAATTTAGGCCCAGGATATGTTTTAATGGAATATCCCTCTGACATTTGTTAATCATAGATGGTTAAAAGGGAATGGTGTCACAAACAAACTTTACCATAACTGTTAACATGCAGGTGAATCAACACAATAACAATATATATTATATACTTCCCAGTGAAATAGTGGATTGTATGGTTAGAATAAACCTAATAGTCTCATTGTTTATATTGGAACTACTTTTTTCTTCATTTGCTTATAATAGTCATAATTTGTGTCAAAGTTTAGAACTATATTCTATGCGCACTAAATATATGTAAATCGCTTCACGCGCTGGTGTTACTATCTTTATCCGCAAATACGTTAAAGGGGAACTGCCGGAACGAAATGTATTTTCTGTTTGAAACAGTTTGGTAGTGTTGCATGATAAAAGTATATAATAAATAGAATATTTGTTGGTTTGTTGTGAATATAGGATTTATTTTCATCTCGAAGTGAGAAAACTTGTATTTTCACTCGTGCTAAAGCACTCGTAAAAGTGTTCTCACTTCTCGATGAAAATAAATCCTATATTCATTCCAAACCAACAAATATCCTCTATATAGTTACAAGACATATATTTAATCACATTACCACCAAAGGTTATCCCAACAAATCATGCGTGCAAACAAATATTTTTCTCATGAATCTTCAACTGTGTATCCATTATGAATTTTTAATTTCTTACACAATGATTGAACATGGTTGATAAAGTTCCCCGTGTGACGAACGAAAGCTCCAGCTTACCTTTTTCAATCATTATGTAAAAATTAAAAAGTTAAATTCAGTCTATATTAAAATAATCTTCTTTTTTTTTTTAACTGTTCAAACAAGTGGCATGAAACATGAATTTCATGTTCGTTTGAAACTTGTTTATCCTAGTGGGTTTTTACTTGGTATAATCATGGGCAATGTAAGCATAGCAAAGCGAAGCAGTTTTGCTTTGTTCGCACTAGAAACCATAATATTACTATTATATATATTATTATACCAGAGGCTGAGATATATGTTTTCTTTATGATCATAATAATTATATAAAGGTGATATTAGTGAACAAATACCCTCGTAAACTTCAGGAACTCGGAAGTAAACGTTGTAGCTGGTGTTACCATAGTGGGCGTCGTAATCTGCGTCACTATGACGGGCTTGTTGTGATCGGGGTGCCCCAGGTTGCCAATCTGTTCACAAATAAAGCTCAACACCAACATGCACTATCATGATTCATGCAGTTTATACAAATGGTCACAATAGTCATATTAGTGTAACACTCATCCTACAATATATATACGGGCAGAACCAAATCTTTATACATGCAGTATTTGAAATTGAGCAAAATGATTTTACAATTTTGAAGGTTGATACGTGTTTACAATGGCTTGACTTCAGTTAAACTATTTTCTAACAGTAAGTACTGATCAGTAACATAATTCTCAGTTTGATTTCACGCTATTTATACCTGTGTTAGCCGCTGGCGGCAAATATTTGCCGTCTTTGACGTAGTAGGAATGTTTTTGCCTTTTATTTTATTCAATCATAATAAAGTTACCTCATTAACATGAGTAACAAGGTTATTCCAGTAGCTTGAACTCAAAGTTATACTGGCATAATTGCAATTATGTGATAATCTAGTCGCTGCAGGAATAATAGATGCAGAATTAAATGGACATAATCTGAATGGTACAGATTTAGCAGCAGCAGCAGCACCAGTATTAGTAGTAGTAGTAGTACTTAGAAGTATTACATATTTATTATAGTGACACATGTAGTATACAATATACACAGAATAAATAATACTTGGATCTGGATATACATAATACCTTTCTTATATACATACCATACCAGTGAACATACAATATACACAGAATAAATAATACTTGGATCTGGATATACATAATACCTTTCTTATATACATACCATACCAGTGAACATACAATATACACACAATAAATAATACTTAGATTTGGATATACATAATACCTTTCTTATATACATACCATACCAGTGAAATAGTGAACATACAATATACACAGAATAAATAATACTTGGATCTGGATATACATAATACCTTTCTTATATACATACCATACCAGTGAACATACAATATACACACAATAAATAATACTTAGATTTGGTTATACATAATACAATTTATTATATACATACCATACCAGTGCACTAGTGAACATACAATATACACACAATAAATAATACATGGATCTGGATAAACATAATACAATTTCTTATATACATACCATACCGGTGCAGTAGTGAACATACAATATACACAGAATAAATAATACTTGGATCTGGATATACATAATACAATTTCTTATATACATACCATACCAGTGAAATAGTGAACATACAATATACACACAATAAATAATACATGGCTCTGGATTTCTTATATACATACCATACCAGTGAAATAGGTGTAAACTTTAGGTCAAGGTAATTTATGGTATCCAACTTTTGGTAGAAAGGTAAATTAATAATCTACTCATACACAGATTAGTACTTACAAACAGAGGCAACAAAAACCTTAACCTGGCAGACAGAATGGGCAAAGGTAATACTATATGTCCCCTCCTCCATGGGGAATGTATGAAGATATGTTGGTTTGTCGTGAATATCCAACTTGTTGTGGGAAAATTCCAAAATGTACACTCAATCTGATCAAAACAGCAATTGAGAAAATATATTTCCCACTTCTCTTTCAAAACAGCTTGATATTCACTCCAAGCCAAACAATACCTGAAACTGGATGTATTAATACAAGCAATCAGTACAATGATACCAATGTAACCATATAACGGTGAAGTGAAGCAATCTGTACAATGATACCAATGTAACCATATAACGGTGAAGTGAAGCAATCTGTACAATGATACCAATGTAACCATATAACGGTGAAGCGAAGCAATCTGTACAATGAAACCAATGTAACCATATAACGGTGAAGTGAAGCAATCTGTACAATGATACCAATGTAACCATATAACGGTGAAGTGAAGCAATCTGTACAATGATACCAATGAAACCATATAACGGTGAAGCGAAGCAATCTGTACAATGATACCAATGTAACCATATAACGGTGAAGTGAAGCAATCTGTACAATGATACCAATGTAACCATATAATGGTGAAGTGAAGCAATCTGTACAATGATACCAATGTAACCCCATAACGGTGAAGTGAAGCAATCTGTACAATGATAACAATGTAACCACAAAACGGTGAAGTGAAGCAATCTATACAATGATACCAATGTAACCATATAACGGTGAAGCGAAGCAATCTGTACAATGATAACAATGTAACCATATAACGGTGAAGTGAAGCAATCTGTACAATTTATTACCAATGTAACCATATAACGGTGAAGTGAAGCAATCTGTACAATGATAACAATGTAACCATATAACGGTGAAGTGAAGCAATCTGTACAATGATAACAATGTAACCACAAAACGGTGAAGTGAAGCAATCTGTACAATGATAACAATGTAACCATATAACGGTGAAGCGAAGCAATCTGTACAATGATAACAATGTAACCATATAACGGTGAAGTGAAGCAATCTGTACAATTTATTACCAATGTAACCATATAACGGTGAAGTGAAGCAATCTGTACAATGATAACAATGTAACCATATAATGGTGAAGTGAAGCAATCTGTACAATGATAACAATGTAACCATATAACGGTGAAGCGAAGCAATCTGTACAATGATAACAATGTAACCATATACGGTGAAGTGAAGCAATCTGTACAATTTATTACCAATGTAACCATATAACGGTGAAGTGAAGCAATCTGTACAATGATAACAATGTAACCATATAACGGTGAAGTGAAGCAATCTGTACAATTTATTACCAATGTAACCATATAACGGTGAAGTGAAGCAATCTGTACAATGATAACAATGTAACCATATAATGGTGAAGTGAAGCAATCTGTACAATGATACCAATGTAACCATATAACGGTGAAGCGAAGCAATCTGTACAATGATAACAATGTAACCATATACGGTGAAGTGAAGCAATCTGTACAATTTATTACCAATGTAACCATATAACGGTGAAGTGAAGCAATCTGTACAATGATAACAATGTAACCATATAACGGTGAAGTGAAGCAATCTGTACAATGATACCAATGTAACCACATAACGGTGAAGTGAAGCAATCTGTACAATGATACCAATGTAACCATATAACGGTGAAGCGAAGCAATCTGTACAATGATAACAATGTAACCATATAACGGTGAAGTGAAGCAATCTGTACAATGATAACAATGTAACCATATAACGGTGAAGTGAAGCAATCTGTACAATGATACCAATGTAACCATATAACGGTGAAGTGAAGCAATCTGTACAATTTATTACCAATGTAACCATATAACGGTGAAGTGAAGCAATCTGTACAATGATAACAATGTAACCACAAAACGGTGAAGTGAAGCAATCTGTACAATGATAACAATGTAACCACAAAACGGTGAAGTGAAGCAATCTGTACAATGATACCAATGTAACCACATAACGGTGAAGTGAAGCAATCTGTACAATGATAACAATGTAACCATATAACGGTGAAGCGAAGCAATCTGTACAATGATAACAATGTAACCACATAACGGTGAAGTGAAGCAATCTGTACAATGATAACAATGTAACCATATAACGGTGAAGTGAAGCAATCTGTACAATGATAACAATGTAACCATATAACGGTGAAGTGAAGCAATCTGTACAATGATAACAATGTAACCATATAACGGTGAAGTGAAGCAATCTGTATAATGATAACAATGTAACCATATAACGGTGAAGTGAAGCAATCTGTACAATGATAACAATGTAACCAAATAACGGTGAAGTTAAGCAATCTGTACAATGATAACAATGTAACCATATAACGGTGAAGTGAAGCAATCTGTACAATTTATTACCAATGTAACCACATAACGGTGAAGTGAAGCAATCTGTACAATGATAACAATGTAACCATATAACGGTGAAGTGAAGCAATCTGTACAATGATAACAATGTAACCATATAACGGTGAAGTGAAGCAATCTGTACAATGATAACAATGTAACCATATAACGGTGAAGTGAAGCAATCTGTACAATGATAACAATGTAACCATATAACGGTGAAGTGAAGCAATCTGTACAATGATAACAATGTAACCATATAACGGTGAAGTGAAGCAATCTGTACAATGATAACAATGTAACCACAAAACGGTGAAGCGAAGCAATCTGTACAATGATAACAATGTAACCACAAAACGGTGAAGTGAAGCAATCTGTACAATGATACCAATGTAACCACATAACGGTGAAGTGAAGCAATCTGTACAATGATAACAATGTAACCATATAACGGTGAAGCGAAGCAATCTGTACAATGATACCAATGTAACCACATAACGGTGAAGTGAAGCAATCTGTACAATGATAACAATGTAACCATATAACGGTGAAGTGAAGCAATCTGTATAATGATAACAATGTAACCATATAACGGTGAAGTGAAGCAATCTGTACAATGATAACAATGTAACCAAATAACGGTTAAGTTAAGCAATCTGTACAATGATAACAATGTAACCATATAACGGTGAAGTGAAGCAATCTGTACAATTTATTACCAATGTAACCACATAACGGTGAAGTGAAGCAATCTGTACAATGATAACAATGTAACCATATAACGGTGAAGTGAAGCAATCTGTACAATGATAACAATGTAACCATATAACGGTGAAGCGAAGCAATCTGTACAATGATAACAATGTAACCATATAACGGTGAAGCGAAGCAATCTGTACAATGATAACAATGTAACCATATAACGGTGAAGCGAAGCAATCTGTACAAGGATAACAATGCAACCATATAACGGTGAAGCGAAGCAATCTGTACAATGATAACAATGTAACCATATAACGGTGAAGTGAAGCAATCTGTACAATGATAACAATGTAACCATATACCGGTGAAGTGAAGCAATCTGTACAATTTATTACCAATGTAACCATATAATGGTGAAGCGAAGCAATCTGTACAATGATAACAATGTAACCATATAACGGTGAAGCGAAGCAATCTGTACAATGAAACCAATGTAACCATATAACGGTGAAGCGAAGCAATCTGTACAATGATAACAATGTAACCATATAACGGTGAAGCGAAACAATCTGTACAATGATAACAATGTAACCATATAACGGTGAAGTGAAGCAATCTGTACAATGATAACAATGTAACCATATAACGGTGAAGCGAAGCAATCTGTACAATGATAACAATGTAACCATATAACGGTGAAGTGAAGCAATCTGTACAATTTATTACCAATGTAACCATATAATGGTGAAGCGAAGCAATCTGTACAATGATACCAATGTAACCACATAACGGTGAAGTGAAGCAATCTGTACAATGATAACAATGTAACCATATAACGGTGAAGTGAAGCAATCTGTATAATGATAACAATGTAACCATATAACGGTGAAGTGAAGCAATCTGTACAATGATAACAATGTAACCATATAACGGTGAAGCGAAGCAATCTGTACAATGATAACAATGTAACCATATAACGGTGAAGTGAAGCAATCTGTACAATGATAACAATGTAACCATATACCGGTGAAGTGAAGCAATCTGTACAATTTATTACCAATGTAACCATATAACGGTGAAGCGAAGCAATCTGTACAATGATAACAATGTAACCATATAACGGTGTAGCGAAGCAATCTGTACAATGATAACAATGTAACCATATAACGGTGAAGCGAAGCAATCTGTACAATGATACCAATGTAACCATATAACGGTGAAGCGAAGCAATCTGTACAATGATACCAATGTAACCATATAACGGTGAAGTGAAGCAATCTGTACAATTTATTACCAATGTAACCATATAACGGTGAAGTGAAGCAATCTGTACAATTTATTACCAATGTAACCATATAACGGTGAAGCGAAGCAATCTGTACAATGATAACAATGTAACCATATAACGGTGAAGTGAAGCAATCTGTACAATTTATTACCAATGTAACCATATAACGGTGAAGTGAAGCAATCTGTACAATTTATTACCAATGTAACCATATAACGGTGAAGCGAAGCAATCTGTACAATGATAACAATGTAACCATATAACGGTGAAGTGAAGCAATCTGTACAATGATAACAATGTAACCACATAACGGTGAAGCGAAGCAATCTGTACAATGATACCAATGTAACCATATAACGGTGAAGTGAAGCAATCTGTACAATGATAACAATGTAACCATATAATGGTGAAGTGAAGCAATCTGTACAATGATAACAATGTAACCATATAACGGTGAAGTGAAGCAATCTGTACAATGATAACAATGTAACCATATAACGGTGAAGCGAAGCAATCTGTACAATGATACCAATGTAACCATATAACGGTGAAGTGAAGCAATCTGTACAATGATACCAATGTAACCATATAACGGTGAAGCGAAGCAATCTGTACAATGATAACAATGTAACCATATAACGGTGAAGTGAAGCAATCTGTACAATGATAACAATGTAACCATATAACGGTGAAGCGAAGCAATCTGTACAATGATAACAATGTAACCATATAACGGTGAAGTGAAGCAATCTGCACAATGATAACAATGTAACCATATAACGGTGAAGCGAAGCAATCTGTACAATGATACCAATGTAACCATATAACGGTGAAGTGAAGCAATCTGTACAATGATAACAATGTAACCACAAAACGGTGAAGTGAAGCAATCTGTACAATGATACCAATGTAACCATATAACGGTGAAGCGAAGCAATCTGTACAATGATAACAATGTAACCATATAACGGTGAAGCGAAGCAATCTGTACAATGATACCAATGTAACCATATAACGGTGAAGTGAAGCAATCTGTACAATGATAACAATGTAACCATATAACGGTGAAGCGAAGCAATCTGTACAATGATACCAATGTAACCATATAACGGTGAAGCGAAGCAATCTGTACAATGATACCAATGTAACCATATAACGGTGAAGTGAAGCAATCTGTACAATGATACCAATGTAACCATATAACGGTGAAGTGAAGCAATCTGTACAATGATACCAATGTAACCATATAACGGTGAAGTGAAGCAATCTGTACAATGATACCAATGTAACCATATAACGCGACAATCATGCTGTGTTAACCATCTTTCAATATGTATAAAAATACACAAATGTCCACCATAGTGTCTTGTTTGTTCTACATCCCCTATTCAATAAAGCTGAAATTCTTCCTCAAGAAGCTGAAAAGTTGTTTAATACAAGCGGCATTCCACTCATTTTGAGAACTATTGATTTTAAAAATTGCACATTTACTCCTAAAGTAATATTTCCTTGGTCAGTAATATTTATAAGCTATACTATGACAAACACTGTGTGTACAAGAAGAATAAAATGTGTAAAATAATTAATTTTGAATTTGGGTTATTTCCCTTTATGGAATCTTAAGCTCTTCAAGAACTTCTGTCAGGTTTAACTATCACTAAAACATCATGGTTTCCAACTTATTTTTGGGTGAAAATAAAGCAAGATCGTCATGTGTCGCTTTCAAACCAATATGACTGTTTATACACGTAATACCAATGCCAGTATGTACAACATAGATGCATATAGACATTTAAGACTGACATGTACAAAATGTTCATGCTTCCCCATACATCACATCTTCCAGATAAAAACAATACATAAAGCCATGCAGACACATGTTGAGCTACAATAGAAGACAATGTACTTTCACGTCTATGGAGCAGTTAGCAACCTGATCAAATACATCCTTTACCCCACCTCAGATTGCAAATTGCAAAAAACATGTGTGAGCACAGGCAGCAGACAGTTTGGGAGCAGAAGATTTTAATGTCATTGTTAAATATTCCTTTTTTAAATAATATTTAGATATCTGTAGATATTAGATACATTATGAAAAACATCTGACTGATCTATCACAACAACTAAGCTCTTGCTCCGAGAATATCAAAGGATGGACCAAAGGTGCAGAGTTTACAGTGCTACTATGTAGCCAGTCATCAGCATTCCTCCTTCTTCCACGGAATTAGTATCATAACATAGACGGATACACCATCAAAACACCATCCATCAAAACACAAGTAAAGACTGCTTTCTGATATACATTTTTAGTTTGGAAGTGATATACAGGCATTCAGAAAACTCGGATTTTATGAGGCCTGATCTTGTTCAGAATTCTGCATAAATTAATCTCAGAGGCCCGACCAAGTTGATACTAGTCCAAATGCTAAATGAACAAACTGAAAACCTTAGTAGGACACACAAACTAGCTGGCAAAGAGAGTAGAACCCTACCTCATAAACTCATAGTTTGCTCATGTTTGTATTATGTACATAGCCATGATAGCACATTGTCTTATCAAGTAGCTTGTTTTATTTTATTCTGCACTAATTTAGGTCCATAGTATGGCCAGCATGCAAATAAGCATATAAATAGTAACAAACCTTCTCCTAATGCACGAGAAAAATAGGAAAAAATCATAATTTTATAAAGGATGAGTAATACTGTAGCACGGAATGATTATTTCGATATATTATTTAATTAGATGTTGTTTCACATCAAAGTTTTTACTTTTTTTAAATAAATTTAAATTCATAATGAAGGTTATAATGATTTGACTATTTCAATTTGTTGTAATTAAAATGAATTAAGAGATACTGAGACTAAATAATGACAAACTAGCAGAAAATAAATCACATTTTAAAGGCATTTCCATTTCAGAACCTCTATTGCTACACATCTATTTCAGAATATCTACTGCTACACATTTATATACCTTTATTTTCAATTTGAATGAGCTGCTGGTGTCTTCCACTCCCAGACTTTCTTGTTTGAAGTAACTCTCCGACATATTGGCCATCTTCGACGGAGGAGCTCCGGGAGGTGAAGATGCCGGCCGCTTACTTCCAGCCATTGGACTCTCTGTCTCTGAAGGGTTACCCTCAACATCTACAATGGGCTCCTCAATGACACTGGAATTACCAAGAAGGAATGAGTCACTCAAACTAAACAACCTGCATAGCCACTAATCCATCAATCATCCCTTCATTTTAATACAAAAGTGCGACCTTGTGGCTTACACGTCCATGCTCCATCAGGATCATCGTCACAATCAATATTGAGCACCTATTTGTGAGACTGTGAAAATGCAAGTATCACACACAAGTATCACATGTAGCAGATAGTCATCATCATCATTATCACCATCATCATCCTCATCATCAATATTGAGCACCTACTTGTGAGCTAGGCTGTGAAGATGCTGCCATCGTATATGATCACATGTAGCAGATAGTCAACACCACCACCACCAAAACCACCACCACCACCACCACCACCACCACCACCACCACCATCATCATCATCATCATCATCATCATCATCATCATCATCATCATCATCATCATCACCACCACCATCATCATCATCATCATCATCATCATCATCATCATCATCAGTCATCATCAATAATGAGCACCTACTTGTGAGACTGTGAAGATGCCAGTATCACCATAATCATCACCATCACCATCACCATCATCATCATCATCATCATCATCATCATCATCACTAATGAGTACCTACCTATGAAGCTGTGAAGATGCAGGCATCACATGTGGTAGACAGTCATCATCATCATCACCATAATCATCATCATCATTATCATCATCATCATCAATAATGAACACCTACTTGTGAGGTTGTGAAGATGCCAGTATCACATGTGGTAGACAGTCATCCCCATCACCATCAACATCATCATCATCATCATCACCGTAATCATCAACATCATCATCATAACTAATGAGTACCTACCTATGAAGCTGTGAAGATGCAGGCATCACATGTGGCAGACAGTCATCATCATCATCACCATAATCATCATCATCATCATCATCATCATCACTAATGAGTACCTACCTATGAAGCTGTGAAGATGCAGGTATCACATGTGGCAGATAATCGTCGTCGTCGTCATCAAACATATCTGTCATTTGTTCGGACACAATGGCCGGGTTGATCATTGGTTTCTTCTCCTTAACGTTGAACACCATGAAATTCTGAATATAACAAGGTATAAATGGATCATAATGAAGTTCTGAATATAACAAGGTATAAATGGAACACCAAGAAATTCTGAATATAATGATGTATAAATGGAACACCATGAAGTTGTGAATAAATGTGGAACACCATGAAACTCTGATATAATGAGATATAAGTGGAACATGAAGTTCTAAATATAACGAGGTATAAATGGAACACCATGAAGTTCTGAATATAATGAGGTATAAATGGAACACCATGAAGTTCTGAATATAACGAGGTATAAATGGAACACCATGAAGTTCTGAATATAACGAAGTATAAATGGAACACCATGAAGTTCTGAATATAATGAGGTATAAATGGAACACCATGAAGTTCTGAATATAACGAGGTATAAATGGAACACCATGAAGTTCTGAATATAACGAGGTATAAATGGAACACCATGAAGTTCTGAATATAACGAGGTATAAATGCAACACCATTAAGTTCTGAATATAACGAGGTATAAATGCAACACTGAAGTTCTGAATATATTGAGGCATAAATGGAACACCATGAAGTTCTGAATATAACGAGGTATAAATGCAACACTATGAAGTTCTGAATATAACGAGCTGTGTCACACCATGAAGTTCTGAATATATTGATGTATAAATGGAACACCATGAAGTTCTGGATATAATGAGTTATAAATGTTACACCATGAAGTTCTGTATATAATGAGCTAAGTCAAACCATGAAGCTCTGAATATAATGAGGAATAAATGTCACACCATGAAGTTCTGTATGTTACAACATATAAATGTCACACCATGAAGTTCCGAGCATAATGAAGTATAAATTTCACACCATGAATATAACATGGGTAAAAACATCACACTATGCTGGCATTCTTAGTCTGTTGAAAAATTCCACTGAATCATTGATTTGTATACATACTATTGAATCTGTTTTTGTATTAGTCTATTCAATAAAACTTATCCGATAACTTCTACATAGCATATTATGTAAGTATATGATCATATTTTAGCATATGCTGTTTTCGCCAATTTAAAATACTCCATATTGATTAAATACTGTAGAGTCAAATGTATTTTGCCTTGTTCGTAGGCAATAATTAATAACAAATGATATAGAATATTATATTAAACAAGTCCCTTGATACCATGATATTTTTATTTACAGTCAAATCTATTACAGAAGTGTAACCTGCAGAAATACAGAGATTATTTAACTGCGGGTTAAGCAAATGCGAGTAAACAAAAACAAGAGGTCAATGACCTTGAAGCTCTACTGATAGATTTTGATAGCTAGATCACCATTCTAATTTAATAAAAATCTGTCAAGTAGTTTCAGAGGAGTAGTCGCTACAAGTTGAAGTTTTTACTATATAACTCTAGGTAAACAAAGATGGCCACTGGCAGCCATGTTTAAAGTCGAATCAAAATAATTTTCGACAAGGATCAACATCTTGTCATGCTGATCATTTCAGAAAAAGTCCCATATCAATATCACTTACAGTTTTCAAGAAATAGTCGCTACAAACTTGTTTTTAAAAATCTATGTTTAGCCGTGGCGGCTATCTTGAATTTCCGGCCAGCCTGAAATTTTTCTAGGATCAACTAGACATCAAGAGCAACATTCCTGTGAAGTTTCATGTAGTTTCAGAGGAGTAGTCGCTACAAGTTTTTACTATATAACTCTTATGTAAACAAAGATGGCCACTGGCAGCCATGTTTAACGTCGAATCAAAACAATTTTTGACAAGGACCAACATCATGGCATGCTGATCATTTTAGAAAAAATCCCATATCAATATCACTTATAGTTTTCAAGAAGTAGTCGCTACAAACTTGTATTTTAAAAATCTATTTTTAGCTTTGGCGGCCATCTTGGATTTCACATCAACATGAATTTTTGCTAGGATCAACTAGACTTCATGGGCAACATTTCTGTAAAGTTTCATGAATATCCATCAGTAGTTTCAGAGGAGTAGTCGATACAAATAAAAGTTTACGGACGGACAGACAGACGCCCCACCACGGCATAAGCTCTGCTGATCTCTGATCAGTCGAGCTAAAAACAGCACATGACACTACCATTGAATGAAGGATTTGCGTAATGTAATCAAACACAGCACTTAAATAATCTATTTATTACTTTGACCAGGCTGAAGAGAGAATAACTGTATAAGTGAAAAAGAAAACAAAGTCCTACATCTGGTACATGTAGACAGGATGGTCTGAATCGGCCAAACAGGATAAAGTAGAAATCTGCCACTCCACACCTCAGTTTGCTGTCGTGGGATAAACCCAAGCTGTAACATAATACATATGTATTCATTTTACCGATGCACTAGTTCATTTAATAATTGAATTTGAGGAACATGTTTGTTGCCTTTCATTAATTTATTCCCATAGAAAAACTTTCAATTTAGTATTAGTATAAGTAAGCCCTATTCTTATATCTAGGAAGACATTATGTAATTTGAGAAGCCATGCACTGAGATGGGCAACATGGACATGGACACAGATTCATAATGAAATGAAGGTTTATGAAACAGGCATTCCATTTCTATATTAAAGCACCACCCAAAGTATCAACAAAACACCAGGAAGGACAGTGGCCCAAAATAGACAAATAAGTTTAATACACCAAAACAATGTATACTGAAAGGAAAAAGAAACGCAGGGTGCGTATTTCCGCTATATATTACATATACTGCACACTTAATTCCATATATATTCCAAGGAAATCCCAAGATATTTTGTAAAAAAAAAAGTGCAGTTAGTTAGAGAAAGGACACAACTGTGATGTTGTAGACGTTTTAATCACAGTACACGTTGTAACAAGAAATTCATAAATGCTGAAGTTCCTCTTTGAAAAATTGAGCCAGTTCAGTACTGTATTTAATGTTAAGTGATTGCAACATTTAAAGCCCAAGTTTGCTCACCTGCTTGAGCCAAATGCGCATTCTGACGATAATGAAACTTTAAAGGGGTAACCATTGGTGTGTTCAGTGCTGTTTAAACCTTCTTTCTAAAAGGACAGGCCTAATGTCGCCCTGTACCATTCGATTAGCAGTAGCATATTAAACATAGAATATATAGCGGAAATACGCACCCTGCATTTCTTTTCCCTTTCAGTATATATAAATGACAGTACTATGATTAACATTACAGTAATCAGCATAAATTAAAAAAAAATAACAAAATTACCAGAAAAAAAAAATCTATGTTAAGTTTCACTTCTGAACATTGTATCTTGCTCATGTTAACATACTATTTTTATATTGGTGAAAATAGTCTCCCGGCAGGAGATTTGGCAAATATGTTGCATTTGAGAGCTCACATATTTAGGTTGAGATGTTTTTACTTTATTTACTTTGTAAGCCGACTCTTAAACATTCTTCTCTTATTTTTCAAGTTACATTTTTATAATCTCACTTTATTTAAACATGTTGGACTGGTATGGTATGTTCTTACTTCATAAGGTTCCATAGCCTGTTCACCAGAGCTTCTGTGTTGAGTAGACTTTCATCGCCCCGTCTGAATGGAGGGTTCTCACATAGCAGCCGCAAT
Organism: Cyrtodaria siliqua; assembly: GCA_037043455.1. NCBI lineage: Eukaryota > Metazoa > Mollusca > Bivalvia > Adapedonta > Hiatellidae > Cyrtodaria > Cyrtodaria siliqua. The sequence goes on along the minus strand of JAWPHD010002356.1, from coordinate 178,063 downwards.
ACCTCATATCTACAAAGCAGAGGATACAATAACACCAATCTTAGAAATATCAGAACATGATCTCTATAAAACAACAGACTGGTGGGCACAACATAGTGTGATTGATTGGGATAACTGACTACAGTAATCAACAGTTGCAAAGCTCATTCAGGTTAACTAAACTCATATATACCTCTTAAGCTGTTGGATACAATTTCTCCTAACTCAACATTGAAAATATGAAAGGAATATTTTTTAAATAATAACATTTGTTATGTTTGACCTGGAACCATGAAATATAATGACAATATAGGTATAGTAACAGTAATTTTGACCTGGAACAATGAAATATAATGACAATATAGGTATAGTAACAGTAATTTTGACCTTGGAACCATGAAATATAATGACAATAAAGGTATAGTAACAGTAATTTTGACCTTGGAACCATGAAATATGACAATATAGGTATAGTAACAGTAATTTTGACCTTGGAACCATGAAATATAATGACAATATAGGTATAGTAACAGTAATTTTGACCTTGGAACCATGAAATATAATGACAATAAAGGTATAGTAACAGTAATTTTGACCTTGGAACCATGAAATATAATGACAATATAGGTATAGTAACAGTAATTTTGACCTGGAACAATGAAATATAATGACAATATAGGTATAGTAATAGTAATTTTGACCTTGGAACCATGAAATATAATGACAATAAAGGTATAGTAACAGTAATTTTGACCTTGGAACCATGAAATATGACAATATAGGTATAGTAACAGTAATTTTGACCTTGGAACCATGAAATATAATGACAATAAAGGTATAGTAACAGTAATTTTGACCTTGGAACCATGAAATATGACAATATAGGTATAGTAACAGTAATTTTGACCTTGGAACCATGAAATATAATGACAATATAGGTATAGTAACAGTAATTTTGACCTTGGAACGTTTGACCTGAAATGTAATCACAACCCTAAACACAAGAGGAATACATTGATCAAATGAATTTGAAAAAAAAACACCTAATGTTATTGAGCGGAAACTATATATAGGATCTACAGAAGTGGGTGACACTGTATACTCTATTTTCAATGGTGTGGGCATAACAGTTCAAACTGCATTATACCTGACTTGGTAGTCTGAGTCTTTTTCTACAACTTCTAGGAGCCAGTACAGCTCTGCAACGTTCACATCAGCTGGAAATGGAAATATAGAGCAGTTGGTCATCTTGCTTGTTATGAAATACAAATGTTATCATATATTTAAGGACATAATAAACATTGTAAACCTCCTTTTATAATCGTGTCTGTATCAAGCATTACCAGCATAAATGCATAAAATACTTCATATTGACATAATGAAAATTAGTTGTGCAAGTATACATATCTATAATTACATGCCCAGTAAGATTAAGTAACGATACTGTAAAAGTGGTTTTAAACTGCATTTTAAGTCTGACAAATATTTTTGAATCATTAACATGTACAACAGGACACAGAAACGTTTGTTACAAAAACAAGTGGAAGTACGTGAACTATTTACTGACTTTTGATGAAGTCTACAAGAGCTTCAATGGCCACAATACGGACGTCTCTGAATATTCCAGGCTGTGCATAACTTCTGAATATTGATGCATCACTTGGCAAATGGCCAAACTTCTGTAAGACACGAATGGCTCGCAGACAGCTGAAATAAGTATGCAGTGTGGAACTGAACTGAATATTTGTTTTAAAGGCTCATCAACACATTATAGGTTACTTAGATTCACCCCAGAGAGAGCGGAAAGATACATAGGAACCTGACGTACTCTTACTTTTGACATGTTTTAACATTCGACGTTCTTTAACGTGCTCGGAGGATAGACTGTGATACAAGGGACCACCTGGTTAACGTCCAGATCCGCCTGATGAGGCTAAGGTAAAGACCTTGTCTAAGATCACACTGCCGAAACTCAAAGGAAGTAAAAGACTGAATAACCAGGTATGAGGTACAGAATGGAAATGGTCATTTTACGTGATGTATAAAGAATATTGTACAGCTATTTTAATATATCATCCTGTATCAACCTGAGACCCCAATATCAGTCCAAGACACATGTTTTACATCATTAAACGTATATATTTATACTGTTGGCAAACGTAAGAATGGCACTCAGATCAAAACAAAATATAATTAACAGTTCTTACATTCAATTTATAGCTCTGCCCTCTCTTGTCCATGGGTACAGTTGCCAGAAACATTGGCCATGTGCTCCATTGTATTTTACAGTTGTCTGTGGGACTACATTATTAGTTATTGGGTTTGTTACTGACCCCCTACAGAAATATGTATGGTCAGTAAGATTTATAGGGGGTGAGGCAATAGCCGAGTCCCCCTATATATATGACTGACCCCCTACAGAAATAAAAGGCAAAAAAAAAAAAAAATTAACCCATTTTAATGGAGCGTCGTTCGCGCAGTTTGACGTCATGACGTTGACATCACGACCGGTACAGTTTAAAAACATTATTAATTTACTTATTATGTTTGTTACTAACGCCTTAAAGAACTATTTGCAAATAATTTAAACTTTGAATCGGATTTGTGGTCCATATTGTTTTAGTGACCCTCTATGAAATCTACTGACCCACTATAGAATATTAGAGGGTCACCATGTAACCGCTCTAATCCAATGAAATTCACATCTTTTAGGTGCAAACACTTTCTGTACTTTTAAATGATTCAAATCTCCAGGGTATATAAGCTTAACAGAACTATGTATTGATGACAAGCAATCAAAGCGAATTATAATTCATGACAACAATCACATACAGATTATTTTTGATTGATTGGAAAGTAGTGTGAGTGTAAACTGCATTACACACCTTAAACTGTCACAGGCAATAATCCCTGGACCAATTCTGTATAAATGCAGGGTTGTTCAAGTGAACCTACCTGACAGATACGGTGTACCTGTAACAAGACAGGAGTTTCTCCAGGTTCAAACATCTGGTGATCTCCTCCAGGATGAGTTTAGTATCAGAGGCCAGATCTGCGTTCACACTTTGTCTGAAATGTACAAAAGAAACATAGAATACTTCGAAACTAGATGGCCACGGACTGCATTTCGAGCATACACAATGTCATTTCAGGTCGACAAGAAGGACAAACTGATGCAGTTTGGTCAATGTATCGTGAATAGACACAAGATCACCAAGTCAGGTCAATACGAGGAATATACTGATGCAGTTTGGTCAATGTATCGTGAATAGACACAAGATCACCAAGTCAGGTCAATACGAGGAATATACTGATGTAGTTTGGTCAATGTATCGTGAATAGACACAAGATCACCAAGTCAGGTCAATACGAGGAATATACTGATGCAGTTTGGTCAATGTATCGTGAATAGACACAAGATCACCAAGTCAGGTCAATACGAGGAATATACTGAAGCAGTTTGGTCAATGTATCGTGAATAGACACAAGATCACCAAGTCAGGTCAATACGAGGAATATACTGATGCAGTTTGGTCAATGTATCGTGAATAGACACAAGATCACCAAGTCAGGTCAATACGAGGAATATACTGATGCAGTTTGGTCAATGTATCGTGAATAGACACAAGATCAACAAGTCAGGTCAATACGAGGAATATACTGATGCAGTTTGGTCAATGTATCGTGAATAGACACAAGTTCACCAAGTCAGGTCAATACGAGAAACATACTGATGCAGTTTGGTCAATATGCCACCAATGGAATTTCAAATCAAAACTTGTATTCTAAGTCGGACGTGACCTATATCTTGGAGATAAAGTAGGTCACAGCGATAAAAAAAGTTTGATCAATATGCCACCAACAGTAGTTGAGATTCAGAACTTGTACTCAAAATCGGAGTAACCTATATTTCGAAGAAAGTAGGTCACAGCAACTAAAACATTTGATCAGGTCAATAAGAGAAACATAATGATGTTTGATCAATATCCCAACAACAGAGGCTGAGATTCAAATCTTGTATCCAAGATAAAAAAAAATGCACGTGAATATATTTCGGAGAAAGTAGGTCACATCGACAAAAAAAACTCAGGTCAATAAGAGGAACATACTGATAAAGCAATATGCCACCAATGGAAGCTGAGACTCAGAACTTGTTTCTTAAACCGGACGTGACCTATATTTCAAAGGAAGTAGGTCACAGCAAAGACAAAATTGGTTCACCATGCCAGATCGATAAGAGGAACATACTGATGCAGTTTTGGCAGTATCCCTATAATTACTGACGCAGTTTTGGCAGTATCCCTATAATAATAATTTTATTTAATTATGCAAAAAGTGATTACAAGGGCAGTTAAGAGAATATTACTCTGTGCCAGTGACAATACATACCCAGTAATAGTGACTGTAAGGACAGTTAGAGAATATTACTCTGTGCCAGTGACAATACATACCCAGTAATAGTGACTGTAGGGACAGTTAGAGAATATTACTCTGTGCCAGTGACAATACATACCCAGTAATAGTGACTGTAGGGACAGTTAGAGAATATTACTCTGTGCCAGTGACAATACATACCCTGTAATAGTGACTACAATTTAATTGAATGTTGTTTAAAGCCTCATCAACACAGTATAGGTTATTTAGAGCCACCCCAGAGAGAGGGGAAGGATACACAGGAATCCGGGAACTGTTCCCTACTCTTATTATCGAATAGATTCCTATGGTTCTTTAACGTGCTCGCCCGGTTTACGTCCCAATCCGACGGACGAGGCTAAGGGAAAGTGTCTTGCCCAAGAACCTCAGTGGCACCACGGAGGATTGAACCCGGGGCCTCCGGTTACAAATCCGCCGTGCTACCGACTGCAAGGGCAGTTAGAGAATATTACTCTGTGCCAGTGACAATACATACCCAGTAATAGTGATTACAATGGCAGTTAGAGAAAATTACTCTGTGCCAGTGACAATACATACCCAGTAATAGTGACTGTTGTTATAGCGGGGGTTATGGTGGCTGCCAGGGCATCAATTAGGGCAGCACGGTAGTAATTGTCCGAGTACTGCAACAAAAAACAGTCATAAAATAAAACAAGAGACATTTGTAAAACATATTCCCCATCCCACACTACCCCATCAAGGGCTATAACTAAAGTTATTAAACAGAAACCAATATTTCTATTTATAAAAACGGTGACCATGACCTTTGACCAAATAACAATCCCAAGCTTCCTTTCCATGAGCCGCACCTTGTGATGAAGTTTCATACATGCCACCTCTCCTTCGAAGCGGGACATAATAAATAGGTTGCTGAGTTGTATGTCCAATTCCTGTATTTAAAAATATATTGAGAAACCTCCCCGTAAAGGTATATGACTACGAGATGACAAATATTTCACCTTATTTGTTAACTGTTTGGTATCAAAATAAAAATATTTTGTTCAATGAAGTTGATGATTTGCTATTCAGATCTACAAGTATATTGGCTTCAAATTTAAACAAAATGTGGAGATATTTCAAGATTTTAGACAGTTTGAGATATTTCCCCTTACAAACAAATCTGTAATTATTTAATGACAGTTATGCTAGACTTTGAACACAAAACTATACTGGTACCTTGTGTTTGCTGTTGTCATTGTACTTGAAGAGATCCAACAGGAATCTGACAACATCTGGGGGACAGATGTTCTGTACACTCCTTAACTGGGCCATCGACATGGGGATAGCCTGGAATATAGGGCCACACATATACATGTTTATCTACAGATCTGACAACATCTGGGGGACTGATGTTCTGGACATGCCTTAACTGTGCCATGGACATGGGAACAGCCTGTAATATAGGACCACATATACATGTTTATCTACAGATCTGACAACATCTGGGGGACTGATGTTCTGTACATGCCTTAACTGGGCCATGGACATGGGAACAGCCTGTAATATAGGACCACATATACATGTTTATCTACAGATCTAACAACATCTGGGGGACTGATGTTATGTACATGCCTTAACTGGGCCATGGACATGGGAACAGCCTGTAATATAGGACCACATATACATGTTTATCTACAGATCTGACAACATCTGGGGGACTGATGTTCTGTACATGCCTTAACTGGGCCATGGACATGGGGATAGCCTGGAATATAGGGCCACACATATAAATGTTTATCTACAGATCTGACAACATCTGGGGGACTGATGTTCTGTACATGCCTTAACTGGGCCATGGACATGGGAACAGCCTGTAATATAGGACCACATATACATGTTTATCTACAGATCTGACAACATCTGGGGGACTGATGTTCTGTACATGCCTTAACTGGGCCATGGACATGGGGATAGCCTGTAATATAGGACCACATACACATGTTTATCTACAGATCTGACAACATTTGAGGGACAGGTGTTCTGTACACTGTCACTGTGCATTAGTATTTTACTAGGCTAACATGAAGAATAACAAGGCTGAATGTGAAGTGCTGTTTAATGCCTCACGAACACAATATTGAGTTGATTTAGAGCCGATGCTAGAACAGGGGAAGATACAAGTACTCTAATACTGAATACAGTCCGGTTAATGTATCTCCATCTGAGAAAGGGTGTGTATGATGAAAGGGACAATAATGGAAGTGATAATGCATACAATACAATACACTAACAAGTCGAGGCCAGCATTTCGAGCCACCAGAGTTCAAGATTGTGATCTACGAACATTTTTAGATAGGAATGTATAGTGGCCTTTTATATCTAACTATAGTCAGACACTGAGCTAAATACAAAAATTTGGTAATAAACTTGCAGACTATTGTGACGCCTATGCTGAGATTCCCTGCGTAATGGCTAAACAAATAGAATGTAATTAATTCACACACTAAACATGCAAATAATAAAGATTAATATTAATCATAGGTGTTTTATATGTCGCTATCATAGGACTGATAATCCATAGGAAGTATACATGTAAATAACAAAGATTAATATTAATCATAGGTGTTTTATATGTCGCTATCATAGGACTGATAATCCATAGGAAGTATACATGTAAATAACAAAGATTAATATTAATCATAGGTGTTTTATATGTCGATATCATAGGACTGATAATCCATAGGAAGTATACACAATTGTTATATATGTTAATATTACTGATTCATTAACCCTGTTTGAAATGCTAACGCACACCTACCTTTAAGATAAAGTAATGCTGGAAGTTGTTGAAGTTGTTCTGTCGTATAATACTGGGACATGAATGGGAACCGAACATCTTCCTGAAGATGTTCAACATGGCTGGGGGACCAGCCCATGATGCAACCATTGCATTGGCAACCTGAAATATACGGTGTAGGAAAGACACATAAATACAGAAAATGATCACCATTTATCATTAAAAGGTATCAGAAATCTTATAATACAGGGTAAGACAACTCTTTGATGTAACATTATTCTTCTATCTCAACACAATTACTTCCCCTTGCCCATGATTGAACTATTAATCTCTGCAGCTGTTATAGAAGAAAACTGAATTTAACCCAGCCAGATTTCTGTCAAATAAGAAAACTGAACACGGTACATGATCCCGTGTTTGAGATTATAAGAATCTTTCATGGGTATCCGGTGAAGATAGGGAATTCCAACCCGAGGTATAAGTGTTTTTATTGGAACCGAGGCTCTGCCGAGGTTCCGATTAAAACACTTATACCGAGGGTTGGAATTCCCTATCTGAACCAAATACCCATGATAGATTCTTTTTCTTGCATAACAGAGACATGTTGTGCGTCGACACCTCCAGCTACTAACGTTTTGCATGTTTTCCTGCATACCGGATGTTGGCGCGCGTGATTTTTATCTCGACCCTAGGGTGAGATGGAAATATCTAGCCCCGGTAAAATGGCGGATAACCTTGTCCGGTATGCAAGAAAATGATTTAGTCAGATTATTATGACTGACGTACCTTTGCCAGACACATGCTGGCCTCTATCCGGACTTTATAGTAACACTGTTCACTCTCCAGTACATCTGTCAGGGCCTTCCTTGTGGATGGGGTATTGTGCTGCTTCAGCGCATGGATAGCCTGAAATTGTACATGTCTGTGGTTAACATATGGAGGATAGCCTGAAATTGTACATGTCTGTGGTTAAATATGGAGGGTAGCCTGCAACTGTGCATGTCTGTGGTTAACATATGGAGGATAGCCTGAAATTGTGCATGTCTGTGGTTAACATATGGAGGGTAGCCTGAAACTGTGGATGTCTGTGGTTAACATATGGAGGGTAGCCTGAAATTGTGGATGTCTGTGGTTAACATATGGAGGGTAGCCTAAAATTGTGCATGTATGTGGTTAACGTATGGAGGATAGCCTGAAATTGTGCATGTCTGTGGTTAACATATGGAGGGTAGCCTGAAATTGTGTGCATGTCTGTGGTTAACATATGGAGGGTAGCCTGAAATTGTGCATGTCTGTGGTTAACATATGGAGGGTAGCCTGAAACTGTGGATGTCTGTAGTTAACATATGGAGGGTAGCCTGCAATTGTGGATGTCTGTGGTTAACATATGGAGGGAAGCCTAAAATTGTGCATGTATGTGGTTAACATATGGAGGATAGCCTGAAATTGTGCATGTCTGTGGTTAACATATGGAGGGTAGCCTGAAATTGTGCATGTCTGTGGTTAACATATGGAGGGTAGCCTGAAATTGTGCATGTCTGTGGTTAACATATGGAGGGTAGCCTGAAAGTGTGCATGTCTGTGGTTAACATATGGAGGTAGCCTGAAATTGTGCATGTCTGTGGTTAACATATGGAGGGTAGTCTGAAAGTGTGCATGTCTGTGGTTAACATATGGAGGTAGCCTGAAATTGTGCATGTCTGTGGTTAACATATGGAGGATAGCCTGCAATTGTGCATGTCTGTGGTTAACATATGGAAGGTAGCCTGAAATTGTGCATGTCTGTGGTTAACATATGGAGGGTAGCCTGAAATTGTGCATTTCTGTGGTTAACATATGGAGAGTAGCCTGAAATTGTGCATGTCTGTGGTTAACATATGGAGGGTAGCCTGAAAGTGTGCATGTATGTGGTTAACATATGGAGGGTAGCCTGAAAATGTGCATGTCTGTGGTTAACATATGAAGGTTAGCACGCACTTGCGAATTAATGAAGTAAAACATTTCAAGTTTAGCCTGAAATTGTGCAATGTACGACTAAATTTAAACCTACACTTGTGTGTATATGTGAACTAGAAAATGTGTCCATCACACACAGTTGCCTTGCTTAAAAGCTGTTAGTCAAATACTTGTGTTCCAATAATGCCAAAGTCGTTCTGCTTGACCTTCTTTTAGTAGGAACATTTTGCTGTCAGATGGTATAACGCTTGAAAGCTGTTAAGTTGTTTTTGTGCAAGAAATCAACTAAATTATTATAATAGAGTACAAAAAGGTTGATGATCATTCACAACGACCTACGATGGTCATTCACAATGACCTACTTTGAACATGTTTCTGTCAAGTAGAAGTGTTTTTGAGTTTGAAAGCTATATGGCAGTTACTGTTTGAGAAATGCAGGGTTGTCATTAAGTTCAGAGACATGAGATTTATTTTGAATTCCAAGCGATTTGACGAGGGGTCAAGGAAGTCACCGTCACATATTGAAAATACAAGTTAAGGCAAAACTAACCGATGAAAAACACCATTTTAACTGATGATTTTGATCGGCAATCAGCTACTAATGACAACCCTGGAAATGAACTAAAATGAACGAAGTAGGTCAGTCATTCACATTGAGGAACATGTTGATGTCATGTATATCTAAGTGTATATGAAGTTAGAAGGCTAAATGGCTTCTGGTATCTAAGTAATGGACTTAATCTAACAGTGAATGTAACTTTTTAAGGTAAATTAACAAACTGTGAAAAGAAGTTAAGGTCATTACTATTGACCTTAATGTTGGTAGGAACATGTTAGTACATGTAAGTGTCTAATCAAATGATTCTTTGTGTTGTTGTTTTCACAAATTTCAGTCCAAGGCAATATTTTGCCTCAAATGATGAATCTGACCATGATATATATCTAGACCCATGATATATATCTAGACTGCAAGTACACATGTACTTACCTCGCTCTGAGCCACCACGTCCCTCTCGTACTTGAGCTGGTATTGCCACATGTAGTCTGGCTGCTCCCAGTTGATGGAACGCAGTAGATTCATACTTGGGTCTACACGCAGCCACAGGACAGGGGAGTCGGCACTGAAATATGCATCAAACAGCCAGGATACGAAACATGAAATAATGGCTCAATGATTGTTTACAGAGATTGGCACATATCAGTAGGTTACAATGAAAGCAATTTTAGTGGGGCATTAGCATTTTTATTTACATTTAGGCGGACTATGGTATAAATATTTTATGGAAGGGGAGGAGGTGGTGTGTCCATCAAGACAGCCCCCGGGATGTTTTAGTAATACACCTTTGCTATAGTTAAAACAAAATGGTCCACGTAAAAGGATTGTGGGAATTTGATGGTGTGAGAAATGTAAGTAACATTTATATATGCAACCGAAGCAGGTAACAATAGCACAATAATTAACTTACTTAATTCCTGATGCTAACATTAAACGCTTGAATTTATTTTAATTTGTTGAATATCAACAGCTTTAACAGTATTAAAACCAAATATCCGCTGACAGTATCCCTATCAAACTGCTACACACGCACCAGTGGCTAAAATAAAAGGTAATTTTTGGTTATTCTTTGCATGAACAGCCGTGTGAACAAGGTTTTTCAATAACAGCTCATAGCCACCTTGACCTTTGACATTCTGAACCCAAAATAAATAGGGGTCATGCTTTCATTGTGGGCAGTCTACCGGTGTAGTTTGGTGACAGTGGCTACAGACAGGAAAGAGTTATTAGGCGAGTTATGCATGATCAGGTCATGGTGACCTTGACCTTTGTCCGACTTACCCAAATTTATAGGGTTAATCCACTCGACATGTTCAGTCTACTCAGGCAATTTCTTGAAAGTTGCTACAGAGGTTGAAGAGTTATCATGCAGACAAGGTTATTCATGATCGGGTCATGTCAACCTTGATATTTGACCTTATGACCTAAAACCAAATAAGAACCATCTGCTCACCGTGGACAGTCTACAAGTGAAATCTGACAAAACTTAAGTGTTGTGTGGGCAAGTTTTGCACGACCAACAGACCCTAAAATGAATAGTGGCTGTATAACAGATATCGTCATTTTTATGTTGATTTTTTAATACATCTAAATCAAAACTAGTCATCTCATAAATATTTTTGCCGGTAGAGAAGCTTACCCCTTTGCCGTAAATATTCCGTGTTTACATTGTTCCTATTCTCAGTAACAAGTGTCACGTGACCGTTGCTAAATATAGACTGAATTGGGCCGGTAGTTTGTGAGCTAAATGCAGTAGTTATCGTCATGTTCAGTGTAATACCCAAAAATCCATGTTAGGGATGATAAAAACGTGTGTAGTTATTAATTGAAACATAAATATACCATTGCATATGAATACACAAAAAAAATATCTAGAAAAAAAATATATCTACAATTTAAAACGTTTTTTCAACTGTAGGTATCGGATGTAATTTACTTCACTTCGACGTTCATAATTTAAAGGGAAATGACTGTCCACAAATTTAAATTGATTGATGTGAACTAGTTGTTTCCCTTGGCTGAAAATGTTTACCACATATTTTTATGCATGTCAAATTGATTCAATGGTTCGATGTAAAAGGTCAGCTATCTTAAAAGGAAATTTTCCTGCGCATGCGCATTTGCGCGTGATTCCCCCGATTGTGTTTTGTTTATAAAGGTATTTATATAGATAAACAAGTTGGTTTGAGAGTGTATGTTAACATTTCTAAACTATTTTTTCCTCCCCAATCGTCTGATGATAGTGTGTAGTGATTTGTAAAGTGGGATCGAAAAATAATCACAACATCGAGCGTTTTATTGATAATGACGAAATCTGGTAAATGACGATAACTGGTACACAACCAGTAGGGGTGATACTCTCACCATGGACAATCTATCCATGAAGATGGATTACGTTATCATAAATGACTCAATGTTATGGAACTGAAACAAAGTTGTTTACAGACAAACAGATGGACAGAGTTATTACTATAGAGCTCGCATGCAGAGCCAATAACTGTAGAACTCGTCATGTGGGCATTTAGAATATGGGGGAAAAAGAGCTTTAAGACTTACCAACACCGTAGGATATACATTAGAAATGACTACAATTACTGCTGCTGAATACTTACTCCATCGCACTGAGATCCATGTCCACCTCCTCTCCTGTCATTAGTGGAATCTTCTTCTTTTTGTTTCTATGGTAACAAATACATCAAATATTAATACTTAACAAGAGTGATTTGTTTTTACTTCAGTAATGGCATTGTCAACAGGTATATCACGAAGTGGGAATATCACCTTATTTATATTGTACGGCTGAATTCTGAACATCTGGGACAACACAAATGTTGTAAATATTAAAATCAGAAAAACATTTGTTTTACCTCATGTCAAATAATGAATTTCATATATACACTCTGGCATTCCTTATCTGTTTTACAATATTTAGAACACTAGTGAAGGACCAGTCCACCATCCTCAACCTTATACTACCCATTAAGCAAAATACACAAATACCTTATCACAACTGCAAGTTTAACACATAACAACTCTATGACGCAAAACAAATGAAATGAACACAAAAAGAAAATGAATGCTTTAACGGAATGTATGCATACAGCCAAACAAGTGCTATTATTGAGTGTTCGGAAAAACTTCGAAAAAAGTGAAAGAATTATTATAAACAAAGAAGATATGACCATATGAAGGTTGTTGTAAAATAGATATGGGAGATGCCATTATTAGCTCTATGAAATCATAGTTATGACATCATAGTTCCAAATTACCATATAATTTTTTTATGACATATTTATGCATATCATTTAAAGCAAAGAAAATCATGCAAATGAATGCAAATTCGTTTACTGGTCACATAAGGGTTAAAACTGTTATTCCATTAAAACATACATGAGACCAAGGGAAATAATTACTTTCGATTTGAACACTGACCCATAGATGCAAAATTGATTTTGGAGAACCAAATTTCAGAAAAAAGGGTTCACCCATAGATGTTTATTAAATTGCCTTCCTGGGGTCCCTGGTATGTTTTAATGGAATAGCCCTAATGCATTATTAAACTTTAATCTAATTACTTTTCATACAGTTTCTGCTACAGTACATGTTTCTTACAAACCAGTAAAGTATCCGATTTATAAATATTTCATGGTATTATGATGTCATGATTCTCAAAATGGCGGATTCCATATCCATTTCAAAAGAACCTTCAAATGACCATATCTTGTTTATCATCTGGTTTTGATACTTCTTTCACCCATTTTTAAGTTTTTCAGAACTCTCAATATACAGATTGTTTGGCTATAAGCCTACTTTACCTTTAACATATTCAAAAAGACTTACACTGAGTTCCTTTAGATAAATATTTTATGAAGCACAGTTAGTTATATATCAGCTGTATTATATACTGAGGAAAAAAGTTCTGTATACAATATGAAATAATACTGTATACAAGATATACTGACATTTTGGGACTTTACAGGCTTGACCCCTACGTTCATTTATTCGTTACGTCATTAAGATGTTTGACTGTTATTTTTTGATGTGTGTTTAATAAAATATTGTGTCTATGGCAGTAGTTTCTTGATTTTACAAGCAAAAATGTATTATTTCCAGGGTGCAACAAAAACCTGCTAAACTTTTTTCCCTCAGTATATATAAACCCAAACACCAGTATGACAATACTTGCACTTTTTTAAGCAACTATAGCAATATCAAAAAAGTAAATTGTACACCTTTGTGTCACTTCTTGCTGGGGTTTTAAGACTGTTTCAATGTATGGGTAAGACATATAACACTATATATAATACTTGTAATTTTCCTACTGAGACAACAACATATCATTGCAACACACATCTCTGAAATCATTCAACCACCAAAATAACTTACACATGTCTTCCATGACATGTATTTCATACCATTACAGTGTTTTATTTTACTGTTTTTATAGCCGTTGGGCTATATTCGCAATGCTAAAAACATATATTTTTTTCCCAATTTTGAGACAAAATTCCCAATTGAAAAGAAACAAAAATTAAAAAAAAGGTCAGTGTGACAAGTATTGAGTACCGTATGAAACACTTTTAAATGGCTGTTGACCTTGGTGTACTGTACTGTAAATAGTATTAAAAATAAACTTATAAAATGTCAGAATGTTTTACTGTATTCTTCCCCAACTTTATGAAAATTTGTGCTAGAATTCCCAAATATGATGGCATGGGTTATGTTCCAAAAGAATAGAAAAAACACACACTGCTTTGCTAGGCCTTCTAACGGTTAAAGCTGCACTTTGTGTTTTGCTATAACACGAGGTTGGACCTGAACTATGTCTGGAATATGTTTCAAGGATATTTGTATTCTTGTTGCTATAAACCTGTATTCATATATTACAGGGCCGTCTTTCTGTATTGGGGGAATGGGGCCGGGGCCGTGAGAGGGGGGAATTTTGCGTCGATTTTAAAGGAAAGGGGATTTTTTTCTACAAAATTTGCATCAATTATATATCTATTTTTTTTTTTTTATTTAAGTGGCACCAAGAATGTTCCATTCCAAATTACAAAAAGTATGCTGTTTTCCTGTATAGGAGTTTAACATTTTCTAATATATATACTTATATATATATTTTTTTAAGGGGAATTTTTCACAGGAAAAGGGGAAAAATATATACTTTTAGGGGAGGGGAATGGAACGGTCAAACGACGGCCCTGTATTAAGGTCTAAACTTTGCATTACCTCGTAAATTGCTTGCTTCTTTAAATATTCATCGACCTCATTTCTTGATTAATACCCTCTGTGTAATTATACTCAAAAACATGTCTAGGTATTTTTAAAAAATGTCAGCATTTTTGTACAAATTAAAGGACTTTTCTTACTTCCAAGATGGAGTTTTAGAAAAAAAATAGTGAAACACGCATTGCTTCTTAATGAAAATTTATAATTTTATGTAGCTACATGTATCGGGATGCTGCAGTATATGAACATTATAGAGTATATATTTACCTTCTGCTTTTGGAATGACATGTAATCTCAAATTTTGTTCTGTTCTCTTCTATATTGAAGGTATGATTAAACGAGCCATCTAATTCTTGTATAGTGACTTCCAATGGTCCCTGTCAACAAAGGCATCATGTCATTACATGGTGCATTAAACAAGGGAAAAGTCATAACATGACAGACTAAACAAGAGAACAGTCGAAATGTTGTTCAAGAAACTAGTTATTTAGCATGAGTTGAGTTGATTGTATGGTTGTATGGTATTTTACGTTGTTTTCAACACATGTAAGGTTATATATGACTGCCGATTGTTTTTTGTGGTGGAGGCAGACCACCCACTTTTCCTGGGTAGAACCAGTACTGTACACCTCCCGTCATCCATAAGAATCGACACTTCCTCACTTACAAGTCGAGCTCCTAGTGGGATTCGAACCCGTAGCGGTGAGAGGCAAAGGTTTACAATGCAACGTTGTTAACCATTCGGCCACGGAGACTGAGTTGAGTTGATCTGGGTTTTAAGAAGCCCCAGTACAAAAAGGTTATATGGTGTGAAACAGGAATGAACATGCCAGGCTCATCCTCCATTTACATCAAGATAAAATATGAAGATTGGGCCTAGAACCTTCTTATCTGTAGAGCTGCAGAGTTGCTGCAAGTTCTATAGTAAACACTCCATTTACGATAGAGCCACATACCGGTTTTTTTAACGTGCTCGGAGGATAAACCGATACATGGGACCGCCTGGTTTACGTCCCCAACCGGCGGACGAGGCCGAGGGAAATTGTCTTGCCCAAGAACACACCGACGAAACTCAGTGGCACCACGAAGGATTGAACCCGGGGCCTCCGGTTACAAATCTGCCGCGCTACCTACTGCGGCACGCCAGCCCTTGAATGTGACAGTGTGTTTGTGAGATTGCAGTGGTTGTATTCTACGCCGGCAACCACACGGGGATTATTTAGCATGAACAGACAAGAGAAAATCTCTATTTTTTATTTTTTTGAAGGTTATAATATGACCTGAACATTATTTTAAATACTTAGCCAACAAAATTTTTATCCATAAACTAATGCATTATCAGAAAATTATTCATATAAAGGGGAACAACTTGAAAAACTTACCACATATTTGAGTGAACCTTTGGCCGTGTAGTCCTGTTTAATTTCCAGTTCCACAACATTTCTCTTCCTGTTGAACACAAAATTACCAACAAATCTTGCACAACCGCCCTGTGTTCTAAGATACGGTGTCAAGGAAAACAGTCCAGACAGGATTCACTCACACAACATTTGTATCACTCAGCCATCATGCTTAACATTACATTACAGTAACATCCATACAGTATAACCATGTATACACTGATTGTAACCAGGCCTGTCATCATGCTTACCATTACACTACAGTAACACCCATACAGTATAACCATGTATACATTGATTGTAACCATGCCTGTCATCATGTTTTGTTTTATTAACTTAGTACAAATGTGAAAAGTGCAAACAACTTCGTCTGTCTAAACCTATTGCTCATTCCTCTGCCAAGCTCTTCTTTACTTCAGAATATAGCAGATAATTACAACAAACTGCTACGGCCAAAAGATAAGTAATTGGAACAAATCTAGCAGACCTGAACCATAAACCTTCATTAATTCGCACTTTTACAGCAAACTGGCATTAATTTCTGTTAGTTGTCAAAATGAAGTATGACCAAATTTCGAAATTAAAAAGAAGAATCAATGAAATGATACAAGAGGCAGCCCGATGGACGAAGCTAAAGAGTTTTGACACACCGAAGACATCCAGTGGCACTGGTAAGGTTAAACAAGTTATCACCGCATTCAGAGACTAGAGACTGTGCTTTCCACTGGGCCACCGCGGCTCTCTAGTGAACAACTCTAACCAAACATGGCAGACCCTGATGTCACATACTCAACATGGCACACATATACAGAAGGATACACCCACTGTTCTATAAATGGCTGAATATCCTTCCCTGTCACTGTAGATATGATCTTCAGAAACTGAAAATACAAATGTTAACAATGGTTTGCATTCAAAAGAAAATGCTGAAAATAATGGAATCTTGCTCCATGATAAAATTTAGGTATTTTAAAATTTCTAAATAAGTTATTACTAGAGCTGTCACTTTTTAAGGGCGACAAATATACCCCCGTTACCAGCCCCCCACATACCGCACCCTACCGCTTGAGTAAAGATTGAGTGGAATAGGATTTTCATGTCAGGTAATGGTGGCCTTGACCTTTGACCTCCTGACCTCAAAATCAATAGAGGTCATCCTCTCACCACAGACAGTCCACCCATGAAAATTCACGAGATTTGCTTCAGGCAGAGAGGCGTTATGGCGCGAACAAAGTTTTTCATTATCGGGTCCTTTGACCTACTGATCTCAAAATCAATAGGGGTCGTCCTCTCACCACAGGCAGTTCAACTATAAAGTTTCATGTGATTTGCTTCAGGGGGAGAGGAGCTATGGAGCGGACAAGGTTTTTCATTATCGGGTTCCGGTGACCTAGACCTCTGACCTACTGACCTCAAAATCAATAGTGGTCGTCCTCTCACCACAGACAGCTCACCTATGAAGTTTCATAAAATTTCTTCAGGGGGAGAGGAGTTATGGAGCGGACAAGGTTGCGTCTACAGACAGATAGACGGACGGACGGTGGGAAACCAGTATACCCCGCTAAACTGCAATCATGAGAAGATCTATACATTTCTAACGGATCCATCAGTAAATGTACAGGCTCTCTATATCCAAATAATGATTGTTATACTAGGTGTTACTAGACTAAAGCTTTGATATACACGGAAACTATACTCACAGACTGTGTAGAGAGCAGCATGTTAGCCCAGGAATTAGACTGGAATTTCTGTTGTGATGCTGAATAAGCCAGGGCCAGTAACTTGTTAACACCTGTATGTATATAATGTACACATACAGTAAATATACAAGTTGTATACATGTGTAATGTTCATACAGGTGCACATGTAAAAAAATGATGTACATGTATTATGTTGAGAAAAAAGTTTTAACAAGTTGAAACAGAGTTATCAATGTCCTGTCCCCCTTCTAGGTAAATATGTCTGAAAAAATAGTGTTTTGGTAATAATTGCTATATGATCGTGTTCCCGCCTTAATTACATTTAGCGATGAGAAAGCTTATATTAGCAGGGTTTTATAACGGATATTTCAACAAAACATGTTTAAAAAAGTTTTTTACTTAAAAAAATGTTATAACCTGCTTAAAATTACCAAACAAATGTTTTAATTTACATTATTTAAACTTTTTCAGTCAAAATTACGGTTTTATTTCATACCCCAGCCAACCCTGTTTTTGCTTCTTGGAGAAGGAGTTGGATGGGGTATGAAAGTTAATACTTGGACCACGTAATGCAATTAAATAAGATAAATTATTGAATCCCTTTAAATTTAATGACTAGTTTCGGTCACAAGAAAGTACTATGGACAGATTGACAGACAGACGAAGACTAATTCTATGTCCCTTCACTTTCCTTCGACGAGCGAGGGACTAATAGGTTGTATGCTTACGTAAGAATTGCTTTTTAATGTACTGGTAATCAATTTGGGTGTTAGATTTATACCAAATTTCAAATAATTGATGAAAGCATCATTGATTTTTTTCTTTATTTAATGGAAACTTGGGGGTTGTCAAAAAGCCAATGTGATTGTAGGGGATTTAATGATGAAGACATAAAGATTTTTATTTATACGTAAAAAATATTGTTGGTTGACACATTTTGCTATAAAACACATTAGGCCAAAAAAATAAATACCTGTGTTTCCGGTGGCCCGACCGACCCTAAAACTTTTAATGAAAAAAAAAGAAAAAAGAAAAAGATTTTTGTTCTGAACAATGATTTATCACAATATATCGAGGTAAACTGACATCACATAGAAACTTTCAGTTGTATCATCAACTTGTATGGGGTTTATGAGATAAATACATGTAGAATCTGACAATATCTTGCTCCAAATAAAAAAAAAGATGCAAAAAGAAAAAAGAAAATGCCTACCGACCGACCTACCCTATTTTTTTTAGAGCATGCAATAGAAAACACTTTTTTTTTTTTTGTCTTACCTGAAGTATCAATGTGGGTCCTATTCTGGTCTCCAACATGCGTACAATGAGTAAGGCCTTCTTGTGATACATCTCCAGGTACGTGGGGAGATGGTGTGTGGCTGTAGGGTGGAGAAGTACTGGTTACTCTCCTTGCACGAGGGGTCCAGCACAATACCCCCACACTTGGCTTCATACTCCTCAACCTCGGTCAAATACTGGCAAAGACAATATAACTGTTTATAGTTCATCAAGATATGGAGGCAATATAAGACTGGTCGACAAGAACATAAACTCACCTGTCAATGTTCATGTTAATTTCATAAAGACTCATAAGAGAACAGAATGTATTGTTTTAAAGGTATTCAACTACATGTATCATTTCTTCAAATGGAAATCTGACAAGTCGAAGCTCAAAATAACTAGTTACATTTCCTAGTATGGGTAGTACAGTTTTGGTTTTCAATCAAAGAATACCAATTAATAGCTCAAAGGTGAATATTTACATGTTTACAGTCTAGTTGCCGCTGCTTTTGCAAAAGATAATTATTGTAAAATAGAGTGGAACTATATACTTATACACATATTCCCAAATGTATGGTTTTGCATTAGGAGGGAGACCAGTTCATTCACAGGCATGGTATAATAATCGAAGTCAGACCGTACTTCCATACCTTGGAGATATCATGTCTATATTCATTATTGCCAAATGACTTTTTCACGTAGAGTTGTGTGAGGAAGGCGGAGATGCCCCGGGGTAGCCAGGCGTCACACCAACTCTGCATGGCAATAAAACTCCCGAAGAACTGCTGTGCTACCCCTGATGCCATATACTTCCTGGTGATGATCGTCTGATCTATCACTCGGGATGAGTGTAGCAGGTTGGTACTGGAATGTCAAAAAAAACAACGTTAGTATGAAAACAATAGATCAACAATAAGCCCAATAGTCTTAGCACTTGTGGATTGAGGTTACAGCTATAATTGAGCCATGAACAGATTTTCTAAAAATCCAATATTTACAGTATAAGTAACCCTATAAATTTATAAGTCTTGATGGTATTTAATTACTACGGAACTTTTATTTAAGAAATAAAATGTTTCCAGCGGGTTTATATTGTCCCAGTTCAATACCTGGTGGGCGTGACTTGAAGACCATCGATACCAAGGGCCGTAGGCCCACAGTTTCGATGTGTTTCAAGTTCCAACCACCAGGTTTTGATCTCGCACAAAATAAACCCGCTGGAAATATTTTATTTTTTATCTGACATGGATTTTTATGAATTTTATACACACATTTTCGAGAGATTGAACATAATACAAACACAATCTCACAACTTACTTTGTACGTCCATCTTTCAGCACCAAAGGAAGAAAATATGCAGCTTTATCGTGTTTCAAACAAGTTCAATTTGTTGTTTGAACGTAACGTTGCCTTAAAAATAACGTAATCGTTGTTTTGGATGTTTTTTGATGTTTAAAATCGTTTAAAATGGCGTTCTAATGATTGAAGGACGTGACGTCAGAGCCTCAGAGGTCTATATAGCTTTTTTTTAAATTCCTCAGTAGCCAATTAGCATGGAGTATTTTCATAAACCATGTTAGATTGCTTAATGACCAGCTTGAGCACATGGTATGTTGTGTTATGGCATAACATATGCCAATATTTTTGACAACAACAAATGTAGTATTCTAGTTAGACTGTGAAGCATTTAAGGTAATAACAAAGCATGTGGCCCTATTTCCAATATCTACCTGAAGATGGACATGGTGGCATATGACTGCAGATCTTCATAGCTCTCATCCACAAACACTTGCTTGTAACACGAGTATGGATACCTGCTGGACATCAACTCTTCGTAAAACTCAAACGCCTGAAACAATATTATAATTATATTGTTGAACAAATATGTTGTTTTTTGTAGTGATCCTAAACAGGCTAAATATGAGCCATCCAACAGGGCCCAATAAGCTGCCTATAATTTTGTTATCACGTTCAAAAAAACAAGAAGCCCATGAGAACTTGAAACTCTCTGTTGAGTAGAAAATCTGTTTAGCATTTAACCAGATCTCAGTATGAATGGTCGTATGTACAGTTTTGGTGGTAGTGAACAATTTTTCATTATTAACTACTCTAGGGATATAAAGCATGTGACAGAGGAAAACCATCTAGGACGTTGTGTACATAATCTACACAACAAAATAACATATAGCATACAATGAGATTGTCACTGAAGATATGATCAGAAGTCTTGAAGAGGTATGATTTCATATTGGATCATTATCATAAAATAATGGAATCATTTCAGTCTCAAATAAACAATACCAACATGGTCATGTATGTGTATACCTCATGTAGAGCACACCTTTCAAGTGGGGTAGACAGAAATGTGTGTATACCTCGTGTAGAGTACACCTTTCAAGTGGAGTAGTCAGAAATGTGTGTATACCTCGTATAGAGTACACCCTTCAAGTGGGGTAGACAGAAATGTGTGTATACCTCGTATAGAGTACACCCTTCAAGTGGGGGAGACAGAAATGTGTGTATACCTTGTGTAGAGTACACCCTTCAAGTGGGGTAGAAGAAATGTGTATATACCTCGTATAGAGTACACCCTTAAAGAGGGGTAGACAGAAATGTGTGTATGCCTCGTGTAGAGTACACCCTTCAAGTGGGGTAGACAGAAATGTGTGTATATCTCGTATAGAGTACACCCTTCAAGTGGGGTAGACAGAAATGTGTGTATACCTCAAGCAGAGTACACCCTTCAATAGAAGTAGGCAGAAATGTGTGTATACCTCGTGTAGAGTACACCCTTCAATTGGAGCAAGCAGAAATGTGTGTATACCTCGTGTAGATATCCTGTGGTATGTTTAAGTATACCCTTCAAGTGGGGTAGGCAGAAATGGGTCACCTCATGCATGAACGGATCAACCAACATCTCAAATGGACTGCAAAATAAGCACACCGTTTAGGTAAACTGTTTTTCACATTTCTAACGAGTTTTAAAATAATAGAACATATTAAGTAAATCGAAATGAGCCTCAAAGTTAGAATATTGAAACTGATTAAATACAGTGTTATCCACTTTTCATATGGACTGCAATGTATAATAAAAAGAACCGATTAAGTAAATTTGTATCCACAATTCAAATAATATTATATAAAATATGTATATATACTGGTCGGGGGCCACTTTCCGTCACTTTTGCAAACATAACTTATTTGTCAGACAAATCTATGTATCCTGACAATCTTTACTCTAGTTTCTATTAGGTTACCTCTTCCTAGAAATTTGACACCATAGAATTTTGCTTTATATAAATTATCGAAGTGGCACGTGACCTTTTTATAAATAGACTAAAACTGAGAAATCATTTTGTTTACAAGCCCAGTTTCCGTCATGTTTTTTATCGAGTGATAGATACAACTAGGTCATGATACAGTAAAATTTTATGAACTAAAAACATGTTTGCAATTGCAAGTCTATTCAACAATTTCATTTGTAAAAATTGTGTTTGCATTGTTCCATCATTCACCTCGATCGCTGTAATAATGCGCCTGGTAACGTCCATGATGACAATTTGGGTAACTCTGTGTAAATCAAATAGATACAGGTATTGAGTTGCTTCTCTTTGGTCAAAATATATTATCACAGTTTTGGTCAAAATATATTATCACAGTATATTTTAACTGCATCTGCTGAAGTGTGATAAAAATATGGCGTCATATCAGTGTTATATTTTTAAATAATTTATTATGTGGCAGTATGCGCGCGCATTCCCAATGCCATATAAGGAAGTAATCACAATTTTCGGAGAAATCCTTTTCGTTTTTGTGCCGCTTATTTACTTTTTGGTTGATTCTTCTTTTTCCAATCATCAGTGCTAAACGTCTGTCAATAAGTAACATCGCGTAAGTAATTTGCAGTGTAAAAACAGTTTTTAAATGAGAATGACGGAAATTGGGCTTGGACGGAAACTGGCCCCTAACCAGTATATTATATATATATTTTTTATAAAAACATGTTTTTTCTTTAGCAAATGAATGAGAATGTATATTTATATATTGTATAATACTATTCCAGCATACCCAACAGCCAGTGCTATATTTGGTGCAGCTGTCGGAGTACTCAGAAAATAGTGGTAAGTTTTCTGTCGTCGATCACCAGTATACACAACCTCTATAAGGTCACCACATGACACGGCTGTCATCTCAAGGTCACAGGTAAACTCCAGCTTCCACGTGCAGGGCTCTGAGTAGGTGTCGATACATGGAAACCATAACCTGAATAATATGATAAGTATGTCAGATGAACAAGACAGAATACATGATGGTATAAAAGGGTTAGATTAAATCAGATGGTAATACCAGTCTGCCAGTAAAGGAGAAGTATGTATACCTTGTAAAGAAATAATCAGGGTCATTGTTTTACCATGGATGCTATTTGGGAAAGTTTCAAGATTGTACATCTTCTAGTTCGCAGTTTATAGCTCGAAAAGTGTTTTATGGGGACTGGGTCATTGTCACGTCTAATAGATCTTGGTGTTTGACCTTCTGAACCCTAAGCTACAGGCAATGCACCTATGAAGTGTCATGAGCATGGGTGTTGTATGTCTGGAGTTATCATGAATAATGGGGATGGTTTATGAAGGTGTGTCACCAAATTAATGGTGATCCATTTATTCACCCCGTCATAGGTTTGTGAGGGTCGGGGTGGGCCACCGTGTGTTAAAATGTTAAAGATATTGTGCTGGAAAAGTTATTATTTACGGGTGTACAGACACGTGGCTAGACAACCGTATAACATATACGTCTAATTTTTCAAACGGGTGTGTAAAAATTACAATTGTATTTTGAAAAGTATGAAAACACATAATTATGTGATTACCTGTTGAGCATTATAAAACATTTAATAAATGAAACACCTCTGCCTTTTTTCTTTTTAATGAAACAACACACTTCATACCTGGTGGAGTTTTCATGTCTATATGAGAACAGGTGTGCCCCTCTCTCATCCAGGCTCCCCTCTATGTTGGGAACAACAAAATTAAGACCACCTTCAGGCTGCTCCAGTGAGAACTCTATGTTGATCCGCAAGGGCTGTAACTCTGCAGAAGATATAATGTGCAAATGCATTTTTAACAAATGTCACTTAAGACCAACAGGTAAAGTTGAAACACTGATGCATTTGACACTAGAAAAAGAATTAATGTGTTAAAGTAAATGCTAGATTTCGTAAAAAATAGCTCAGGTCATTAATCCACTATCTCTGGATTTTGCAATTTCCAAGTTGAAAAAGGGGAATAATTCTGTTAAGAGCAGATCAGAGCTACTGTGGAATCATTTAATTTCGTGGGCATTAAATTTCGCGGTTCTTTCTAAAAAGAAAATTTCGAGGGGACGTAAATTCGCGCATTTCTGATTTTTGATTATTCAAACTTCTGGGCATTCAACATTCGTGGGGATTTGATTTCGTGGTTCGGGTCAACCTCGAAATCCACGAAATTAAATCCCCCACGAATAATAATGATTTCACAGTATATGATTTGTATCGTTTAATTCCCATTAATATGAAAATTCAGACATTTGCCAAGTTCCTCTGAATACCATCAAGTAGTTTTTGAAAAGAGTCTAAAAAACAAGTCATTAAAATTGCATTTAAGTACCTCAATGACCTTAATATTCATGCCAAATTTCATGAACATATTAAGGATTAAATCCATTAAATGATCTATTTCTGAAAGATAAAAACAGAAGGTGGCCATTTTGAATCTGAACAATCGTTTTTGCAGGGTCCAGGTTTTGCAGATGGACAGATGGCAGGTGAACCCATAGTTCCACCCAGATAAAAGGGGGCTAACAAGTTTTGCTATCAGACTTTTTTGGTTCTAAAGAATATATCACAAATATTGGTTTCTAAAGAAAATCTAGATTTACAAAAGCATATTCATACCCAGATGCAGCTTTATAAGCAATAATGACATTACCTGCTACCAAGGGAAGACACTCTTGTGGAAGCTTAACAGTGACCTCCCCACTCCCCAAGTCAGGATTCACCGAGTTTAACGCAGCATGATGGGCTTTCTCAAACATATCCAAACTTCTCCTGCAGCAGAAAATATAATCAAATATGAGATACATTGTGTATCATTAAGCTGACAATTCCCGAGAGTGAAGTCCCTGAATTAACAGAATTAATTTAACTAGACTGTACAAACATATAGGGATATACAAATGAGCGGATTATTATTTTCATGAAGTAAATATCAAACAAGGGAGCTACTAGTACCATTTCTATGACGTCGTTGGTGTGGGCCGGCTGGGGATTCAACCCACGATCTTCCGCAATGCGATTTCTCTACAGCTAAGCCACCGGCCCGGTCCGGACAGCAACTACTGGTGTAATCAAGCACATACACCGAATGTCGGTGTTATCGAATGTCGGTGTTATTAATTCGCAGAAATTAGCTTTCAAATGACACTTACTGCCTTAATTTAAAGACAGACACTGACTGTGTTTTAATGCAAAGACATTTATAGTTGATGTAATTATGCAAAGACAGCCAGTGTTGGTGTAGTAATACAAAGCTGCGATAAACTTACTGTTTCGATTGGTCCTCTTCCTGACACACTTCCTGTGTGGGATCATTGTACCAAAATGTCGACTCCCACGTATCATTGACAGACACCCTGTACAGTCCTGAGTCCTGGTTAAGGCTTGTATAACATGCAGTTTACAAATATTGTCAACATGTAGATAAAAACACTGTCAAGTTTTTAAATTCAATTCAATTCTTTATTAGGAAAAACTGTTTACATATGATAAGAGTAGAGTTGTGATCCTAGAACGGAAGAATACATATAAACAATAAATGATTATGAATAAATATGTATTCATAATTGCAGTATAGTTTTAGTTTAACTTATATAAATTATCTCTATGAATTATCAAACTAACATTATGTTCTTCCATGTATTAATTAGAGACGAGTGTTTTTAACAAACATTAGAAATAAATGCACATATATTTTCACATGCTTGTTTTGACTCTGGGTTAAGTATTATTTTTGATATCTGCATATCATCAAGCTTGTTTAACTCGAGAGAATTTATTAGGATGAAATTGTCTCTATCTTGTTTGAACTTATGGCAATGTAGCAGGAAGTGTAATTCATCCTCAACCATGTTGCAGTTGTTACAAAGTCTGTCTTAGCATTTAGTTTTTGGTCTTGTATATCTTCCTCTTTCAATTTGTTATGTATGCGAGCTAATTCTTAATCGTGTAATTTCTTTAACTTTTGCTTTTGGAATATTAAAATTTAACTATCTTTTCAAAACAAAATCTTGGCTTATATTAGAGAGAAGATGATGTTTTATACTCTCTGCAAACACAGGAATTGAAAGCTACCATCCTTATTCATTTGCAAACATATTTTGTAAATGGAATTTCACTTGAAATACCAGGAGCGAAATTGTTCATTTTATTCCTTAATAAAGAAGCTAATGCTAGCAATATAGCTTGACATCATAGTATAATACTTTCAAATGATATAAACTATTTCTTTATTAAAAGGATACTGCATTGTTTGCTGTTCACTTTAATCCGCTTCAGATCTGCACGCAGTGGGTAAATTGTCAGCTCTACATAACCCTGTAAATAAAGTTTCAGAACATGTAAATTCCTGACACCCATTTATACATGCCATGTTCAATAGACTCAGTTGGGTTACATAGATCTGCTAAGAACCTATAAATCAAGATACAGATCAAGATACAGACCAAGATACAGACCAAGACACTAACTCACCTTAATAGAAGCACATGTATTTGGTCAAGTTTGTTTATTTGATTTTGTAAATCCCTCAGTCAAGTTATATATGTATGTACATGTATAATTAGTAAATTACCTCAGTCTGGCAGTTATATAATTCATGTGTAATTACCCTGGTCATTATTTTTTTAACAGATCCAATTTATGTTTAAAAAAATCCCACTTGCTCAAATAGTTTCTTTCTTTTTCCCCAGCCCATTTATTATCCACATGCAATGATGTATGAGACGTTCCCTGGTATGCAGAGCTGGTTAGATTACCCAGTGATACAATTTTCAATTTCGCATATAAACTGACTTGTGAAACCTAATAATCTTATTGGCTAACACAATCAGAGATAGTTTAAGCTGTTGAATTAAAATGAATTTATTACAGACAATAGAGAAGGGCTGACAAAGAGTTGCAAGGCAAAGACCTGATGCTGTTATACTAATTTTGTGTGTGTTAGACTCATCAGTAACGTAATGATCACCTCAGTTTGAGTCGTCCTAAGTATACCTCTCGGGCTGCAAAAAAAATTTGCCATCAGGTAACCGGTTTAAACTACGGTAACCTGAGAAGTGTGATATGGGTAAAATTGCCTATGCGACGGCAAAGTTTGCCATTTCAGAGGTTGGTTTGCCAATGACTGTTTTACTGGCAAATTCTAAAAATAGATAATTTGGAAGAAATCCCCTTTTTTGGAATTGAATTTATTATACTTATGAACCGATAATACTTACAATGAGAGATTTCCGATGAAAATTGAATGCAGTTATACATAGAACCTGATGTGCTGCAATAAAAGAACAGATAATACACTTTACAATTAAACGGTAGAGTTTAAAAGATTTATTGAATTCCCACTGTGTCTTCAATGCAATATTAATGTAAATTTGATGAAAATTGGATCATAAAAGTTTCAGAGAAGTCTTCATATTAGTTTTTACAACATAACTCTCTGAACAAATATAGCTGCTGGAAGCTATGTTTGGTATGGAATCAATGTAAATTTTGTTTAGGAACAATTTCATATCGTAAAAGTCAATTTGGCAAATGTTCCAAATTAATTATTAATGCCACTTACAGTTTGAGAGGAGCAATGAACACAAACTTGTCTTTTTAAAACTATTTCCACAGAAGCCATCTTAGATTTTGGACTTTTGTAGTAAATTTAGAATCAACCTTGCATCATTTTTATATTTTATATATTTTTTATAAAAAAACATAACAAATCAAGTTTGTTTAAAGGTACACTGTCCGTAATTAAAATATACTGAGGCCAAAAAAAAAAAATAGGTGGGTTTCCCATTGCATGCTCTAAAAAATTAGGGTCAGTAGGTAGGCATTTCTTTTTTTTTTTTTTTTTTTGTATTTTTTGGAGCAAGATATTGTGAGATTCTACATGTATTTATCTCATAAACCCCATACAAGTTGATGATACAACTGAAAGTTTCTCTGTGATGTCAGTTTACCTCGATATATTGTGATAAATCATTGTTCAGAACAATTTTTTTTTTTTTTCATAAAAAGTTTTAGGGTCGGCCCCTTAAAAATAGATCGGTCGGGCCACCGGAAACACAGGTATTTTTTTTTTTGGCCTGAGCATAAAAAATATACAGAAGATTATATGTAGCAAAGACTTTTGTGGAGCGCTTTGATCTAGTGGTAGAGCATTGGACCCAAAAGTCGTGGGTTCGATTCCCGCCATTGCCATATGCACTTTATCTGCATTGCTTAGTACTAGTTCTACCAAGCTGGAAGACATCGAGAGTGATTCAAATAAGTTGATAGAGCTTTCGTTACAATCGATGTAAAATAAATAAGTTTAAAAGACTTTTGTGTCTCAGGAAAATGGACAATCTGCGAGGTTGTTTATGTATGCTAGGAATAACAGCAGGCAGACGACTGTTCCATGGACGCCTGACATCTGCCTGTGTAGACTTGCATCCTTCCAGCAAAATCTGCTGATTTTTGTACTTTGGGAATGCTTCGGTCCACTTTCTTTTTGTTCTACTTCCACTGCACATAATTCAATTCTGATTATCTCAGCAGCCTTGTTTCTGAGGAAGGTTTTACAGGTTTTTGTTCACTGATTAACAAAGTAGTTCTTTTAACATACACAGGGTATTGCTGCTACTTCTGCACACTCTGCGCATGCGACCAAAGCTTTACATCCCCTCCAGAGGACAGCATACTTTCACATAAAAGGTACAGAGGGAATGCGTTTTAAAAAATATGGGAGGTGATGCATAACTGAACCTGGGACCTGTGAAATGAGAGGCAAATATGCTAACTAAGACCTTGACAGCCTCCAGCAATTGGAACTAGACTGGCAGATGGCATTCAACCCAGATGAATCTGAGATTATCCACGTCACCAATGAAAACAGCCTTTAGCCACAGGGCTTCCACTAAGGTTCAAATTTAGGAAGTTCGAACTTCCTGTGTATCAAATTTGGAAGTTCATGGGGAAAATTTAGGAAGTTCCAGTGTTTGGGCATGGCATTTTACCATCGAATAGGCATCTACCGTATGGTCTCCACATTCTGCCAGCCACACAAACCAACTGGAAATGGTACGGGCACACAGAGCTGCTAGATTTGTCAGAAATGATTACTCCAGAACTAGCAGCGTCACAATCATGCTGCAAGACCTAGGCTGGGATACTTTGAATACCATGAGAGAAAAGGCACGCTGAACCATGATGTATAAAATCAAACAAAGCCTTGTAGACATCAACCCAGCAAACTATCTCACACCTATCCAATGAGAATGAGGCACCACAACCAAAGATACAGACAACTCCGAGCCAACATAACAGATTATCAGGATAGCTTCTTTTCACGACCTATTATCCTGTGGAACAGCCTGGCTCCAGCAACCATTAAACAAGCCTCCCTTGCGGCTTTCCAGTCGGTTCTGGCAACCCAGTCTTACCTGGGATGAAAACTGCAAGGGATCGGTCTCGGACAGAAGTGTTCCAAACACTTGTCGTCCACTCATTTGGAACACTTCGGTCATTAATTAACGTTCACTTTTTCCATGTTTTAGAATGTAGAATGTGATTTCGCTCCGTGATTTATCAAGTTTTGTGGTTGAAGACATTACAAACAACATTGTTAGTTGCTGCAAAACATAATTGTAAATTGTATGAACCCTTTTCACGAAGCCTGGGTTGTTCGATCATGTTTTTAGCAAGTTTTTAAATTATTGATTGCTTTTTTCAGTGTTTTGTTCTCAAACGAGGAAGCGTGAAATTGCAATGAAAAAAGGATGGCCGACGTTCGTGCATTCTTTTGTTTGTTTGTTTTATACGCCTTAAACGCTTTTTATATATTTGTTGATCTTTGTTTATCATACAAAACATATGCACTTTGTGCTTGGGGAGTTTTTAAGTGGTTTATGACTTTGATTTCAACTAAAAAAAATAATTTTAACTTGGCCACTTTGAACGTGTTTTTTTCTCTCCTGGATTAGCATTAACGTTTTTTTTATGGAGGGGTAAACTTTTTTTTTGTCAATTAAACCGTACCTGTTGATGATTGCAAGTACTAACGTACATATTAAAATGGTTTTGATTTTAGCAAAAAAAATATTTTCGACAATTTTAAAAAAATAAAAAAATTCTTGGATCAAGATGTATATTTTATGGAAGGGTAAACTTACAAAGTACTTGTTGATGATTGCAAGTAATAACACATATTGAAATAGTGCTTAGGGTAGTTTTTAAGCAGTTTATGAATTTGATTTTAACAACAAAAAAAATTCACTTGGCCATTTTGAAAAAAAGATTTGTATTATGGGTAGTTTTTAAGCACAAACATCTGTCTTTTTTTTTTTCATCGCAATTTCACACTTCTTGGTTTGAGAACAAAACACTAAAAAACAACAATTAAAATGTGCTAAAAACATGAAAACCCCATGCAAATCGTGAAAAGGGTACTGACAATTACGTTTTGCAGCAACTAACTTGGAAATGAGAGCTTTTTACAATCAATGCATTTCGATTTTGTCAACAATTTTAGCTGATTAAAAGACTAAATCAGCCGACCTTAAAACAGAGAAGAAAACAAACAAACACTAATGTGTTGTTTGAATTATCATTACCACGTTTGCCAGTGTTATTAATTTTTTTATTGATACTTGCGTGTTTGTTAATTACTCAATCGATTGTTATGCCAATAGAATACATTAAGCACACAATAATAGTTCACACAATGCAGTCGAGGTATTACCAGTTGTTCTATAGAAAGTTAAAAATTTACAAATTTTTTTTTTGGCTGTTTTTATAGCCGAAATTTGGTCATATTCCCAATGCCAAAACATATCCTTTTTTCCCAAATAAGAGGAAATAATTCCCAATTAAAAAAAAAAAGCGTGCCAATCCAATGATTGGGGTTCAAAAGCTTAAATAAATGCTTCTGTTTATCTTGGTGTACAAAAAACAGTATTTAAAGATATAATTATGAAAGGAATGCTTTACTTGATATTTTTCCGAATTTTATTAAAAATCGCGCTAAAATTCCCAATTTTATGAAAAATCGCGCTAAAATTCCCAATTCCAGGGGTACGGGTCATGTTCCCAAAATCATGAAAAAAAGCCCTGATTTAATTTTGCTCATTTAATAAATCATTTAAATATACTGTATTGTTATCCTCACAAACATTATCTAGACTGAAAAAAATGAACCGCTTGATAATTGCGACAATGATTTTATTTTGCTTCTCCATGTTCATTTAGCCTTTGAAGAAATTGTTCGAAATAACATCAATCAATAGAAAGGTTATTTATTTCGCTTTCTAACTATGCATCTTATGTAATATTCATTAAACTATATGTTTGATGACAAAAACAATGAACACACGGCGATGTGCATAAATGCTTTAAGAAAAGAAAAAATGCGTTATATTTCCTTTCCAACTGGAGTTTTTTACCTATTTATTTAACCGTTATTTGGAACAAAATTACAACATTAAAAAGATTTATTTGGGTTTGTAACCATGCATCTTATTTAAATATTTATTAAACAATAACTGTTTGATGACCAAAACAATAAACACATGGTGATGCGCGTAAACGCTTTAAGAAAAGAAAAAATGCGATATATTTCCGTTCCAACTCGAGACTTTGCCTATTTATTTAACCGTTATTTGGAATAAAATTACACCATTAGAAAGTTTATAAATTTATTTGACTTTCTAACCATGCACCTTATTTAAATATTTATTAAACAATACATTTTTGATGACCAAAACAATAAATACATGGTGATGCGCGTAAACACGTTAAAAAAAAGACAAAATGCGATACATTACCATTCCAACTCGAGATTTTGCCTATTTATTTAACTGTTATTGGAATAAAATTACACCATAAGGAAGGTTATTTATTTGACTTTCTGGCAATGCAAAATATGTAAAAAAAAAATCAGTATTGAAAACAAGGATATATAATGTCTGTTTGCAATGTAGATGGGTGTGTCATACATCGAGGCCTCTCGCATACCGCCACGATAAGCGCAGTAAAAGTGTTTTCAGTTGAATACAGTGTTTGTACTGCCTTGTCATATCCCTGTCAAATAAAGCCCTGGTTTTACTGAGCAATATGCAGTTTTTATTTTTAAATCAACTGTACAAAATATATTTTAACAATGTATATACAAGTTCATCCTGTCCGCCATGTGTGCAGAGCTTTTAAACCAAATTGAGAAAATACTCACACTGTTCACACTGTAATCGAGGCCAATGCTAAACCGTCGGTTTCATAGGCCCGTTTTGAGTGTTGTTGTTTTCTGGTATTGTCGTTAAGAATTTTGACTTCCGGTTACACTTTTGTCCTTTTAGGTTGTATTATTATTATTTTATTTTTTTTGTTAGTTGTTTGGCCTGAATTTGGAAGGATGTTTTGCCCAATGTTTATTTAGCCTACTTTTGAATGAATTTAATGTGGGTGCCTCAATTACTGTGTTAGGTAGTTTGTTCCAAGAATCTACCAAGAGGGAGGCAATTCATAATTTTCTATTGCCAAAATGTTGAGATTTTACCTTTTTTCACTAGGTGATAAAATGTGTGTTACTCGGTTTTTATCCTTAGGTTCTATAGTAAAATAACAAACTTTGACAGAGTAAAACATATGATTATTTTCAAGATTTAATTTTGAAAGATACATATATTCAATTAATTTGCATAAATGTGCATGACATATGCAGGGTTTTAAAAATATCACACTGTAAATAACTTAATTTTAACAGTAAACTTGGTTGAACATCTAGGATAAAGACCGAGTTTATCACCTACCAGAATGTAGAGCCGTGTCACATTTCTGGTCACTGATTGGTCAGTTTATTTTGATTATGCTTTATCAAATTTATGAATACTGGATTCAGATGAACCACTCACCTGAAGTTGTGGTACAGTCCACCCGTAACCAATGTTTCGAATCACAGGAGTCATAGCTCTTTGGTAGTTACAAAAAATAAAACCATCTCGCGAATACACAGAAACCTGAGGGATCAACTTTAAAGGAACATTAGAAGAGCTACCTTAAACATTTAGATATAAGTTTGTATAAGCATCGCGAAAAGACATGACACATTAAAGTTATGCTAAACATACCCAGTTTATATGGTCGCTGCACATCGATTCTTCCGTCTTTTCGCATTATCAATTTGAAATGAACCAGGAACAGCTATAGTTATGAAGCTACCGACAGAGTTTCAAATAAACAACGCATTCAAAATATTGTTTTGATTGGAAGCCGCCATTCTTGATAAAAAGCTATCCTTCACCATATTTTATTTTCGAATGACATAAAAAATACTTCACATTTGTGGTTGTTAGTGAATATTAAAAATATTCTGCTTTAAATATTTTAGAAATATGATTTAAAGTTTTCTATAAGTTACATTAGAATCAAAAAAATACATTAGGCAAAATACGAATCTAATGATCCAAGTATTTTGACAGGGTGACATGTCAGCAGTCATGATAATTATTGTAAAACACTCCCTTTGAATTCATCTGACTCCAGTATCACTTAGCAGTAGAATGGCCAGTCCAAGAACCCGACGTGTCCTAAAAGACTTAAAAATACAGGCTGATAATAACGTGAGTTTACAACCATTTTGTTGTGCCAACGTTTTTGAAATTTTATATACATGTAGGTTCTAATAAAAGTGTGTGGTTGTGTTATTCTTCAATATGTTACAGTGTTGTCGTGGCCCAGTGGATAGCACGGTTAACCTGAGATCTGTAGGACCTGGTTTTAAGACTCATCGGTGCCACTGATATTTGTTTGTGTGTTCATGGACAAGACACTTTCCCATAGCCTCGTTTGTCAGATGGGGACGTAATCGATGACGGTCCCATGTAACAGAGTCCTCCAACATGTAAAACAACGGGGATTTTGAAAATGTACATCAGAATTAGGATTCTGATGGCCGAGCAGGCCTGTAAACTTTTAACATGGACAACTAGTCCTGCAGGACTAGTGAAAAAAAAAATCCACTTGCCCTTATCAACTTTGTACTTGCCCTTAATTTTGAACAGGATTCGCCTTCATATTTTTGCTTACCACTAGTGCTAGACAAGGTAAATCAGTGTCAATCAAGAACACTTTATTTAGATAAACAAACTACA
Organism: Cyrtodaria siliqua; assembly: GCA_037043455.1. Lineage (NCBI taxonomy): Eukaryota > Metazoa > Mollusca > Bivalvia > Adapedonta > Hiatellidae > Cyrtodaria > Cyrtodaria siliqua. The sequence goes on along the minus strand of JAWPHD010002356.1, from coordinate 143,362 downwards.
TGTAACATCAACAAATTATCAAATAAATGACTAGATCCCATCTGAGGTATGACAAAGCTAGCTTGTCCACTTAATAATTATAAAAGGCACTTACAATAAGATATGACATCATTTTAACATTTCAAAAAGCAGCTGTTTATGTAAGTCACTGTGATAATACAACTGTGTGTCCTCCAGTCTTTTCTCCTGAAAAACACGCTAGCATTTGGTACTATCATACTGCTTTTATTGCAGTTTTAATTTATCTATTCACTTTCTCTATTTGTATTTTTTTGTCATCTCCACCAACTCTCCTCCTCATCTCCACCAACTCTCCTCCAAAAACATTCTATAGACATGTCTGTTTTCTTCGACCTTTTTACGGGAAAATGTCGTCATATCAAGTATAATGGTCCGGTTACAGAGATTGATAAAAACTACTAGTTTAGTATTGGATAATTCGATCACAACACAGTCTACGAACTTCGAATATCTCGGCTTTATACCCTATCACCAAAGTAATTATGGGTAAACAATATTTTCATGTTTACTTCCAGTGTATTTGAGTGTAATTTATCGGCTATTTATTTAGTTTAAGCAAACGCTTTGTAGAATTTCTTCGCCAGAATAAAAGGAAACAATAAAGACTTGATTTATTTTGTTACTAATGTCAAAAGTCACTCGTCATGACGAGCATTTTTCAGGCCTGTCGAGATTGTAAAGAGGCTGTGACTAAAGCTTTCTAGCCTCTCACTGCTGCAGGTTAGAATCCTACTGGTTTATTTGTTTTAAGTTTTATTTCCCAACACTAAACATGCTTAATTATTATGGAAGTTAAAAAGCATTACAATCCGCCTTATTTACTGCCAACATGGTCATTGACTGATTAGCATGAAAGTCATTTAGTAAGACGACACTACTAAACTATTTTAAATGACTCAATTTCCTCTCTCTATATAATTTCCTATCTATCCTTTTAAATAAAGAATAGCAAATCTTTTTTATTTCAGAAATGTTTTGAGTGTGGAGGCCACAACCCACAGTGGGTGAGTGTGACTTATGGAGTGTGGATATGTCTGGAGTGCTCGGGCAAACACAGAGGTCTGGGCGTCCATCTCAGGTAAGCATTGCCACAGATATACAACTTGACTCAGAGACCTAACATCATGTACATAATATTATACATGTAGGTGTGACCTATTGCCCAATTACATTTCATTCTTTCTGATTGTTTTTGTCTGTGGTTAAGTTTATAAGGCATAATCCAATTGAAAACAATGGGTGGGTGTAAATATAGGCTTGAGTTAAAAACTACTTAATAATAATAACTTATCACCAAACGCTTATCTGGAGCTCTGTCGCAAACTAAAGTGAAATGAGGTCTGATTGTTTGAAAAACAGTTTTTAAGAGTAGTTTTAACAAAGAGATTTTAATAACTGCCATTAACCGAGATCATTCCTTTTTCATACTCAGTTTTGTGCGGTCAGTGAGCATGGATAAATGGAAAGATCTAGAGCTAGAAAAAATGAAATTTGGTGGAAACAGAAATGCAAAAGAGTTTTTTGAGTCTCAATCAGACATCAAACCTGGCATGACACTGCAAGAAAAATACAACTCACGAGCTGCAGCTTTGTATAAAGATAAGGTAAGTTTGCATTTTGAATATAACTTTTATTATTTAGATAAAATTACTTTGAAGGCATATTCTAAAACTACAACTTTTTTCTCCTTAACACTTTCACCCATAAACTGCCAGACTAAGAGGAACGTAGAGACCATTTTACCAAGTGTAGGGATAACAGGTTTAATATTTAGAAAAGGGCAAAGTCCTTGACTTATTCAGGAAATTTTAGCGTGTTTTGTTGGGAGAAATAAATTTTGTTTAAATGTCCATTATTATTTAAGTTCTGTGTAGTTTTTAGACAGTTACACTTCCTTAAACCACTGTTCGACTTTTATTTGTTTTGAAAAAGTCAAGAAAGTAATTAATTTAATAAAGTAAACTAATAAAGTAAACTAATTGAAGTCCTAGTCTAACTCTGATATGCTGAACATCAAACAAGGGAGCTACTAGTACCATTTTTATGAAGTCTTTGGTATGACCTAGCAGGGGATTTCAAGGCAAATACTGGACATGTAAATGGTATTGGGTTCAAGAAGCTGATTGTTTAACATTAAAAAAACATTTTTGATAACATTGATCATGCATCAAGATAGTTTGAATGCATGTTGAAAAAGTTTAAATACAATAAAACTTGTGACAAGATCAGAAAATATAATGCAATGTTAGACATATAAAATAGTTTGATGTTTTCTGGAATTCACTTTACCTGTTTCCATTGAAAGATTGCTACCCTAGCTGAGGGCAGGCCGTGGAGTATAGAAACGTCCTCAGCAAGGAATCACCGTCCATTTGTGGCCCGGTCATCATCCCTTACATCCTCAGCCAGCTGTCCAAGTATGGTTGGTCAACACATTGGAACAGATAATGGCGGTTATCAGGATTCGTTCGGGAGGTAAATATGATGACAGTCTTGGGGATGGTAGTGAAGATAGTGGTGATGTTGGTCGTGATGGTAGTGAAGATAGTGGTCGTGATGGTAGTGAAGATAGTGGTCGTGATGGTAGTGAAGATAGTGGTCGTGATGGTAGTGAAGATAGTGGTCGTGATGGTAGTGAAGATAGTGGTCGTGATGGTAGTGAAGATAGTGGTCGTGATGGTAGTGAAGATAGTGGTCGTGATGGTAGTGAAGATAGTGGTCGTGATGGTAGTGAAGATAGTGGTCGTGATGGTAGTGAAGATAGTGGTGATGTTGGTCGTGATGGTAGTGAAGATAGTGGTGATGTTGGTCGTGATGGTAGTGAAGATAGTGGTCGTGATGGTAGTGAAGATAGTGGTCGTGATGGTAGTGAAGATAGTGGTCGTGATGGTAGTGAAGATAGTGGTCGTGATGGTAGTGAAGATAGTGGTCGTGATGGTAGTGAAGATAGTGGTCGTGATGGTAGTGAAGATAGTGGTCATGATGGTAGTGAAGATAGTGGTCGTGATGGTAGTGAAGATGGTGGTCGTGATGGTAGTGAAGATAGTGGTCGTGATTGTAGTGAAGATAGTGGTCGTGATTGTAGTGAAGATAGTGGTCGTGATGGTAGTGAAGATAGTGGTTGTGATGGTAGTGAAGATAGTGGTCATGATGGTAGTGAAGATAGTGGTCATGATGGTAGTGAAGATGGTGGTCGTGATGGTAGTGAAGATGGTGGTCGTGATGGTAGTGAAGATGGTGGTCGTGATGGTAGTGAAGATGGTGGTCGTGATGGTAGTGAAGATAGTGGTCGTGATGGTAGTGAAGATAGTGGTTGTGATGGTAGTGAAGATAGTGGTGATGTTGGTCGTGATGGTAGTGAAGATAGTGGTCGTGATGGTAGTGAAGATAGTGGTCGTGATGGTAGTGAAGATAGTGGTCGTGATGGTAGTGAAGATGGTGGTCGTGATGGTAGTGAAGATAGTGGGGATGTTGGTGGTGATGGTAGTATAGATGGTGATAGTGATGGGGGTGGAGTTGATGATGATATTAATGGTGATTGTTATGATAGTATTTGGGATGATAATGATGATAGTGGGGATGATGATGATAATTTAATGATGGTGTCGGGGATGATTGTGGTGAACATAATGATTTAATTGGTGGTAGTGAGTTGTGATAGACGTGATGATGGTGTTGATTGTTATGTTCCTGGTAGTAGTGATAAGTTTGACAGCAGTGATGGTGATACTTATAATGATGATGATAGATGAGGTTTTAGTGATGATGATGATTATGGTGGTGGGGTGTTAGTAATGATGATTATCAACACAGTATTTCTGATTGAAGCTGTGTAATAAGTATTTGCACCGATTATACACAATATATAATTGTATGCTGATTACTCTGATCTTTCCGTAGATGTTGGAGTAGTAAACAGTTTAAGGCGTCTTCAGTAGATAGTAGGGTAGTAAACGATTCAGTAGCATCTTCAGTAGAGAATGAGGTGGTAATTCCCTCACTGTCAGGGTGAAGCAAGCAACTCTTTGAATGAATTATTACCAATCATCCACCTCAGTGTATTAGGCAGAAATTCAAGGCTAAGTGCCAATTCGCGTCAAGTTGGTGTCCGGGGCAATTTATTTTTACAGATTAAGGTGAAAAAGGTACATTTTAGATCATCTTTCTTTTATAAATGTATACAAAAGATAACAATATTGAGAAACTAAGAGCTAGGAAGTGTTGTTTAGCAAAACTTTTTGTTTTTTATTTACCCCACCCATTTCACGAAATATTGACCGCGATTTTTCCAAAACAGCCGTACAAAAAAGGACTGCACAGTTGGCTGGATAATACACTGATCCACTGTAAGATCCAAGTATTAAAACACTTAATTACATTTTTTCGTTGAACTATACATTTTTAAAATAGGATGCTTATATAGTATAATGCATCCAGGGGATTTATAATTTATCTCACTCTGGTATCATTGTTATTTCTTAGAAATCAGGGCTGTACAAAAAAAATGTTGAGCCACTAGTCCGGGGCTACTCACCCTTTCAAAAGTGACACTAACCACGAGAAGGTATCTAACCAGTGTTGTTTAAAAGTCCTGTCACGTTTGTTTACATCATATTTTTGATTTTATCACTACACCAGATGATTTTGACTTTTTGGTTGACTGTGAATCACATTCTAAATCTTTCCTATTTTTTTACTTTCACTTTCAATCTATTTTCCTTATTTTTAACACCGAAAAAGTTTGAAATGTAAACATTAGCACTGCCGAATATGAAATCACGCTGATTATGTATATCAGTTCATTTTGTTTTCATTTAATTTCTTTTGACAACTCAAATCTTCGAACGTAATTAGTACACTAACTATGCACAAACCGTTACCCCACTCGCCGTTCATGTCTGGTACAATTACGCTCAAAAATACACTGAGAAACAACAAAAAATCACACCTACCGTTATATTTCAAACATGCTTCCATTATCAAACGTCCTTAGTTTCTTTACTCATCAAAAGATTGCCAACAAATCGGCCTGATTGCTAATTAATCAACTTGTAAGGATAATTGTTTGAATGTATCGCCGTGTTCAGCTCACCACGTGATGAACCACGTGACGAACAGGTGATTTCCCTGTAGTAGTCGTTTCATTGGCTAGTGGGTCTGGATTAAAATAGATCGGGTCAATTGATTGGATAATGTCGATAATGCCAACTGTCAATTAAAGTAATTTGGAGGCGGGACTTTTCATCATGCTTGATTGTTGATAAAATTGCCCAGGGTCATTGCTGATCGCCGCTGTGGATGCTAATTGCATTATATAAGCGAGTGCAATTAAAGGATTACTTCGAGAAGTGTGCTGGTTTTGTTTTATGACAGGTGGCCGACATTGTTAATTGAACAAATCTGGGACTGAAATATTTCAAATGTTCAGTGACACCTCCGACTTTCTCTTTTTTTTGAATTGGACAAGTCCGGGTCTGAAATCTTTGAAAAAGTGATAAGCCCGACTTCAGGTTTGGACTAGATCCGGGCGTCGGGCATCGGATTTGTACAGCCCTGGAAATCTAAACTGGTTTTAACTTTATTTCAAAATTAACAGACGACTTACCGTTATTCTTTTATGTCAGTGTATAGGGCATTATTGACAACACTCATATATAGTATTAATCTAGTTTTTGTCTTTTCTTTTCAGCGACAATTTTAAGAGACAGAAGGAAGATTTCTTTAACAAGAAACAATCTGAGAATGCAACCAGATCGTCGTAAGTTGTCTTATTTTCATGAAGAAAGTAATGAATTCTTTGGAACTTTTATTTATGAATACACGGTTCTCCACACCACCTTTAAGCATCGCAGTAGCGCAGTGCTTGAAATTCAATATCCATATTAGCGCTGTCCTTAAAATCAGCGCGGTTCTTTACATTTTGAGTGTGGTACTTTAGATATTGCCTATCGTCTAAATATACCCTTTACCGAGCTCCGCATTACAGGATGTAAATAAATACTGAAAAGATCCCTTGGGAGCAACAAACAAGAACAAGAGAGAAAAGTAGCAGACTCGTTTTATTGTGCCTGTTCATGAGAGGTAATTCTAAGATGCAACACCTCACGCCTCCTAGCAAGTCTTAAGCAATATTCTACTTAAAAGCATGCACCAAATGTCAGACTGAGTGTAAAATACACATCACTGTCAAGTGTGTACAATTTGTACATGTGTTAGGGATGGGGTTGTTGCTGTGTTAGCTGTGTATCGCGCGCATTGACCTGAGGCATTCTTGCATACTGGACAAGGAAATCCATCATTTTACCGGGGCTAGATATTTCCATCTCACCCTAGGGTCGAGATAAGTCACGCGCGCACCAGCATCCGCAATTCAGGAAAACATGCAAAACGTTAGTAACTGGCAGCGTCAATGCACAACATGTCTCTGATATGCAAGAAAAAGAATCTGTCATGGGTATTTGGTTCCAATCCTCAGTATAAGTGTTTTAATCGGAACCTCGGCAGAGCCTCGGTTGCTATAAAAACACTTGTACCTCGGGTTGGAATTCCCTATCTTCATTGGATACCCTTGAAATATTCTTATAATCTCCACCATTAAAATTTATGCATTTTTCTTTCCTTGTAGGTGGAAAACTAGAATTGCCAGAATGTTTACCCTCAGTATTGTTTTGCTCCATTAATGGTCAAACATATATTGTTAGATTGTGTGGACTTCAATCCTATGCAACAAAGACACTACATGTACCAAGTTTATAGTATGAAAGAGTTATTGGATATGATTGATTTCAGTCTTAATTTTGATTTTTTAAAGAAAAAAAGACTGTATAAATCATTGTAATATGTCATGTTTGCATTTACCTCTTTACATTCTTGTTGATGGACATTTGTTACTCCACATATATACACAGTTAATACTTGTACTATATCCTCCCTTATTTGTAAATAGTTTTAACAAAATATATTTTTATGCTCCTCAGGAGAGCATAATTATAGTCACCACTTGTCCGCCTGTCCGTCTGTCTGTCACACTTTCTTGTTTAGAGCTTAACTTCAAAACTACTTATGGGACTTTGAAACTTCACACATTGATAGAGTACAAAGAGAGGAAGTGCAGAACTGTAACTCTGTCTTCATTCAAACTAGAGTTATTGTCCTTTGTTATTTTATCCTTATAATTCTAGTCGGGGGATAACTTCGAAAGTACTTATGGGACTGCATTGAAACTTCAAACAGTGATAGAGGGCAATAAGAGGAAGTGCAGAGAACAATAACTGCAACTTGGTCTTCATTAAAACTAGTGTTGTTGCCCTTTGTAATACAAAGCACCCAATTCAGGGAGCAGTATAAATGGATAACATGCAACATAACTCTGCAACTATTTTGACAAAGTTATGCCCCTTTTTGGACTTAGTCAATTTCTTCGGTAACTTTTTTTGATAAACTCATATAGATCTCATGATCAGAAACTGCTCGACAGAAACATTACACATGTATTCACTATCATGAGAGGACCTTGTACAAACAAGTGCCATAACTCTGTTATGAATTTTATAGAATTATGCCACTTTTTCTGCTTAGTTACCCAATAAATAGATTAGGCCTCGAAAAGTCAAGCGTGCTGTCATCCTACAGCTCGTGTTATATTGTTTGTTGGATATAATTATGGAACTGTTGGAACTGATGCCATTTACAGTCATTAGAAAACAAAGACTGATGCTGAATTATAGTACCACATCATATGGTATAAAATTGTTTCCTTCCATTACAGAGATCTACCTCCCAGTCAAGGTGGTCGCTATGCTGGGTTTGGAAATACAGTGGAGAAAAAACAGGAAGATGCCCTTCTGGAGAGCACTCTTTCCAGTCTATCAAGTGTATGTTCATATATCATATACGTTCACTGTTTCAGTGTTGGCACGCCACGATTCTTCTATGTTTAAGAGACACTGAGTATTTGGTAATTGTTTTCTACCCAAAGAGGGTAATATCGTTTTCTGATTCCAATGTTAGAGCAGACTTACAGAGGTGGTATTTATCCTGTACATTATTAGAGCATACTTACAGAGGTGGTATTTATCCTGGACAATATTAGAGCATACTTACAGAGGTGGTATTTATCCTGTACATTATTAGAGCATACTTACAGAGGTGGTATTTATCCTGGACAATATTAGAGCATACTTACAGAGGTGGTATTTATCCTGTACAATATTAGAGCATACTTACAGAGGTGGTATTTATCCTGGACAATGTTAGAGCATACTTACAAAGGTGGTATTTATCCTGGACAATGTTAGAGCATACTTACAGAGGTGGTATTTATCCTGTACAATATTAGAGCATACTTACAGAGGTGGTATTTATCCTGTACAATATTAGAGCATACTTACAGAGGTGGTATTTATCCTGGACAATGTTAGAGCATACTTACAGAGGTAGTATTTATCCTGTACAATATTAGAGCATACTTACAGAGGTGGTATTTATCCTGTACAAAACAATGTCCCTATCATAGCTTTTGGTTTTATTCTAATGCAACTTTGTTTATGTCTGTATAATTATTCTGAAGAAAAACTAGATATCTCAGCAAGGGAAGGAAGGTAAGTTCAGTTGAGAGACATGTTGACTGGATGTATTAAAATTGAGCATTATGATTGGACATGCTAATACTGATATTCTACGTTTTGTATAAAAAAATAAATAATTTTATTTCAGGGTTGGTCAACATTTGCAGCAGGAGCTACAAAGTTTGCGACAGTAGCATCAGAGAAGGTAGGACTGTCATTTTGTATTGTTACTGTTATGTTTAGATTCTTATCAGTATATTTAAATTGCTCCAGAGAACGATTTTTTATGCCCCACAAAGGGAGGCATATAGTAATCGCACCGTCCATCTGTTAGTCTTTCCGTCCAAAACAATCATGTCTCAGCCATAACTTTTGAAAGAACTGGAGTGATTGTCATGAAACTTCACACAAATGTTAACCACAATGAGACGGTGTGTCATGTGAAAGAACCGCGCCCATACCTCAAAGGTCAAGGTCACTCTTGGAGGTCAAAGGACAAATGAGTCAAAATCTTCGGGCATTAGTCAAATATTGGTGAGATATCTTGTTATACATTACAAAATAAAAATGAATATTATTGTTTAATACCAGGGCTCAATCTACTTGGCGATTCGGGCGAAGAACGCGCCCACGATCGCGTTCTTTGCCTTGGCAGCACATCAAAGCGAAGTTCAAGTCACCGTAATTTTCCGGGGTGACAGTTATCAATATTATCAATAATAAGTATCTGGCATGTGGTCATAAACATTGTTATACGTTGTCAAGTCCACCTAATCCCCAGGTAATTACAAACTATCATTATAGCTCCCGGCATAATAGGTGACACTGTGACGGTCACTAAATACTACTGGAATACACATGAGTGTCAACACAAATCCCACTCCCACAATGTGCCTTATTGGCCAATAGAATCGCTCGAAACGGCTCAGCCATGCAACGAAACAATCATAATAGCCAGTGAGTGCAACGTTTACATATTGATTTGTTAATTGAAATATGAAAATTAATGACATGCATTCATTAGCCTAAAGGTGATAATTGTCTGTTTATTTCATTCAGATTTAAGAAATTGCATTGTTTTTTTGATCGACTTAAGGGGAATGTTGTTTGTGAAAATTAAAATATAGCACATGGTGTAAAATCGAAAGTAGACCTTAATCTTGAAGCAAAATGGCTTTAGATTAATAATTAACCATAAGTTGGAACTACTCACTGTCACATTAAAAATTGTATAATTTCTCTTTAAATTAATGTTATTGTGATCAGTTTTCATTTTATTTGTTGAAGTTACAAAGAAAAAAGCTTGCATATTTAGAAAGCAATTAATAATCTTCAACTTAGGGGAAAGCACTCTCGCGATCTGAAAACAAGGAAGTGAAATAATTATGAGAAAAAATATGAATTGCTTTTGATAATAAATGTTAAAACGGTTATATTTATATACAATTAACAGTTTTAATTACTTTTCAATAATGTCTGCGTATTAAAAAGCCTCCCTGGAGCACCTGCACTTTGAAAAGTTTACGAAATCGTAAATCACTGTATAAAAATTGGTGGGTGGGGTAATGCAAAAAATCGAACTTCCAAATGTTTACCTGACACTTCCAAATTCAATACACAGGGAGTCCCAAATTCCTAAATTTGAAGCTCTAATGATAATGAGAGATGATTACCTAAAAGTACTATGGTATTGCTGAGATCAATATTTAAAAAGGTATAGTAATAAATAAACATCTATGGGTGAACCCTTTTTTCCGAAATATGATTCTTTTAATTTTGCATCTATGGGTGGGTGTTCAATTTCGAAAGTGCCTTTCTGGGGTCCCATGTATGTTTTAATGAAAGAGCCTAACGGTAGCCCTGATGGAGTAGCTTTTTAGTTATACAAAGATTACGAATATTAAAGTCCTCTAGCATGTCTAGTACAAGCTCCAGAAAAACGAATAAGTTGAGACAAATAGACCACATACAAAGTTGCTTGGGAAACATCCCCAACTAAATTGGGTATAACTAACAATATCAAAATTAAAATCAGCCCTCTTGTCATAGATTTGGCTAATTATCCATTTTCAGTAGAGAGATGTAAATCGAAAAAACAAGCGTTAGTATCAGAAATATTAGCTTTGTTAAGTTGAAGTTCTTTAGGATATATATTATTAACCATAGTAACCGAGAGGTGTGATCAAAGGCTTCAATAACATCTGCCTGGGTATCTGGTGAAAGACTCAACATGAAATCTCTTTCATAGCAATATAAAAACAAATCTGCGACAAGGGGTGCACAATTCGTACTCATAGGGATATCAACAATTTGTCTATAAAGAGTAGTTCCATACCTGACGAAAATATTATCTAATAGAAAAATAAGTGATTCCCAAACTTCATGGCAAGTCCACATAGTGTAATTGTCCAAACTGTTGTTAGTGAAAAAATGCTTTAATATTGTTACAGGCCAAACATTTATTTAGCATTTTCCCTAGCAAAAGTTTTTTGAATGACAGCAATAAGCTTGTCTTTGATAAGGTTGTGTGGTAAAGTTGTATATAATGTAGAAAAATCATAAGTGCTTATGATGAAGCTTGACGTTTATAGCAAATTTTATCAAGAATGTCGCCTCAATTTTTAATAGACCAAAAAAAATTAATCCCAGAGTTTTCATAAGCTTAGCACAATATTGTTTAACGTGATCTTTCACGGCAGAAGACAAGATGTAAACAAGGCATATTTAGTATTTTATCATGGAAAACCTCTGTCACATCACTGCCACAAATTTTTGCTATAACTAAAATGTTTATATAAACAAGCGATGTTCCTTGTGATAGCGCTCTATATATAGAGCCAGTGAAACACCCAGTTTTCCATCAAAATTAATGAATTGTGTCCGAGTCCCAGAAATTGTAACATCGCGTGGAAAAAGACAATTAATTTACGTAATGACGACAGTAAAATCTGCATGTGAAACAACAATAACTAAAAACACCATACTAACTAGCCTCTCGCCTAATATACATTATAGAGCTCTGTCATCCTTGCGTTGTGTGGTATTCTATCACTTCTCTTAGATTCAATTATACACTCACAGAAATCTTGGGCATTGATTTGTAATTTCCAGTGAATTTTAGTTCCGACTACTTTTATGTTGATTGTAATCATCACATTGCAGACAGGATAGTGCATGTTATCTTGTTCACATGGGCAGGGTAATATAGACAATGTCTCCATCACATTGCAGACAGAATAATGCATGTTATCTTGTTCACATGGGCAGGGTAATATAGACAATGTCTCCATCACATTGCAGACAGGATAGTGCATGTTATCTTGTTCACATGGGCAGGGTAATATAGACAATGTCTCCATCACATTGCAGACAGGATAATGCATGTTATCTTGTTCACATGGGCAGGGTAATATAGACAATGTCTCCATCACATTGCAGACAGGATAATGCATGTTATCTTGTTCACATGGGCAGGGTAATATAGACATTGTCTCAATGTCAAAGAGGTTGTAGCTTAACATTTTATTTGTCTTTGTTCTAGGAACTGTGTTCTACATAAATGTGAAATTATGAGATGTAGACTTTTAGGGGTATTCTGTTGTCAATTCGTGAAACATAAATGGACATTTTGTGTTAGCAGCCAAACACACAGGTCAAAATTTGTATATATTTGGTAATAACATCGAGATTTCTGGCAAAAAAGGACAAAATCAGGTGAAGAAACAATTGAAATGACATGGACAATACGTCAGTCTCCTGTGAAAATCAGCCAGACGCTTTCTAATGATTCACGAACGATATCTTTGAATTGGGAAGCAGCAAGCAAATGGCAACATTTGCATAATAACATTGTTTCTTGGTAGAATTCCAAATTAATCTTCATCTGCCTTTCAATTAGGTTTTCCAAAATTATTTTACTACCGTATATTTCTGATCTGGGAAACATAACAAAAATAATTACCGGTATATAACAATTTGATAGATCTTTTTTTATTTATTTTTTTGTCATTTGAACACAGATTTGATCTAAAAAAAACAAAAAACAAATATGGAGCAACACTTAGCTGTGTTCTGCTTCCGGTGAAGTTGACAATGCCATGAGAAAAAAAATGTGAGGCCATTATAGACAAATTCATTAAACATAGACATTCACAGATGGATGAGAAAAAGGAATACATGCACTTTTATAAAGTAAACAATGAGTCAATACATATGAACTGCCCAGTACGGGTCTGTAATAAATATGAGATGAACTGCACAGTACGGGTCTGCAATCACAATGAGGTAATACAGATGAACTGCCCAGTACGGGTTTGAAATCACAATGAGGTAATACAGGTGAACTGCCCAGTATGGGTCTGTAATCACAATGAGGTAATACAGATGAACTGCCCAGTATGGGTTTGCAATCACAATGGGGTAATACAGATGAACTGCCCAGTATGGGTCTGTAATCACAATGAGGTAATACAGATGAACTGTACGGGTCTGTAATCACAATGAGGTAATACAGATGAACTGCCCAGTATAGGTCTGTAATCACAATGAGGTAATACAGATGAACTGCCCAGTATGGGTCTGTAATCACAATGAGGTAATACAGATGAACTGCCCAGTATGGGTCTGTAATCACAATGAGGTAATACAGATGAACTGCCCAGTACAGTCAGATGATCTGCCCAGTATGGTATGGGTCTGTAATCACCATGAGGTAATACAGATGAACTGCCCAGTTTGGGTCTGTAATCACAATGAGGTAATACAGATGATCTGCCCAGTACGGGTCTGTAATCACAATGAGGTACTACAGATGATCTGCCCAGTATGGGTCTGTCATCACAATGAGGTAATACAGGTGAACTGCCCAGTACGGGTCTGTAATCACAATGAGGTACTACAGATGAACTGCCCAGTACGGGTCTGTAATCACAATGAGGTAATTCAGATGAACTGCCAAGTATGGGTCTGTAATCAAAGTACACATTGATTAGTTTTGACTTATCCCATTTATCTAACTAAGATCCCATTCATGAACTGGTTTACATTGTTTTATTCCTCTCTGCATCAGGTTACTACATGGACACAGGTAGGCTGAACCTCGATATTGTCACATGTTGTACACTTATGTTGTAGTGTACACTTATTTGTTGGAACACAAATGTTGTCAAGAATATCATTTTAGTGACTTTTGTTCAAGCATATTATTATATTGTTTTGCATTTATTGAGCTGCATTAGAAACTGAGCTGTTGTGGACAATTATTCTCCTGTCCACCCACCTACAATATACTACCCTAAATGATGTATATTTGAACAAGATGAGAACGCTTACACAGCAACGCATCATTAATGATGTATCGCCTACTGATGACGTACAGTAACTGTTGTTCACTTGAATACTATTAATTTATTGACCGAGTCTACACATCTCTAACCTTGAGGATTGGATTTCCTTTGTCACAAACCACTGGCTAGAATGTCACAAAAATTCCAGTGTAAACAGATTTTCTGCCCCCAGTAGTGTAAATGGACCAAATTGGAATGCTTGGGGATGTTTGTAGATCATGTGTATTGTAATGTTGCTCGTGTAGCTGGTCTAAGTCCCAGGACCGGCACAGATTTATCCTACCAAAACTTAGAGATATCTGACTTATGTGAGAGATCATCGCATCTTCAGCCCATCAGATGTCACTACCGGTATGAAGCACTCGAAAATATCAACATCGATTATTTTTCCTGGTCTTAAACTATACTGAACCAAACAGCTAATGCACCAGTAGACCTTTAATATCTCGATAATAAGAATCAATAAATCAAAACAAATTTCATTCTGAACGAGACAGATATCTTGTAAATAACGACTGTAAATTAAAAAAAATCATTCAAATCACTGGTCTCCAGCGATACCAGTCGGCATATAATAAGTTCATACATTAAAGGTATTGTCTACTGGTACGTTAGCTGTTTGGTTCAGTATACATACATGCATATATACATACTGACATTCTTTTCACATTTCTACCAAAAGTAGGCAGCCATTTTTGACCTTGACCTACCATTTGGACTTGGACATTGGCAGTTTAACATGCTGGCCGAGGCCTTCTGGATTTTATATATTTGTCTTCAGCAGTACTTTTATGAACAAACAGCTGACTTCATTAAGATGAATGAGAATATAGTGTTGAACATCTGTAGAGGAAGCAATAATGCCCCACCCGTGTCCAGTCTGATCATCCAGTTTTCCATTTCAACTATGGTCTTCAGTTGTCATTATCGACCAAATGTTAAACAGTATACATTCTATTATTACATTATAGCTTTAAAGTTAGATTTGAGAATTTCATTCCTGACCATTGTAAACTGAGGCTTAACTGAGAATTATAATATTGTGGAATTATATATAAAAAAAATAATTTATCGACACTAGTAGAAAATTGAATGTTGAACACCGTTGTGCGTCTTATTACCTTTTTGCACTTGATATTTATTTTTTGCGTCTGATTTTGATTTCCTGTGCAATGTAGTTTCTTCCATTTCATTTCACTCTTATTCATTTCATACTTGTCTCCTAAATAATTGAAATATAAGTTTTGTTGTTTTCCATATTGTTTATATATTACTGGATGGAGGAACTTAATATGATGATGATACTGTTTACATGATTTAGTCTGACATTAATAAGCTTCATCTTCAGTTCTTAAATCAAGTGTTTTGTTTTGTTGAATAAATTACTAGCGGGATATTGTCTCACAATGTAATTAGAAAGTAAACACTTTGTAACATCACTGTTGAATTAAGAATCCTAGGTCAAGACTGTCAGAATAGTCAGGATGGGGTGTGGGGAGGGATCACACCTGTTTCATTTTAACAACATTTTCATACTTTTTGTCATGTCCATGCATGTAGGCTGCAGGTGTTAACTCTGAAGTTCTATGTGACTGCTCTGTTTAAACTATTAAATATTTATATTGTCAGTTAACCCCTGTGGACTTGGATTTCACCAGTTGACAGGCTTTCAATTGAATTGAATTGAATTGAATGTTGTTTAACGGCTCATCAACACAGTATAGCTTTCAACTGAAAAAGCAGGAACGATATATGGAATTTTGTTGTGAAATATCAGCACCTTATAAATATATATATATGTCATATCTATGAAATATCAGCACCTTATAAATATATATATATGTCATATCTATGAAATATCAGCACCTTATAAATATATATATATGCCATATCCATGAAATATCAGCACCTTATAAATATATATATATATGTCATATCTATGAAATATCAGCACCTTATAAATATATATATATATGTCATATCTATGAAATATCAGCACCTTATAAATATATATATATGTCATATCTATGAAATATCAGCACCTTATATATATATATATATGTCATATCCATGAAATATCAGCACCTTATATATATATATATATGTCATATCTATGAAATATCAGCACCTTATAAATATATATATATATGTCATATCTATGAAATATCAGCACCTTATAAATATATATATATATATGTCATATCTATGAAATATCAGCACCTTATAAATATATATATATGTCATATCTATGAAATATCAGCACCTTATATATATATATATATATGTCATATCTATGAAATATCAGCACCTTATAAATATATATATATATATATATATATATATATATATATATGTCATATCTATGAAATATCAGCACCTTATAAATATATATATATGTCATATCTATGAAATATCAGCACCTTATAAATATATATATATGTCATATCTATGAAATATCAGCACCTTATATATATATATATATATGTCATATCTATGAAATATCAGCACCTTATAAATATATATATATATGTCATATCTATGAAATATCAGCACCTTATAAATATATATATATATGTCATATCTATGAAATATCAGCACCTTATAAATATATATATATGTCATATCTATGAAATATCAGCACCTTATAAATATATATATATGTCATATCTATGAAATATCAGCACCTTATATAAATATATATATGTCATATCTATGAAAATGAGGCATGTTTTACTGAGCCATCTCATTAAAGACAATATGTCTCCTTAAGTGTGTGAAGGCACTAAAGACATTACCATCAGGTAATTGTGTTTAGCTTTGTTTCTCAGGAACTGCATGCATTAGATCAACCAGACATTTCCTATACAAGTGTTCTCATTAGAAGTTATTTTTATATTCGGAGTCATAAAGAAACATATTTTAACACACAGTTTTCCAGTAGTAAAACCGTAACATATTGTCTGTATTTTAATGATGGTTACAAACTGTTCGTCATTGTTTTTCTTTTTTTTTTCTCTCATTTTTTGTTTTCACGGAAAGTTAAACAGTATGTACTGTATATGGGGTTTAATGTCGCTTTAACAATCATTCAGTCATTACAGGATGGTGTCTACTTGAAGCAGTGAGCTCTTTGCCCAACTTTGTAGTGCTGCCACACTTAAATATTACTACTGTAATGTAAAAAATCATCCCTCTTATACTAAAGTACTAATAAGTTTATTTCACTTGAAATATTACCACTCTCCGTGTACTTAAATACTAATACATTACCTATACTTAAACTTGTTCGACTATCTTTGTACTTAAAAACAACAGCTTTAATTAAAACAGTACCACTATGTACTTTTATGTTACTACTTTTACTTAAAATAGGTCCCGTGTGGTTCCCAGGGGCCCCCGTTTGGTCATGGGGCAAAGAATAGGGCCACTGCAGATCCCTTTGGAGGGGTAGGCAGAGGGGTAGAATCCATCCAAATTCATGTTCATTTTATCATTTTTTGTTCATGTTCATTAAAGGTTTTCATCATGATCCCTGCATTGTTTCAGGTGCTATCTTGCTCGCATCAAAAGAGCAGTGGCAGAAAAACAATAACGTGGCTCCAGCGTAAATGGAGTTTCTACGATAGAATTTGCAGCAACTCTGCAGTTCAGGGTGAGAAGGTTCTAGGCCCATTTTCCATATTTTATCTCGATGTGGGGGCGTCCGTGGCTGAGTGGTAAGAGTCTCTGACTTGCAATCACTTGCCCCTCACCGCTGTAGGTTCGATCCCTCAGGGGCCTAGGAATCTTTATGTAAGGAAGCATCCAGCTGGCTTGCGGAACGTCGGTGGTTCTACCCAGGTGCCCGCCGTGCACGAAAATTGCCCGGAGGGGCACCTGGGGTCTTCCTCAACCAGTGGAAGCTGGAAAGTCGCCATATGACCTTAGCTGTTGGTGCGACTATAAAATCCAATTCAATTCAATTATCTCGATGTACATGGAAGATGAGCCTGGCATGTTCTTGCCTGTTAGGCGCCATATAACCTTTTCATGTGTTGGTGCGCCTTAAAACCCCAATTCAATTACTTAAAATAGTACCACTATCTGTGTGCTTTAATGTTAATACTTGTACTTAAAAGAGTACCACTATCTGTGTGCTTTTATGTTACTACTTTACTTAAAATAGTACCACTATCTGTGTGCTTTAATGTTAATACTTGTACTTAAAATAGTACCACTATCTGTGTGCTTTAATGTTACTACTTGTACTTAAAATAGTACCACTATCTGTGTGCTTTAATGTTACTACTTTACTTAAAAAAGTACAATTATCTGTATTCTTTAATGTTACTACTTTACTTAAAATAGTACCACTATCTATGTGCTTTAATGTTACTACTTGTACTTAAAATAGTACCACTATCTGTGTGCTTTAATTTACTACTTGTACTTAAAATAGTACCACTATCTGTGTGCTTTAATTTACTACTTGTACTTAAAATAGTACCACTATCTGTGTGCTTTAATGTTACTACTTGTACTTAAAATAGTACCACTATCTGTGTGCTTTAATTTACTACTTGTACTTAAAATAGTACCACTATCTGTGTGCTTTAATGTTACTACTTGTACTTAAAATAGTACCACTATCTGTGTGCTTTAATTTACTACTTGTACTTAAAATAGTACCACTATCTGTGTGCTTTAATTTACTACTTTACTTAAAATAGTTCCACTATCTGTGTGCTTTAATTTACTACTTTACTTAAAATAGTACCACTATCTGTGTGCTTTAATGTTACTACTTGTACTTAAATAGTACCACTATCTGTGTGCTTTAATTTACTACTTGTACTTAAAATAGTACCACTATCTGTGTGCTTTAATTTACTACTTTACTTAAAATAGTACCACTATCTGTGTGCTTTAATTTACTACTTGTACTTAAAATAGTACCACTATCTGTGTGCTTTAATTTACTACTTTACTTAAAATAGTACCACTATCTGTGTGCTTTAATTTACTACTTGTACTTAAAATAGTACCACTATCTGTGTGCTTTAATTTACTACTTGTACTTAAAATAGTACCACTATCTGTGTGCTTTAATTTACTACTTTACTTAAAATAGTACCACTATCTGTGTGCTTTAATGTTACTACTTGTACTTAAAATAGTACCACTATCTGTGTGCTTTAATTTACTACTTGTACTTAAAATAGTACCACTATCTGTGTGCTTTAATTTACTACTTTACTTAAAATAGTACCACTATCTGTGTGCTTTAATGTTACTACTTGTACTTAAAATAATACCACTATCTCTGTACTTGAAACTTAAATACTACTACTACTACACTATTGTATCACTCTATTGGTACCATTCATTATATTCAATATGTTATCACTCTTTGTACTTATAATACTCCCTGTACCTAAATACTGCCACTGTTAATTGTATGACGGCAGATGTCAATTATTTATCCATATAACCAATACGATAAATGCACCTCCGACAAACAATAGCACATGCAATTGTATTATAACAAAACCTATTGACAATATGCTCTGACATCAGCAATAGGGAGGAGGTGGCATGTTATTTACTACCACAGCAATAACTGTAGCTCCTTGCAGCAACTTCTGTGTTCCCCAAGTGATATATCAAATGATTGAATGTTACACCATAATATCAGTCTCACTTGCCTCAATTTGTATTTTCACATAGTAATTAAATGCTCTAAATCAATATTTTGAATTTGCCACAATTTGAACTTTGCTTTCCAGATAACTGTTAGTATAGAAATAATATTAGTCTGTTTATAATGCATTAGTCTGTCTTCATTTGAACTTTGTTTTCTTGATGTCTGTTGATTTAGAATATACATGTGCAGGGATGGAAACTAACGGTTGCCCGTTCGCCCGGGACGACTAAATTTCAAGCTGGGCGAGTAGATTTCATAAGTCGGTAGTCCGCCCGGGCGACTAGCTTTTTCGACAAGCTAAAGTCGATTTTCTCGGCATTATTCGTCAATGCGGGACGAATAACATTTCAGTAGAAAACAACAACAAAGAAAATATTTTTTACACAGTTTATTAAGCGATTAAATGCAGTAAATAGTCGCAACTCTGTTTATTCAACGATAAAATGCAATTTAAGTCAACCGGATATTGGGAAAGTGACGCATTTCCGTTTTGGGCCATTCTAAAATGTGGCTCCTGTTCTAATTTCACGGAGCGCGAACGTTACGGTATTTGATGTTATACAAACACTTTCACAGGGAATCTTTAAGGGCACTAGTCAGCTTTTAGGTGACTGGGGCCAGGGCCTTCAGGAAGGGGAATTGCAAAAAGTATGCTGTTTTCCTGTATTGTACTTTAACATTTTCTAATATATATATATATATATATTTTTTTTTTTTTAAAGAGGTGAATTTTTCACAGGAAAAGGGTGAAATATATACCATGCCAGAGTAACTGTAATGGGCATGATCAGACTAGTGAACTATAGAATATAAATATGCCTACCTACTGACCCTAGAGCTTGCAATAGGAAACACACCTATATTTTTGTTTGGCCTAAATAAAGTAAATTTGTTAAAATCATGTTTGTTAATGTGTTTGTTTAGTGTGTCGAAAAGAAAAATCCAGAAAATCTGGGCTCATAAATTTTCAGCTGGGCAACCAAAATCCAGAAGATGGTTGCCCGTTTGGGCAACCAAGCTTTAAAAGTTAGTTTCCATCCCTGCATGTGTATATTCATCTTATAATAATGTTTCTGTCATTTGAACTATGTTTTCCTATACTGGTTTGTTGGTTAGATAATGATGTATTCTCCTAACTGTCTTACAGTGTGCACGAGACATGGTGTTTTTCTGCGGGCTGGTTCTTTAACATAATCCATTATATGTCTGTATTTGATGTTGATTATTGATCCAGTCAAGTCTGCCACACTACAGGCAGCTCAGTACATCTGTGCCACGGAAACAAGTATTCTAAATGTACCGGTAGTCAATATGCTCCATACCAAACACACAACGCTAGTCAATGCTGTATCATTGCTTACTATTGGTAAATTCGATACAATGGTATGTTCTTGATTGCTATTCACATGACACTACCGGTTTATTCACTCTTACTCGACTGGTTTATTCACTCTTACTCGACTGGTTTATTCACTCTTACTCGACTGGTTTATTCACTCTTACTCGACGGGTTTATTCACTCTTACTCGACTGGTTTATTCACTCTTACTCGACTGGTTTATTCACTCTTACTCGACTGGTTTATTCACTCTTACTCGACGGGTTTATTCACTCTTACTCGACTGGTTTATTCACTCTTACTCGACTGGTTTATTCACTCTTACTCGACTGGTTTATTCACTCTTACTCTTTGTAAATTCCAGATGAAATGTCATTATGCTTGATACATTACACAGCTCAATGACGTCACATACTGTGTAAACCTCTCAATATGAAGTCCGACATAATAAACCCATACTTCTGTATATATACTGTGTAAGTAATGAACTGTTTGTCCGAAATCATTGACCATTTCAGTTTATTTTTAGAACATACTATTTCGAATATCAAGCCCTATTTGATGATTGATTTACAAATGCTCTCACTAGTACGTAAATTCCAAGATAAGTTTTGTTTAAGGATGGAATTTAATGGTTTCTCCTTTGTACACTTTGTAAATTTTAAACAAAATGAATATATGGCTCTATCAGAAGAATGGTATTTAAAGAGGATGCACAACTTGGGCTTCACTGACAGATGCTCTTGTACCATTATGTTGTGCCATTATTGACGTCAGGGAGTACGTTATAGGGAGTAGAAACGGGTTCATAAACGCTCTAGTTTATCGATTTATGTTGTCGCGCTAGAACGTCGCCATTTACTATTTTATCGATACAGGTAAATCGATCGTAAGCGCGTTACATTTGAAAAGTTAAAATTTCAGCCAACATCTCAAATTAGGCAGTTTTTACAGCCCCTTTTTACGGCTTTCTGTTATAATCAACATCACGAAATTACATTATTGACAAAGATAAATATGTCTACTATTCACTTTTTGTTATTATTAATGCCTAATATATCCCATACTTCGTATCTCGTTTGCAATAGCTTCACACCATTTTTAATTCTATAAAATTAAAAATTTAGCTGATATCTCAAAAGGCACATTTTCATCACCTCTTTTTAGGCTTTGTCATATAATCACCACCATGAAATTACCTTCTTTACAAAGATAAATATGTTTACTATTCACTTTTTGTTATTATTAATGCCTAAATAACCCGTAGTCTCGTATCTCGTTTGCATTAGCTATACTCTGTCACCATTTTTTATTTGGCGCAGAGTGGCGCCATCTTTGTTACACGGAACCGTCTGGTAAAATGTGCTTTTAAACAAGCAAACAAATACACGCTCTGTATCAGAGGACACAATGTAAATAAATAATACTTATGTTTACATTTAGCACCTTTATTGAGTTTGTAAGTGTAATAATTTATAAGAATTTGCTGTTTTTCACACACTCGCGAAACAACCGGAAATAGTCATTTTCACGGAGTAGTGAAACACATGCGCGACAACATAAATCGGCAAAACGAGCCCGTTTCTCCTCCCTATAACGTACTCCCTGTTGACGTGTTGTAGTGAAAAATAATATGTGGTGAATTTGTGTTTGTATATGATGGTCAGGTTATCGGAGATATGATATTTATAAATATGTTGATAATGTGTATGTGATGGTCAGTTTATCAGAGATGTGACATTTATAAATATGTTGATATTATAAATCTGGATTTTTATGTGAAGGCCAGTTTATCAGAGAAGTGATATTTATCAATGTGTTGATATTATAAATCTGGATTTGTATGTGATGGTCAGGTTATCAGAGATGTGATATTTCTAAATATGTTGATATTATAAATTTGGATTTATATGTGATGGTCAGGTTATCGGAGAAGTGATATTTGTAAATGTGTTGATATTATAAATATGGATTTATTTGTGATGGTCAGGTTATCAGAGAAGTGATATTTATAAATGTGTTGATATTATAAATCTGGATTTGTATGTGATGGTCAGGTTATCAAAGATGTGATATTTATAAATGTGTTGATATTATAAATCTGGATTTATATGTGATGGTCAGGTTATCAGAGAAGTGATATTTATAAATATGTTGATATTATAAATATGGATTTATATATGATGGTCAGGTTATCAGAGAAGTGACATTTATAAATGTACTGATATTATAAATCTGGATTTGTATGTGATGGTCATCAGGTTATGAGAGAAGTGATATTTATAAATATGTTGATATTATAAATCTTGATTTATATATGATGGTCAGGTTATCAGAGAAGTGACATTTATAAATGTGTTGATATTATAAATCTGGATTTGTATGAGATGGTCAGGTTATCAGAGAAGTGACATTTATAAATGTGTTGATATTATAAATCTGGATTTGTATGTCATGGTCAGGTTATCAGAGAAGTGTCTGTGATATTTATTAATGTGTTGATATTATTAATCTGGATTTGTATGTCATGGTCAGGTTATCAGAGATGTGACATTTATAAATATGTTGATATTATAAATCTGGATTTTTATGTCATGGTCAGGTTTATATCAGAGAAGTGATAGGGTGCCTCCTATCAGCGATTAAGCTATTAATTGAGCTATTGATTTTTTGTACAAACCTCCAATTTTCTTGCAAACCGGACAAGGATATCCGTCATTTTACAGGGACTAGATATTTCCATCTCACGGTAGGGTCGAGATAAAATTCACGGGCGCACCAACATCCGGTATGCAGGAAAGCATGCAAAATGTTAGTAGCTGGCGGCGTCAACGCACAACATGTCTCTGATATGTAAGAAAAAGAATCTGTCATGGGTATTCAGTTCAGATAGGGAATTCCAACCCTCGATATAAGTGTTTTAATCGGAACCTCGGCAGAGCCTCGGTTCCGATAAAAACACATACCCAGAGTTGAAATTTCCTATCTTGACCAGATACCCATGAAAGATTCTTATAATCTTGTTGAAAATTTCTGTTACGCTGTCTTTCCACCTTGGGCATATAATGTGTATAATTATGATGTTCCATACATTTTCTCTCACAATAAAACTCCAACTTTGAATTTAAATTTTAAAATATTAACCTGCTAAAATTGGCAGCCTCTATTGGTGCTTTACAGTTAATGACTTCACTTCCACTATTTCCAGGCAGGGAATGTGAGCCTTGTCGCTATTCAAGATCCAAAAATCTTTTAAACAAGTTCACTATTTCATTATTATAACATTATCTCAATAAAGACACGGAAAAGCACGGGAATATTCAAGTTGTATGGCTTCATTAACATTAAGTGGTTGTATGGAAATATTATGTACTGGGAAACAACAACATCAATAGCTTTACGAAAATGATTGGAAGTATGTTTGTGAACGTAGTTGTGTTGTCTTTTGGTATGTTTTTAGAGGAATTATCAGCATTGTGGCAGATGTTGATCACAAACACTGTCACATGGCTCTGGTCACAACTGTGCAAGAATAACAACTTACTGTATTTGGAAGATATATAGGGCTCGGCAGTAAAACAGTAAGTTATGTTACATATTATAGGCTTGCAGGAAAACTGTGTTATAGAGGCAGAATTCTGTAAGATTATTTGAATATTATGAGGAGTTAGATATAGAGGATCTTAAACGAGTTCCCATTTCATATAAGATTTATGAAACGAGTTATGAATTATAATAAATAATTCATAACGAGTTTCATAAATCTTATATGGAATGGGAACGAGTTTAAGATCCTTTTTATCACATAACATTGCAATCAAATTGGTAAAAATTAATTCAGATGGACATAGAACCGCCATGACGTCAGAC
Source organism: Cyrtodaria siliqua (assembly GCA_037043455.1). Lineage (NCBI taxonomy): Eukaryota > Metazoa > Mollusca > Bivalvia > Adapedonta > Hiatellidae > Cyrtodaria > Cyrtodaria siliqua. Next base: position 118,537 of record JAWPHD010002356.1, on the reverse strand, counting down.
ACACTTTAGCGCCAAAACGTCATAAAATATGTGACGTCGTAACGTCACAATATGTGACGTCGTAACGTCACGTCTCGCACATAACGTTGCGTATAAAAGAGTTTGTGTTTTACCTATTTACAAAATAGCAGTTTACGCCAACTTTTTAACAAACCAACAACAATGTTTTGTATAACGTGCATTCTTTTTATAAGCTGTCACAAATAATAAGTTTATGACTCAGATCTGGGTGAGTTTGTAATATATAAATATAAAATAGTTTCAGTTAATAAACTTGCATAGTGTTATATGTTTAACTCAACCAATCAAAATCGTTCCAGGTTGTATTACACGTGTGTAATACAATAGAATATTAAATGGGTGTTCGACACTGCTAACAAGGGACGTTATGTGATAAAAGGTAATATTATGAGCATAACATAGTTAAGTTATGTCACAATTTATTTACATGCGCTTTATTCTGTATAAAAACGTGTTATACAGATATTGCGTAATTTCTGAAGAAGATCTAATAGCAATTGCGTCCTTATCATTCACATAGTCTCATCTAATATCAGGACTTGCATACTAATTCTGGCTTAATCAGGATATAAGGTTCATGGTTTATGTATATTTTAAACAGAAATGATTACATTTCTTTTGAAGATTAAAACATAATTTTCAATATATTCTTGGCAGTTGACAGCCTGTCCATAATGTATATACACTGAACACAATTTCTAAGTATCAACTTTTGTATCTTAACTTATTTTCTTATTTTAAATATATTTTAGAATAGATATATGATAAGTATTTTGTTTTGACCCATAGTTTGTAAAACATTTATTTTTCGTTTAAATTGTTACATCTTTTGAGAGTTACCCTCCCTTTATGTGAAAACATGAAATGTACTGATAAAACACATAACATGAGTCAGAGATCGCTTAAAGATATAAAATTCTTAAAATTGGTATGAAATAATAGAAAAAAACATAACAATTTGACCCATTTATCGCAGATTTTCCGTATATAAAAAAATGAAATATGGATAATCTTAAATTACCTCCCTTTAAATTGAATATTGTTTGAAATTCAAGTAACTGTAATTCAGCGTTAACATTAAATATATTGAAAATTTCTTTTGCAAACGCATTTGTAGTGGTAATGCTAGTAAAACATGATGTCAAAATAATTTTAACTGGCATATTTTAGAATAAGGAACATCGAAAGCTTCACTACAATCGAAGTACTTAATAACATCCTATATACCCAGTTGTATAAGTGTTATAACTTATTTCTAAGAAAACACATTGACTTAAAAGTTTTAAAATATGTTCATGCAATCAGAGCAGACGATTTACACTCGTTATTTTGCAGTTTAACCTTATCTCTAATCAAGCTCAAAATACACAAAACAATGAGAATATTATTGACATATTCTTAGGTTGGTACTTAGCAATTTGGTTTAGTATAGTTACTTATCCATCTAAGACTGTTGGCGACTATATATAAATGTTTTCAACTAGTTATTTCGAGATTTAGATAAAGGATCCATTTAGGTTGTGTTTACACAAGCAAAAAATGTTTCCAAAAGTCAGATTCTGTAACAACATGTTCAAGCTGTATTTATAACAAGAAATACTTCTATTAATGCTCAGACCTCTCACCCTTAACTCACCCCGCCAAACAATTACTCATAGCTGCCCTTTGGTGCTTGTTATCGTACAAGTTCTAGCTACATTGTACTCAATGCATGGACTTTTCCTATAGAAGGAATGTATTTGTTTTTGTGAAAATAAATTGATTTTTTGATGCATTTACATCTGAAATTGGATTGCATTACCTGATCTGAATGTCAATTACATTCCCATCTGATACATTCCAGACATATCTTAGAATCTCGAATCCTTAATATACATTTCACAAAAAGGTTGATACTTTATGTTTTGTATTTTGTCAAACATAGTCAGTTGGGTGCTTTTGCATCCACTTTGGAACGGAAAAAGAGTTTTCAGTCAAAAGGAATTGTAAAACAAATGTTAGAAAACAACAGCAATGTAAACTCGGCAAATTTCAGTATTTCAAGAAGTCTGTGTTTTTTTCAAAATTGTCTTGGGGCATTTCCCCAAGTCCACCCCCACCCCATACCTCCCTGACCCCAACACCTACCCCTTCGCCTCTACTCAATTACAACCCCCATTTTCAAAAACCAAAGTTTATAAAGCTGGTGTATTTGTAAGTGGTAAAAGGTTTTGTTGAAGTTCACCTGTTAAGGTAAAAAACTTGAAAGATTTGCTATTTACAAATCTTTCATATTTTATTTAAACATTGGTCAAAATTTATTGAGATCAATGCCTTTTGTCTGTTAAACTAACATTAGTTCTTAGTAGCAGAACTTGATCTTCAAGTAATTTACATATTGTTAAGTATACCACATGTATAATAATATTTATTTTGCCATATATTAATTAAACCTATTTTTCTGTAATTGTATTTCTAATGGAATATTATGCTGAAGTATCAAGTAACTTAATCCATGAAAACAAAAGCATTGTTTTCTAGAAAAAGCTATAAATCTGATTTGTATTAATGTTGAATCTAGCAATATAAATTGCAGTCCTAATACAGTTGGCACAAAATCAATGGTTTGTGTGGCAATTTGTGATCAAGTGACGAAATATTTGTCATCTGTTAGAAGCATACTTGAAATAGGTTTTGAAATGTGTGTATCTTGAAGAAAAGGAATCAGATTATGTAAAGGCCATACTTAAGATTCACTTTAACTATAGCACACATGCTTGCATTCAGGCAACTTTGGATTTACTAATAGCCCGCACACAAGTGTGTTTGTTTGTATGGTGTTTTGCGTCATTTTCAACACGTGTAAGGATATATATGACGGTCGATATTTTGTGGCTAAGGCAGATCACCCACTATTGCTTGGTAGAAAACGAGAGTACTGTACACCTCCCGCCATCCGTAAGAAACAACACTCCCTCACTATTAGTCAAGCTGCCAGGGAGATTTGAACCCACAGAGGTGAGAGGCGAGAAGGTTTACAACACAATGTCATTAACCCCTCAGCCACAGAGACAACACACAAGTGTGCCTTACTGGCATACAGGCAAAGAGGATGCTCACAAATTAATGGTTAGGAACCAAACCCTACTCTTACTATCAAAAGTGTATTCCTATGGTTCAAATACACGGTTTTATTGAGTTACTGCTCATCAAAAAAATTACGAAGTGAAAAGTCTTGTCCAGGGACACAACAAAGGAACATCGTTGATGCAGCCACCCGTTGAACCCATGATCTTAAAGTATGCCATTCGTCTGAGCCTTGCCTGCTCACATCATTGCTTTTAGATCCATATTGTGTGGCTAATCCTGTGGTAAATGACTGAGATGCTAAACAACCCCGCAATCATAGGTAATACCGAGGCAAACTAGTATACTATACTGAAACCTATTCATCGACCAAAGACACCCTATAAAACACATGACACATGATGGAATGTTGGATGCTGCTGCTATATTTGTGTTTGAGTCACCCCCACATGCTGACTAATCAATGTTGTACCTGTAACTGACTCAACCTGTATATATAAGGGCAATCAGTATTGGTTTTTATGCAGCATCCATATTCTTAGTGTCCAACTAAATGCTACTGTCATTAACTGTTGCGGTTATCTCGGAAAGTCTTCTTATACCTTCTTGTTTGACCCTTGATACAAGCATAATTATTATAGTTTGGGTCGTGCTCACAAAAAATCTCCATTACGAAACACTACCACCATAACCATAACCATCTTTGGCATCATTGTTCTCATTGAATCATGATCATACTTATAATCACTATCAACACCATCATCATCTTCAGCAGCAGCAGCAGCAGCAGTAGCATCATCGTCTTGACTGTTATCATTTTTATCATCGTCCTCTTTATCATTGCCATTGTCATCATCATCATCACCACCATCATCATCATCATCATCACCACCATCATCATCATCATCATCATCACCATCATCATCATCATCATCATTCTTCTCTATCTGTATTATCTTTCTTGTCATATTTGTCATCATCATTATTACCACCACAACCATCCTCTTCATCAGCACACCCACCACCATCACTACCACCATCACCACCACCATTATCACCACCATCATCATAATCATCAAGAAGGGAAGATCTTATAATCTTATAATGGCAGTTTGCTCCATATATCAAAGCTGTGTTGTGGAAACTGAATACCTCCAAATGACTATTGGGTGCAGTGAAGGAGAAACTGTCTGTCCTCTGATGCCAGGGTAATGGATAAATCAATATTACAAAATGTTACTTTTGATCCAAATAGAAGCAGGCATTGATTTACTCCCATTTTCCTAAAGAAGTATGTTGAAGCAAGACTGATTTTGGCATACAAATGAGGAAGTGTAAGACTTTTTATTCATGTAACTTATCTGCTGCATGGTGCAAGATGGTTTATACAGGGTTTGTTTATGGTGCAACTATGGTGTATACAAAGGTTTAAAAAATGCATTTCAGTTTTTAGCTCGACTGATCGCCGTGGTGCGGTGTCCGTCGTCCGTCTGTCCGTAAACTTTTATTTGTAGCGACTACTCCTCTGAAACTACTAGATGGATATTCATGAAACTTTACAGAAATGTTGCCCATGAAGTCTAGTTGATCCTAGCAAAAATTCATGTTGATGTGAAATCAAAGATGGCCACCAAAGCTAAAAATAGATTTTTAAAATACAAGTTTGTAGCGACTACATCTTGAAAACTCTAAGTGATATTGATATGGGACTTTTTCTAAAATGATCAGCATGACATGATGTTGGTCCTTGTCGAAAATCGTTTTGATTTGGCGTTAAACATGGCTGCCAGCGGCCATCTTTGTTTACATAGAGTTATATAATGAAAACTTGTAGCGACTACTCCTCTGAAACTACTTGACGAATTTTCATGAAACTTCACAGGAATGTTGCTCTTGATGTCTAATTGATCCTAGCAAAATTTCAGGTCGGCCGGCAATTCAAGATGGCCGCCACGGCTAAAAATTTGTAGCGACTACTTCTTGAAAACTATAAGTGATATTGATATGGGACTTTTTCTAAAATGATCAGCATGAAATCACAGTTGTTGGTCCTTGTCAAAATCGTTTTGATTCGATGTTAAACATGGCTGCCAGCGGCCATCTTTGTTTACATAGAATTATATAGTAAAAACTTGTAGCGACTACTCCTCTGAAACTACTTGGCAGATTTTCATGAAACTTTACAGGAATGTTGATCTTAATGTCTAATTGATCCTAGCAAAATTTCAGGTCGGCCGGAAATTCAAGATGGCCGCCACGGCTAAAAATAAATTTTCAAAGCGACTACTTCCTGAAATCAAAATCAATCAGTAGAGCTTCAGGGTCATTGACCTCTTGTTTCAGTTTTTAACATTTATAAGAATGCATTCATCATTCATTTTGCATTAATAAAGATGCACTTGGCATTCATTTTGCGGTAGGTTGTATTTTATAAGAATCTTTCATGGGTGTCTGGTGAAGTTTGGGAATCCAATACTAGGTACAATGTTTTTTATGCCGTGGTTCGGTGTCCGTCCGTCCATAAACTTTTTTGTTGCGACTTCTCCTCTGAAACTACTGGATGGATTTTCAAGAAACTTTACAGAAATGTTGCCCATGATGTCAAGTTGATCCTAGCAAAAATGTACGTTGATGTGAAATTCAAGATGGCCACCAAAGCTAAAATAGATTTTTAAAAAAACAAGTTTGTAGCGACTATTTCTTGAAAACTATATTAAAGTGATATTGATATGATACTTTTTCAAAAATGATCAGCATGACATGATGTTGGTCCTTGTCGAAAACCATTTTGATTCAACATTGAACATGGCTGCCAGTGGCCGTCTTTGTTTACATAGAGTTATATAGTAAAAACTTGTAGCGACTACTCCTCTGAAACTACTAGACAGATTATCATGAAACGTGACAGGAATGTTACTCTTGATGTCAAGTTGATCCTAGCAAAATTTCAGGTCGGCCGGAACTTCAAGATGGCCGCCATGGCTAATAGTAGGTTTTTGAAAAATAAGTTTTCAGCGACTACTTCTTGAAAACTGTTAAGTGATATTGATATGGGACTTTTTCTAAAATGATCAGCATGACATGATGTTGGTCATTGTCGAAAATCATTTTGATTCATCATTAAACATGGCTGCCATTGGCCATCTTTGTTTACATAGAGTTATATAGTAATACTTATAGCGACTACTCCCTCTGAAACTGCTTGAAGGATTTTCATGAAACGTAACAGAAATGTTGCTCTCTGTTGATCCTAGCAAATTTCAGGTCGGCCTGAAATTCAAGATGGCCTCCATGGCTAAAAATATATTTTTTAAAAATAAATTTGTTGCGACTACTTCTTGAAAGTGATATTGATATCATTATGGGACTTTTTCTAAAATGATCAGCATGACTTGATGTTGGTCCTTGTTAAAAATTATTTTGATTGGACGTCAAACATGGCTTCCAGTGTCCATCTTTGTTTACATTCAGTTATATAGTAAAAACTTGTAGCGACTACTCCTCTGAAACTACTGGACAGTTTTTCATGAAATTTCACTGGAATGCTGATCTAGCTATCAAAACCTATCAGTAGAGCTTCAAGGTCATTGACCTCTTGTTTATCAAGGCTCTGATTAAAACAGTTATACCAAGGGTTGGAATTTCCCAATCTCAGCCAGACAGGACCTATGATTGGTTCATTTTTCTTGCATACCACTGACCTTCCTTTTTGCGTGGACATCGCTAACTACTATAAATGTGTTGCAAGTTTATTTTTACACCATGTTACATTGTGCTAAATGTGATAGATATATACATCATAAGTGGTATAACCTCATTTTCAAACTCATTTTAAGATCATATCCATTATGCAAGACAACAAAACTTGACACTAACTTATTATGCTATGAACAGGTACAATGAGGTATTGCAAGCAAGTCTACAATTTGCAAGTTAAACGTATATAATTATATATATGAACTTGCTTTAAAATACGAGTGAGTCAATACTTTAATTTCGTCCTCTTAAACAATTAGAATCAAATGACTTTAATTTGGTTTAAACAATATTTATTTCACAATGTTCACATATATTATATACACATTATAATAGTAAGGATCTGAAAACAAGCTTATCAAAGCTTATATAAATTCATCTCCTTAATCATTTATTGAAATGACTTTAATTTGTTGGCAATATATAAATTATGTAATGTATCAATAACAATATTCTGATTATAGTATTATCTTGTATGTTGGAGAAATAATTGGTTTAGAGTTGTCCCTCATTTAATTAGCTAGTTATTTCCTTAGGCATGTCTGTTTTGAACATGCTATTGGTGATACATTATCTTTTATTTGTCTAATTTTCAATTAGCTCCAGGCAGTACTTCAAGGCCTAATGTCAGGCATAATGTCAGACAAATGTCTGGGGAAATAAGTAAATGTGCTGGCTCCACATGTGATGTATCAGGATGCTCTGTCTCTGTCATCTGCTCATTATGTATTGCCAATATTTCACAGCTCCAGCACATTGTCAGTAGCTACACTGCAGTAATATATTATAGCTGCAATGGAACAGGGGAGGGGTACTTTAAAATGACCATAAATAAAAGCTCGCTATTTCGGTGGAAATCCACCGGCCATTTTCAAACCCTGTGTGATAGCCTTTGTACCCATATCACTACATCAGCATTGTAATACAATCAAGTATTTATGCTTTGAACTATATAACTTTTCTTCATGATTAAAAAAGCCAGTGATGAAAATCCTGATTTTTAACTTCACTGTTATGGCATAGCATTTAAGAAAGCAATGTTTAAGATACCAATTTAATACAAAATGCAATGTAAAAATTCTTGCAAAAAGTAAAACAGAATGCGAAACATGGAGTTAAGCAAAAATTCTGATAATAAAAAAGGGAAAAATACTCTTACTGATGAGGTATCTAGGACATATTAATCAAAATTCATGTGCAAATTAACCGTTTACTAAACATATATTCTCTAATAATGGGACATTTAAGTTTTGAGATATACTGATGAGAATATCCCGCTAGAGTTCTTCAACACAATGAGTTCTTAAGCCTCATTAATCAAACACATTTTTCAATGAACACCTCGTAAGTCAGAGATGAAGCCGCATGCTCTAATGCAGTCTAAGCTTGTTACATGGGATTTGATCATAACCTTGCTTAATGCGTCTTATTCTCCGAAGACACGATCAAATACCATCTAACCGTTACTAAGCTGCATCATTTTAACGTGGTTGTCAAGCGCTTGTGTCTGGCCTTTTCTAGAAGAAGCGAAGATTTTAAAAATGTTTCAGTTCAAGCAAAATAATTCTGGCGTTTAGCATCGTAATGTTCAGGTCTTAAATTCGATTCAACGTATTTTTATACCCACCGCAAAGTGGGTGGTGGGTGTGTATACTGGAATCACCTTATCCGTCCGTCTGTCCTTAGATGCAATTCTTGTCCGGACTATTTCTCAATAACTCCTTCTTAGAATTTCGCAAAACTTGCAAGGAAGTATCAATATCTAGTGGACATGTGCATACTGTCATGACGTTCCAGTTCAATAATTTTACACTGAGTTATGGCCCTTTGTATTTCTAATATATGTAATACAAAATTCTTGTCCGGGCTATTTCTCTAAAAACCCTAGTTAGAATTTAGCGAAACTTGTTAGGAAGTATCAATATCAAGTGGAGATGTGCATACTATCATGACGTTCCGGTTCAATAATTTTCCACTGAGTTATGGCCCTTTGTATTTTTAATGCATTTCATACTTGGTAGTGAAAGCTGTCCTTAGATGCAATTCTTGTCCGGGCTATTTCTCAATAACTCCTTAGAATTTCGCGAAACTTGCTAGGAAGTATCAATATCGAGTGGACATGCGCATACTATCATGACGTTCCAGTTCGATAATTTTCCTCTGAGTTATGGCCCTTTGTATTTCTAATATATATATATATATATAATACAAAATTCTTGTCCGGGATATTCCTCTAAAACTCCTTGTTAGAATTTATTGAAACTTGCTAGGAAGTATCAATATCAAGTGGAGATGTGCATAGTGTCATGACGTTCTGGTTCAATAATATTTCACTGAGTTATGGCCCTTTGTATTTTTAATGCATTTCATACTTGGTAATCAAATAGAAAATTCTTGTTTGGGCTATTTCTCTAAAAACCCATGTTATAATTTCGTGAAACTTGCTACAAAGCATCAATATCAAGTGGAGATGCGTATATTGTCCTGACGTACCGGTTCGATAATTTTCCACTCAGTTATGGCCCTTTGTATTTTAATGCATTTCATATTTGGTAGTCAAATAGAAAATTCTTGTCCTGGCTTTATGTCTATATATCTTATAGGAACAAAGTCTTGTATGTTTACCGACTCCCCAACAAGTTGACAGGGGGTGTGGATATTTGTCCGCCTCCGGCAACAGCTCTAGTTTTAATAGAATTTGATACAAACAACTCAACCATGGTAAAAAGGGATCATTTTTAGGCTCATCATTATGTTTCCCTTAATTTAGAACGGAACATACAATTCTATTTGTTAATTTTAAATTGGACGCCTAGACCCCATGAAAATATTGATTTACTCCTTTATAAAAAGGCATGATATACTGAGTAGTCATGTCTTTTCAGTGGAAGCTGGCTTGATTAAAGTGCACATTGGCATCATCGTACATGTAGATGATGCCATTATTGGGTGTGCTCATATTCGTTATTGATTTATTTCGATACACAACCACAAAGAACAGAAACAAGATTGTGATTAAAATGGAAGCCTGGTAGGATAATTAAAGCTTGATTAATTAATCTGAAATATCTTACATATTAAATGATACTGAATATCATAAAAATAGTGCCTTTCAGAAGATTTAAGTTTCTGACTAATTGAGTGTCTCATTTCAGGAGCTTGTTATAAAACAAATTAATTCTTGCCATGCTGAAGTCGATTGTAAGTTATGAATCTGTCTGAAGCACATAAATACATGGGTATCCATAAAGATGCAATACACTTTTTGTTTCAACATTCAAGTTTTGCGTTTAGGTCATTTTCTCACAAACTGTTTGCACCAGACCTTTCAAACTTTGCTAATAGTTGTATCTAGGGTGGTACATCGGAACGTGAAAAAGCAAATGTGGAAGTGACCTTGACCATTGAGCAAAGGGCAGATAACTTATAATTTTAACCTTCAACTTTTGCGTTTAGGTCACTTTTTCACAAACTGTATGCACTAGACCTTTCAAACTTTGCTTATAGTTGTATCTTGGGTGGTACATTGCAACAAAGCAAATGAGGAAGTGACCTTGATCTTCCAAGCAAAGGGCAGATAACAATACATTTTACCTTCAACTTTGCATTTAGGTCAATTTCTCACAAACTGTATGCACTAGACCTTTCAAACTTTGATTTATATAGTCGTATCTTGGGTGTTACATCGCAACGTGACAAAGCAAATGTGGATGTGACCTTGACCCTCCAAGCAAGGGCAGATAACTTATAATTTTAACCTTCAACTTTTGCGTTTAGGTCCCTTTTTCACAAACTGTATGCACTAGACCTTTCAAACTTTGCTTATATTTGTATCTTGAGTGGTACATTGCAACATGACAAAGCAAGAAGTGACCTTGACCCTCCAAGCAAAGGGCAGATAACTGATAATTTTAACCTTCAACATATGTGTTTAGGTCACTTTTTCACAAACTCCATGCATTAGACCTTTCAGACTTTGCTTATAGTTGTTTCTTGGGTGGTACATCACAATGTGTCAAAAAGCAAAATGTTGATGATCTACATGTCAAAGAGAATATTATGTCGGGGGCCCTATACTGTCACATTTGTTAGGCTCGTCACGAAAATGTAGAATTCTTTGTTTTCTAAGCCTCGCCTAATATACTTGATAATAAGGTTCTGACATAATATTCTCTTTATACAAGTCTCGTATCAGTATCACTTACAGTACTGTGGAGTAGTTGTTACAAACTTGTTTTTTAAAAATCTATCTTTAGCTTTGGCAGCCATCTTGAATTTTGTGGAAAACTTAGTAATAATGTCAAATCACTTAGGTTTGGAAACTTAATGGGTACTTAATGAGGTAAAATATGGCGCTTACGTTTGCAATATAAAACCTTGTAAATAATATTGATGCATTTATTTACAAACTTTTTGCATGATTCCTATATCCTTGTTGATGAATTTCAAAGAAAAAGAACCCCCTTGGGTGCTGGGAAGAAGACTTCGAAAATTGCTTTCTGCATTTTCAGTTATGATATTTTGCAGCCACTGTATTGTCTAAAGCATCTCAATAGATAAATGTTCTTATAGCACTTCACTTTAAATTATCAATACTTTTCTGCGGGTTACATAATTCTATAGTTCTCACCTAAAGTGGTGAAAAGCCTATATAATAAACCTCAGGATAACACACGCATCTGTTGATCAATGTTTACCCGACCTTCTCCCTCTGAGGTCACTGTCCCAACAGAACATATTTGAGTTGACTGTAGATGTAGGGTTAATATTGACATTTGCTAGCATACTCAACCATTGGCTCAATGTTCCTACCTCCGCCCAATAGGCTTAAACATAAATAAGAGCATTGGCGATTTGCCATTTATGGTCAGTATTAGCTGAATCTCTGATAATGAGGCTAATTTTACCAAAAAAGACTACAGATTTACAATATCTTGTTTTCTGTCCAGCTTATATGGTTAATATAAGGCTAATATACAATTATTGCCTTTTGACATGTTTGATGAGGTCGATACATGGTTTTATCGACCCCAGAAAAGACATATTGACCGAGGACGTAGAATTGACTGAATTCAAAAGGCAACAATAGTTTTATTATAAAATCAAAAAATTAAAGAAATTTACCGCCGTTAATGTTGCCCTTTTAGTATTATCGGCATCTCCATTTTCTATTATTTTCTTTTTTTCATCAGCTGTCAAAAAAAAACACCTGTCAGCTGACATTTTGTTGACCCCGATGACGTCATTCTATTGTACATTCATACCTATACACGTTCGCTCGCGCATTTTTATTTTAGCCATGCCTTTGAGTCAATATGAAAAGTCAATATACATTTCTCAGGTCAATACGTCTTTTTAGCAGGAATCATGTGTCCAGCCTTGATCCAATAGAATTTCTTTATTTTTTTGATTTTATAATAATATAATTTATATCAAGGATAGCCGAGACATTCCACTTGTCCGTTGATATTGACAAATGGTATTCAAGTTCAGAAGAGGAAACATTTTGAATGTAGTCATGTTCCAAAAAAAAATTGTCAGAAAGCTTTGAAACTTGGTCCCAGAACAGCAGGGGACGAAATATATTTTACTGTATACTCGTCCTGGACGAGTGGCATTGACATGTTACTCGTCCTTATAGGATGTTTACTCTTTTTTTTTTTATATAAATCAATGAAAATTATGAAACTTTGCGTCAATTTCCCAATATCCGGTTGACTTAAATTTCATTTTGTCACTGAATAAACAGAGTTGCGACTATTTATAGCTTAATAAACTATTTAAGAGTTATTTTCTTTGTTTTTTTTTCTACTGAAATGTTACTTGTCCTCTCGGATGACCGATTCATGGGTTCCACTCGTCCGGATTCGAAATTTTTGTGCCCTGAACAGTCATTTTCATCGTCATAATACACGACCGTATTTGACCGGCACCATAGCTCTAGCTTTCATGTATTTTATCTGATGTATCCCTTTTAGACTTAGATTTTTAATTAAAATGTTGAATGTTCAGTTGTATTCCAAAAAACAATTGTCAGAAAGCTTTGCAACTTGGCTCATAATTATGTTCATAATCATTACTCAACCACATGTAAGCACCGTAAAGTTCTCTGTCATGTATTTTACCAGAATAATACCACTTTTCCACTTCTTTTTTTTCGTTAACATTTTGTCTTTTTTCATTTGTATTCTACAAACTATTTGACAGAAAACTTTGAAACTTGTATGGCATACATGTTCATCGTCTGTAATACAAGCACAATAACTCTGTTATGCCATTTACAAAAATTACCACTCTTTTCATCTTTTGTGGTAAAATTGGTGCTTCTCGTTTTTTATCAAAATGTTAGATAAATGGAGATAATTCCTTATGACATCAATTAAAAAAACACACTTAATTTAGTAAAGCAGTAATTACTAACTTTACTAGAGAATAATACTGAATTTACCGCAATATTTAAACATTGTAATTTATTATACCCTGCTTTCAGAAAGTGAAGTGGGTCTATATAAGAATCACGTTGTCCGTAATGTCCCGTTGTGTCCCGTCCCGTCGCGTAACACATTTTTGTCGCAACCCGTCGCATAACATATTTTTATTACTTGCATTTCTCAAACAGTTTTGAATGGGTTGATCCTAAACTTCATATACATATAACAACGGATGACCATTATGTCCCTCTACATCGCCTATGCTTGATTGCCTAATTTATTACATAGTTATGACCTTTTGTTAGACTTAGAATTTAAGCAGGGGTATTCATCACCTTCATTGACAGTTCTAGCTGCTCAATAAATAAGGTTGGATCGTAAAATGACATCCAAATCGCTTTCATCCCTTAAACATATTAACCCGCTAAGCATGACTATACTAGCTTTTGCGTCCATTGTAAACTCAGATCAGCTTACTCGCAGGCTGATCAGGGTTTACAATGTCCAGCTGCTGTTAGTCATTTCCCCAAAACATCCCTTTGTTGCATAAATGGAATGGTCTTAATTTGAATAAAGAACAGTCCATTATATATATATAGCGGGTTAAGGGTTAAACAAATTCTACTTATTACCCTTCTAGGATCTAAATCTTCTTGTCATCTCTACATTAAGGATGAGTGAACTGGAAGGCTAACACTGTGGTATAATATTGACATTTATTTATGAATCTCCTCTGGTAACTATAGCCAATAATTCGTTCATCAATTATACATGTACTACAGAGTTGTTACCGCCTGTTATCATTCTCCCATACTTTATATCTACTAATGATCTCCCTAATTACCTGCCAATACAATGGCCCATCCACCTATCACATTATGGTTGCTTCCACAAACCATTAAATATTAGTCAAATATCAACCTACCATTAAATTGACAGTTCTACCAATCACATAATGGTTGCTTTCACCCACCATTAAATTGCCCTGTCAGCTATCAGTCATAATGGTTGTTTCCATCCACCAATTAAATTGACCCGTCAACCAATCACATAATGGTTGTGTAATAGATCGGAAAATTATACATAAATATTTAGGCACACATCAGGTTTGAACTCGGGGGCCCCTTTGCATGTTAAGCAGACACTCTACCGATATCGCCATAAAAGCTAGCTCTGCGGCGAGACAGTAGTATCGCGCTTATAAACCTATCTATTTACACCCCCCACAACTGAGTCCTACTACAGTTGCATCCATCTACCAAGGAATTGACCCAATCACCCATTCAGCAATCACGTGATTGTTGCTTTCATCCACCATTTAAATTAGCTGTGCACCTTTCACATAATGGGTGCCTAACTTAGAACCATAATTAGTATGTACCATTTATTGACCTGATCACTAACTGCGGTCACAGCTTTCAGATCTTTCCATCTAAATCAGTACCTTTCAATCATTATGGACTTGACGAAGGAAATGCACTATGGTAATGGCTTATTTTGCATAATCATGCAGATTATTAAAGGAAGACATCATATTACCATGGTTACATAATCACTGTCACACTCATGTGCAATATTAAGTAGAATCCAGAAATATGATTTTACATTTCCCAAAGAAACGGGGACAGTTACAGTTACAGACATTTTGTGTAGAGAAATTATTATCTTTTATATTATAGACTTCAAATTAAAAATGTTTTCTGTGCCATGGAAAAAGAAGTACATGGACTTAAAAAAGGTGATATAATCATGATTTTCGAAGAAAACAATATATAATTTTAGAGATTTATTGAGTGTGCCATTTTTTCAAGTTAGTCTCAGGAAAGAACATGAAGTTTTGTATGTTTTTAAAACATTTATTATACATCTGGGGAGTTTAGATGATATAGGTTTGTGTGGATTTGGTGAATAAGGTGGTATAGGTTTGTGTGGTGAAGTTGGGGATAAGATGGTATAGGTTTGTGTGGTGAAGTTGGTGAATAAGGTGGTATAGGTTTGTTTGGTGAAGTTGGTGAATAAGATGGTATAGGTGTGTGTGGTGAAGTTGGTGAATAAGGTGGTATAGGTTTGTTTGGTGAAGTTGGTGAATAAGGTGGTATAGGTTTGTTTGGTGAATAAGGTGGTATAGGTTTGTTTGGTGAAGTTGGTGAATAAGATGGTATAGGTTTGTGTGGTGAAGTTGGGGATAAGATGGTATAGGTTTGTGTGGTGAAGTTGGGGAATAAGACAGTATAGGTTTGTGTGGTGAAGTTTGGGATAAGATGGTATAGGTTTGTGTGGTGAAGTTGGAGATAAGATGGTATAGGTTTGTGTGGTGAAGTTGGGGATAAGATGGTATAGGTTTGTGTGGTGAAGTTGGGGAATAAGACAGTATAGGTTTGTGTGGTGAAGTTGGGGATAAGATGGTATATGTTTGTGTGGTGAAGTTGTGGATAAGACGGTATAGGTTTGTGTGGTGAAGTTGGGGAATAAGACAGTATAGGTTTGTGTGGTGAAGTTGGGGATAAGATGGTATAGGTTTGTGTGGAGAAGTTGGGGAATAAGACAGTATAGGTTTGTGTGGTGAAGTTGGGGATAAGATGGTATAGGTTTGTGTGATGAAGTTGGGGATAAGATGGTATAGGTTTGTGTGGTAAAGTTGGGGATAAGATGGTATAGGTTTGTGTGGTGAAGTTGGGGAATAAGATGGTATAGGTTTGTGTGGTGAAGTTGCGGAATAAGATGGTATAGGTTTGTGTGGTAAAGTTGGGGAATAAGATGGTATAGGTTTGTGTGGTGAAGTTGGGGATAAGATGGTATAGGTTTGTGTGAAGTTGGGGATAAGACGGTATAGGTTTGTGTGGTGAAGTTGGGGATAAGATGGTATAGGTTTGTGTGGTGAAGTTGGGGAATAAGATGGTATAGGTTTGTGTGGTGAAGTTGGAGAATAAGACAGTATAGGTTTGTGTGGTGAAGTTGGCGATAAGATGGTATAGGTTTGTGTGGTGAAGTTGGGGAATAAGATGGTATAGGTTTGTGTGGTGAAGTTGGGGAATAAGATGGTATAGGTTTGTGTGGTGAAGTTGGGGAATAAGATGGTATAGGTTTGTGTGGTGAAGTTGGGGAATAAGGTGGTATATGTTTGTGTGATCGGCAGGAGACATTCAGTAACGGGATAATGAAATTTTATCTAGTTTGTATTTTTTCTGAAAATAAGTGATTTAATAGATGCATAATAACAGGATGAAGGTAAATGGTGGATGGAGCATTATAGGGGACGGACTCGCCTTTTTAGATCACCTGAGCCGAAGGCTCAAGGTGATCTATTGGGATCACTCTGCGTCCGTCGTCCGTCGTCCGTCCGTCGTCGTCGTCGTTAACTTTTCTTCAAACGACTTCTCCTCAGAAACCGCTTGGCTAATTTTGACTTAACTTCACATGGATGATCCTTAGATGAATGCTTTTTAGATTTGTTAAAATTAGGTCAGCGCGAAATCTAAGATGGCCGCCATTGCCATATATGGTCGAAACCTTAAAAAATCTTCTTCTCCAGAACCGCTGGACAGATTTCAACAGTTTTTCTTTTAAAATGATCGCCAACGCCTAGACTATCAAGTTTGTTCAAATAAAGTCCCCGGGGTCAAAAATGGCCGTGCCCCGGGGATCCAAAGTTTGTATATTGAGATTTTGCATGTTTTTCATATAGACATATAGGAAAAAACTTTAAAAAATCTTCTTCTCTGAAACCACAAGGCACAGAGCTCTCATGTATTACATGTAGCATCAGCTTATGGTCCTCTACTAAGTTTGTTCAAATGGTGACCCTGGGGTCAAATTTGTCCCCGCCCCGAGGGGTCACAGTTTTACATAGACTTATATAGGAAAACAAAATAAAAAATCTTCTTCTCGGAAACTACAAGAGCCAGAGGTTTAATGTTTTGCATTTACTATAAGATTATAGTCCTTTACCAGGTTTGTTCAAATGGTGACCCTCGGGTTACATTTGACCCCGCCCCAAGGGTCACATGTTTTGCATAGACATGTATAGGGAAAAACTGAAAAAATCTTCTTCTCTGAAACTGCAAGAGCCAGAGGTTTAATATTTTGCATTTGCTATAAGCTTATGGTCCTCTACCAAGTTTGTTCAAATGGTGACCCAGGGGTCACATTTGGCCCCACCCCGGGGGTCACAGTTTTACATAGGCTTGTATAGGGAAAAACTGAAAACAATCTTCTTCTCTGAAACCACAAGAGCCCGAGGTTTAATATTTTGCATTTACTATAAGATTATAATCCTTTACCAGGTTGGTTCAAATGGTGACCCTGGGGTCACATTTGGCCCTGCCCCGGTGGTCACAGTTTTACATAGACTTGTTTAGGGAAAAACTTAAAAAATCTTCTTCTCTGAAACTACAAGAGCCAGAGGTTTAACATTTTGCATTTACTATAAGATTATGGTCCTTTACCAAGTTTGTTCTATTGGTGACCTTGGGATTACATTTGGCCCCGCCCCAGGGGTCACATGTTTTACATAGACTTGTATAGGGAAAAACTTAAAAAAATCTTCTTCTCCGAAACTGCTTGAGCCAGATGTTCAATATATTGCATTTGATATAAGCTTATAGTCCTCTACCAAGTTTGTTCAAATGGTGACGCTAGGGTTACATTTGACCCCACCCCAGGGGTCACATGTTTTACATAGACTTGTATAGGGAAAAACTTAAACAATCTTCTTCTCTGAAACTGCTTGAGCCAGATGTTCAATATTTTGCATTTTTTTACAAGCTTATGATCCTTTACCAAGTTTGTTCAAATGGTGACCCTGGTGTCAAATTTGGCCCCGCCCCGGGGGTCACAGTTTAACATAGACTTATATAGATTTTTTTTTAAAAATCTTCTTCTCTGAAACTACAAGAGCCAGAGGTTTAATATTTTGCAATTACTATAATCTTATGGTCCTTTACCAAGTTTGATCAAATGGTGGCCCTGGGGTCATATTTGGCCCCGCCCCCGCGATCACAGTTTTACATAGACTTGTATTGGGAAAAATTTAAAAAATCTTCTTCTCTGAAACTGCAAGAGCCAGAGGTTTAATATTTTACATTTACTATGCACTTATGGTCCTTTACCAAGTTTATTAAAATGGTGACCCGGGTCACATTTGGCTCTGCCCCAGGGGTCTTATGTTTTACATAGACTTGTATAGGGAAAAACTTAAAAAATCTTCTTCTCTGAAACCACAAGGAACACAGCTCTCATATATTACATGTAGCCCTTGGGTCACATTTGGCCAAGCCCCAGAGATTACACCTTCATTTTGTCTTTGATCTTTACCAAACTTTGTCAGTGTCTTTATTTCAATGTTGGTAAACAACAGAGGCCACATTTCTTGAACAATCTTAACCAAACTTGCACAGATTGTATATGATCATAAGATTTCGAAGAAGTTCGATAATGGACAATTACTCAGGTGATCGATATAGGGCCATCTTGGCCCTCTTGTAACTTATATTCATAAACAACATTGAAACATAATGAAAAAAGGTAGATGATGCAGTTTGACAGTATTTCTTGCATACTAGAATACATGTATGTTTTACACATGTGCTGAAAAATCTTAATCTACACCAGATTGCAAATTAAGAGCCATGTGCATCAATGATGTTGACTTACAAAACACTGTATAATAGTCGAATAATGGCATGTCACATCAACATACAAACATGCCAGTAAATAAATATTCAAAAGGAAACAATAGTGAGTATCCTTCTCTCATGATGGAATGCTCATTCTTGCATACTGGACAAGGATATCCATCATTTTACCGGTTCTAGATATTTCCATCTCACCCTAGGGTCGAGATAAAATTCACGCGCGCATCAACATATTGTATGCAGGAAAACATACAAAACGTTAGTAGCTGGTGGCGTCAATGCACAACATGTCTCTGATAAGCAAGAAACAGAATCTATCATGGGTATTCGTTCAGAAACGGAATTCCAACCCTCAGTATAAATGTTTTAATCGGAACCTCGGCAAAGCCTCGACTGCGATAAAAACACTTCTACCTCGGGTTGGAATTCCCTATCTTCACTGGATACCCATGACAGATTCTTATAATCTGACCTGGCTGACTACCCATGACATTAAACAGTCTTTTGTGGTTTATGGTATTTAAACTAAAGAAAAAAAAGTTATAGCACTCTGTTTCTTGTACGGTTTCTTAAAGGGACACTCGGCAATCTTGCCACATCGGGAGTTGAAGGTAGTACCATGATCCTATATACATTGTCATATTACTTCAAGCTGCATGCAAATATATAAAAATAAGGGGAATAAAAAAATGCCATTTATTAGCTCGACTATTTGAAGAATAAGAGAGCTTATGTAATCACGTCGGCGTCGGCGTCCCACATCAAGGTTTGCGTTTAAGCTGTGTTTACAAGTCTATATCTCTTACATTTCTTATCCTACCGCAACCAAATTTGTTCATGGGCTTCCTTGTAGCATTATCTTAAGGGCTGCATAAGCAATTTTGGTTCCTGTAACCCATGGGCTCCCATGGAACCCAAATTATGATAGCCCATAAAATGTGCCCCATTTCACATCAAATTTTGCGTTTAAGCTGTGTTTATAAGTGTATATCTCTTACAATTCTTACCCTAGCGCAACCAGATTTGGCCATTAGCTTCCTTATAGCATTATCGTTAGGGCTGCTTAAGTAATTTTGGTTCCTGTAATGCCTGGGCTCCCATGGAACCCAAATTCTGATAGCCCTTAAAATATGTCTGTTTCACATCAAATTGTGCGTGTAAGCTGTGTTTACAGGTCTATATCTCTTACATATCTTTTCCTAGCTGAACTAAATTTTGGAATTGGTTTCCTTATAGTATGTTGTAAAGGCCCTGTCACACTACAACGTATGGACTTAACGTATGCCGAACGAATGATTTTTTTTTGAAAAAGTGTCCATACGCCGGCATACGTCGACCCGGGTACCTAAAAATCAAATTTGTTGTGGATTGGTCGCATACATAACGTATACACAACGAATCTAACGTATACAGAACGTATGTCCAACGTATGTCCAACGTATGTATAGCGTATCTTTAACTTATACATAACTTATGGGAGCGTATCTGGGCGTATTTTCAACGAGTGTCTGACGTTCTCGACGAATGTCCAGCGTATGGGTAGCCTATGAGTAGCGCATGCACAACGTGCTTGGTGTGTCTAACACTCACGTGACATAACAGTACAAATACCTCGCCGCTTTTTAGGAATTTCCTCATTCAGTCAGCATCTACGTACCATGCCACCCAAACGGTCTAAGGCACTTTCCAGAGGGAGAGGGAGAGGGAAACTCAGTATGCATCAACCTTCCAAACCATCACCACCACCTGAAGAACAGCAAGACCAGCTTGATCAGCATGTCCAGTCAAACCAGCCTGACCAGTGCAACCAACCTGCCAATGACTCTCCTCCTACCAGCCGATCGCAATCGAGAGAACCTCGCTCACCGACTCCTCCATCCCGTGAAGGCTCTGTCGATTCTGTTGCCTCCAACTCCACCAGCCAGCCTAATCAGCTGCAGGCAAAGAAGAGGGCTAAGAAGATTGTTTTTTCACTCAACGCAGAACAGGAGGAGAGTATGCTGGAGTTCTTGCAAGTACATCCAATGATCTGGGACTGCAAATTAAGTGGGTACAGGCGAACTGACCTTAAGGCCAAGCTTTGGGAAGACCGGGGTGCTAGTATGGAACCACCAATAAAATGTAAGTACAACATTTGATACATATTTTTTCTTGAATATTTAACCTTTTCACATTCAAAATGAATACTAGTATTGTGTTTATGTAAAATGTGCCTACGAGTATGTTGAGAAATGTGTCGTTATGTTGAAACATGTAAATGTAGACTAAGAAATTAATTTGCGACCAACATGGACTTGCCTAATTTGGCATCGTAATTGTTAATGTTTTCATTGGACTCATATCAATCCCTATTTGTATTTTCAGCTCAACATCTTCAAGGATGGTTCAAGTCACTCCGGGATACACATACCAGGCTGCACAAGAAGAAGAGTGGTGACGGCGCTCCTGGTGAGCTGACCGAGAGGGAGCTATGGATCAAAAACAACTTCGATTTCCTGAATTCCGTCATCAGACACCGTCCGGAGCCTTGTAAATCTGTAAGTTTCGCTTAAAAATCACACTCGTTACAATTTAAATAATTAATTATCTTTCTGCCAGGCTTGTGACCTCACGACGTTTAGGCCTTAAAGGCCCACACTACCTTTGTATATTAATGTTACATAATATATAGGTGATTTTTTTCTTTGCATATGATGAAAGGCAATAACTCTTATAACAAAACTGCCAAAAAGTTGGTTAAAATCAATTCACAACTAATCAAACTAGACCATTTTAAACGAAAAATGTGCAGCACAGCGTCATTTGTTATGGGTTTTCGCGATAATTATGTCAAAGATATAAAACGCTAATTTGAACGATACGCTGTTTACATTTTTGTTTACAATAGGTGTATTGTGTGCTAAAATCATAAATCAAAATCATTATACATTCAATGCAAGCTTAGAATCTCGGACTGCATAGTCAAAGATCATGATTTCAATACCAAATTCACTTTTTTTTAACAATATGATAAAGGTGTATCGATCAAAATATCGTTTGGGATTTATACATTAGTATTCATACCAGATAAAGTTGATCAACAGACCAGCTTGTTTTGTTAAATATAATAGCTTATTGGTCAATTGAACAAAATAAAAGTATTTTGTGACTTTAAGGGGTTTCTCTCCTGTATACACCATCATATCTCAAGATATGTGAGGTAACGTGATTATCCTACTTTTTAAAGTAATTAAAACTGATTGAATGGTAAAAGTTAATGTAACTTCAGCCTAATGATATGTTTTTTCAAGGAAGGTCAGAAAAAACGGATAAAGTTATTCTCCTTACCGTAAACGCCACCATTTGCAATGAAAATATGAGTTTTCTTTCAAACCCAAGACAGAATCAATTACAAGGAATTACACATTCCTACTAATGTATTATGATAGCCAGTATGCCAATTAAGGGCAACGAAGACGAAAACTCGTAAATTATTATGTTATTTGCATGGAATTAAATGATTAATTCAATATTTTGCCAATTTGTGCAGGAAAAAAATGTTTTTTTCAAACAAATTTTTCAATATTGTAAAAGTTATATAATCTTTTATGAATGTTCGTCTTCCTTGCCCTCAATTAACATACTGCGTTTTAAATTAAACGTGTGTGTATTTAATATTCTTCGTATTTAAGACTGCCTTGGGTTTGAAAAACGGTTAATTTTTATCAGTATACTTTGGCTTATAAAAGCATCTTTTTACACATTATATTAAATATTGACATTGTTTTTTGTGTTGCATGCTTTTTTCTTTTGTTGAAAATCAATTACACTTTTATCAATAAGTTTTAATACATAAAATAACTCATTCTCACATGCTCTTACTGTTTTACTTCAAATTTTTATCCACCTTGTAAATGTGTATATTGGAACCACCTTAAGTATGTTTTATAATCTGATTTTTTTTAATGTTCCTAAAATTTATTATTTTGTCTTTGCAGGTGAAGGCCACAATTGAAGAACACCAGGGGGACTTGTGTGCTGCAGAGACTGCCTGTGTCGAGGTTGGTGTTGCCTTGGATGACGAAAACATGCCAACAGTGACCAAGGGCAAGGGCAAGCGTTTGCAGGAAGACCGTGAAGATGCGTTGTTGACCTCCCTCCAGAAGAGAGTCCAGCAAAGTGGAGAGCTTCTCGCAAGTCTGCAGCCTGCAGCCCAGCAGCCAGTCACCACCAGGACAGCCTTCGCCAACTATGTTCGTGACAGCCTCATCAGCATGGGCAAGCCAAAGTTCAAGAAGGCGAGATCGGCCATTAACTGTTTACTATCTGAATTGATGGCGGAGGACAGCGAAGATGACATTCCAAGTGCTGGTCCCTCCATGCCAAATGCCAATATGGGCTTCATTGTTCCTCAAGTTCGTCCGAGGTATGGCTCTTACTCCAGTTCATCCCGTGCCTCAAAATCCCCCTACCCGTCATCAGGTGATCAGTACCAGCCAGCTCCACAGATGTGGAAACCACAACCCCCTCAAGCTTCTGTATGGGCATCACAGTCCCAAGAGTACATGGATTCCTACTGGCAAGAGCAACCGCAACAACAGCAACATACCTCTACCTCGGTTGCTAGTGCTATTGGCTCAGCTTCCCAGACACTGACACCCCTGGACACGAGTTTGGTAGGGAGTTTGAACCAATCAAACACTTCAAACATTTCTGGTTCATCTGATTTATCGGACATGATTGTCACAAATACTGAATTAAACACGCGACGCTAAATGAACAGTGATAGAGACCAGGAACACAACTCGTAGAGACCAGTAGGAGTTGTTATTTTTGTGAATTTTAGTCTTTGTGTCATTACTATCGTTTTTCATTATTATTTCATGCATTATAGTTGATCAGTTGATCAGTTGAACATTTGAAGTTTATAAATTTAACAAGGTACACAACTAAAAGAGACAAGTAGGATTTGTGATTGTTGTGACATTTACAATGTACCATTACTATCATGCGCCATTATTATTATTGTTGATCAGTTGATCAGTTGAAGTTTAATAAAAACATTGTGAAAGTACTAAAGTATTTAAAAATGTATCCATGTGTACAGTAGATCCTCCATTACCCAACCACCTATCAATTGACAAGTAATGATATGAGTATAGTAGACACTCAGTTATATGATGTCATTACTTAGGGATTACTTTTTTTGTCCGGCGTCTGTCCGTCCGTCCGTCCGTCCGTCACACTTTTTGCCTCATACGTCTTTCGTCACGTTTTATTGCCCCTTTTCTATCAAAAATACATTTAATCGAATAACTTCTTTTCTACGTGAAGGATTTAATTGAAACTTCAGACAAATGTTTATATCAATATGTGTGATGGGTACACAAAAGAGGGGTAATCCAAATATTTTTGTGACAAGGCGACGGCATGCGAGATCACTCCATTCTAGTAATCATAGATTAAACAAACCAATGTGGAGGAAGCGTTGTCCAGGGGTAGAGTGTACAACCTTGGATCCGAAGGTCGTAGGTTCGAATCCCATCTGCGCCGAGATTGGACTTCATGTATTTTACAACCCACAAAATGGGCACGAGTACTGGTCGATTTGTTCACCCAGGACGCAGTCATCGAGAATGACTTAGCTAAGTTGTAAGAACTTGTTCCTAATCGATGTAAAATAAATACGGTAGGTTTAAACAAAACAAACCAAGGGTTTATTTTAAAACACACACATTTATTACGATAGACATATGTAATGTGATAATAACACTATAATTCAACCATGTGGGAGTTCAACAAGACCAGTGAAATGTTCCTTTTTTACCACACATTTAGATCATACTGTCTTGCCACGGAACTGCACCGGCTGGAGAGTTGACCCAGTGCTTGATCAGATTTCTCTGTTTCTTTCCTTCCCTTGAAGAGGTGTTGGGGGCAGTCACTGTTTGGGTGTCCTCCAAGTTACGGTCCGCTCTCCATTCTCCTGGGACGAAATTACGGTTCGCATTCTCTGCACGGTCAAGCTGCTGATTCTGGAGTTGTGGATACCGGATCCTCATCAGATTATGCAAAACCATGCATGCTTTGACGATGAGCTTGACGGTGGAAGGGTCATGCTGCATTGTAGTCAGTAGAATCTGGAATCGGTTTGCCAGGATACCGAAGGCATTCTCTACTACTCTTCTGCTTCGAGAAAGCCTGTAGTTGAAGATCCTTTCATCGTTTGTCAAACCCCGGTGACCGTACGGTTTCATCATGGTCGTTCGGAGGGCGAAGGCATCGTCGCCGATGAAGAAGTAGGGCACATCCTGGGTGTCGTTGGGGAGAGGTTCTGGGTCCGGGAAACCTATGGTACCAGCTTCAGCGCATTCCTTCAGCTCACAGTCATTGTAAATCTGAGCGTCTGATGCTGATCCCATACCACCGACATCTGCCCAGATGAATTTGTAGTCTGCATCTACAAGCGCCATAAGTACAATGGAGTAGAATCCTTTGTAGTTGTAGTACATGGATCCACTCTTTGGAGGACTCCGGCAGGCAACATGCTTCCCATCAAGTGCTCCACATGTATGAGGCAAGTTCCATTTTTGAAAAAACTGGTCAGCAATGGCACGCCATCCATCAGAATGGGTGGGGCAATTCATCACCTCGCTAAGGTATTCATCAATGATGGCCTGACAGACTTCTCGGACGAGGAGCGACTGCGTGTTGTGAGGTACTCTCCACCCGAACTTCATCGATGCATACTTGCTCCCAGAGGCAAGGTGACGCAGAGTCAGGGCAAGCTTCATGCCAGGCTCGATGGGTTCCCTGTAACTAGTATGTCCTTTGGTTATCCGGGGACCCACTCTGGTTAGCAGTTCGTCAAACATTTCTGGAGGCATACGCATGAAGTTGTGGAAGGATGCCCTGTCCTCGTTACGGAGTTCCACAAGAAGCTGGTCATATATGCCAAACTGACGTCGTCTACCGATCCATGGTCTGATCCAGAACCTCCTCCTTCTAGCTCTTCGCCTCCTCCTTTTAATAATGGCACGGACCTGTGCGAGTTCTAATTGATTGATGTCATGCTGATGTTGGAGAACGGCTAGTTGGTATGTATCCATCCTCTCTGGTTGAACTGCTCAATGGTAGTACCGATTGAGTTACACATGGACCCTATATATATACACTATATTGTTGTAACATATGTGTTGGCTATAAACACGCAAGTTGTTGTTGTTGTTATATACCCCGCCTGTAAAACGCTCATTGTACGCCAAAGGAACGCTAGCTATACGGTAGATATACGTTACATACGTTACTCAATCGCCTAGCATACGTACAATACGTTTGAATACGTCAATACACGTTTCAAATACGCCAACATACGTTATAAACACGTTAGAAATACGTTAGAAATAAGTTACTCAATCGTTGTCAATAAGTTAGCTGTACGATACACCCTCCGCTGACGTATGCCTAACATACCAGCAACGTACCTCTAGCGAGTTTCAACGTATGTCTAACGTACCTCCAACGTATCTATAACGTATGCTTAACCTATGAAATATACGTTGTCATACGCTCAAAAGTTTTGAACATACCCAAAACATTTTTTTTGTCTCGGCGTTCATGAACGTATGACAGCGTATGACAGCGTGCTGATAACGAACACCTAACGTACCCCTAACCTATATCAACGTACACCAACGTATTGGCAAAAAATCTCATACGCTGGCATACGTTAAGGCCATACGTTGTAGTGTGACAGGGCCATTATAGGATTGGATAAGTAATCTTCTGCAAATTCTGTGCAATAAAGGCAGATCTAGGTTTGCATATGTAAGCATGTATATATCTATAATTTTGGTTTGTTGGGATTTGTTATAGCATTATGCATCTTATTACTTATACACATATATCTTGCCCCCTCCCCGCCCATGCCCACCCCCCCACCCCCCCCCCCGCCCCACTTGATATTTTTTTTTTTTTTTTTTTTTTTTTTACATATTTGTTTGTTGTTTTAGTCAATTCTTACACATGTTGCCCTCCCCACCCCACGCCTCTACCCCATCCCCATCGGGGTATAAACTCGATTTTTCTTCATATTTTTTTTTCTTCTTATTTTTGTGTTGTTTTGATGATTTATTACATAGCTTCTTACACATATATGTTGCCCTCACCACCCCCACTCCCCCCACCATCCACCCCCGCCTCTCCAACCCCACCCCGCACCCCACTCAAAACTCGATTTTTTATTTTTTTATTTTTTTTACATATTTCTGTGTAGTTTTGGTCATTTCTTACACATAGTTATGTTGTGCTCCCAACCCCACCCCACATTGTTGTAGCCTTGTTTTCTGATGGTATATACTAGCTATAAATTTATTATTCTCTGAAAAATCGAATAGTCGAGCTGCGCTGTTCTCCGACAGCTCTTGTATTTACGCCATACTGCATTTATAAAATGATTCCAGGTCTTCCACAGAAATTATTTAAGGGATAGCGGAAATTAAATGTCATGCGGTGTGTGTGCAAGGGAGGTACCTTGTGGGTGACCAATATATTTATGGATCATGATTTATTTAGATGCAATTTTAGTATATTTCAACTGTAAATGAAGGGTTTTTAAGAAGTATAGCCTACAAGGAGACGTATATATTATAGACATGTATACTGCATCTGCAGGTTTATTGGTGTGTTTAAGGGATAGGGCAGAGAGATCAATGGATAGGGGGTTAATTACGGAGTAGTGGGAAATTAGATTTTAGAATTAAGGGATAGGGGAATATGCTCTTAAATGGCCCGTGGAAGACCCTGGATTCTAATAACGTATTAGCATAATAACAAAATAATGTGTGGATAGGATTTTTTTAGGAATAATGAAATACGATCACTGGTGTAACACTTATATTGTTGTATTTCCATAGACAGACACAAATGGTTTTGGCGTGTATTCAGCCATGTGAGTGAATGTGGGACTACACCACAATATCAATCCCATAACCAGCTAACTCCGACTTATTCTACATAAATGTGGCATTGACTAATCTCGTATTGATTATTTGTACATCTATTTCATTTCCTGTTCTCATCAGATCTGCTGGAGGATTGACAAATATATTTATAAATGTTCACCTATCAATATCAGATGATATAATTTGACAAATTCCCAACTGTAATTGTAGTGTTAAGAAAAGATTAAAAGAGTAATGGATTTGAAGATGTAGGGAAAAGAATACGCATTATATCGTGAAGTGGTACAGAAAATATTGTTGTTAAACCATGATCTTGACTGATTGGATTTTACATAAACTAACGATGCATGGATTAGGTATGAATTGGAGTATTTTTATACCTGTGTTTAAAAAAACACAGGACATTAATTGTATTGTGTTTTCTATTCATTGTATAGTATACTATATGGTCTAGGGTTAGAGCTATTTTAGCAGATTGAAAAACACTTTTCTTGTGTGACCTAGTTTTGGTGTGTGTGGCTGTAAAAATTACGTGGCATTAGGCCCTCAAATATGTATTTGTTGGTGCTACTAAGTCCCTACGTACTTAAAACATTCTGTTTCGCACATTATGTTCCAACTACAAACTTGAAACTTCTCAGAAATACTCAAAAAAACAAGCTCTATTGATTTTTAGGGTCACTAAGTCAAAGGTCAAGGTCACATTGATCTACTGTTGACCCAATCCTGCAAAACACTGAGCTTCAGTTCTAAACACATTGTTTTTAGGCTACAACCCCTATGAATATTTGGTTCAATTGGTCAAAGGTCAAGGCAACTGTTTCCCAATCATAAAAAAATACTTTCCATGCTATGATTTGTAAAATATTTGACCAATAATTTTGACATTGTATGCAAATATTAACATGGTGGGGAAAAAAAGCCTCCTATTTGTTTAGGGGTCATTTGCTAGGTCAAAGATCACCAGAACCCAATCCTACTGTTACTTGTAGAAACCTGACATTTAAATGCAAATATTTCCCTTGGTGATTGTAACTTAAATACAAATAGCTGTTCTTTTGATGAAACAACAACAACTCTTGTTTAAGTGTTGGTAGGTCAAAATGACTTTTTGGAATCCGTGTAAAATTTTGTTTGAACATTCGGGTGATATATTTTGTGTATTGTACCATATATTTATGTAAATGCCATTAT
Organism: Cyrtodaria siliqua; assembly: GCA_037043455.1. NCBI lineage: Eukaryota > Metazoa > Mollusca > Bivalvia > Adapedonta > Hiatellidae > Cyrtodaria > Cyrtodaria siliqua. The sequence goes on along the minus strand of JAWPHD010002356.1, from coordinate 89,494 downwards.
AACCTAATATGAGCCTTACACATTCAATTTAATTGTTGCTTTGGTTATATTGAACAGCTGCTAGCCCAATAAGCCTCAAAGGCATTTTAAAATATATTTTGACATTTAAAGTTGCTGCTTATATCATGTACATTCTTTAGAAGGTTTGCTAATTATGTGTAATCTGTCAAGGGAACCTGTAGAGTACATAGCTACAGAACTTTAATATAATACCTTTCTCTTATTATCAAATAGCTTCCTACAGATCTTTTTCTACTCAGAATATTGACTTCCATATATGGCAGCACAGGGTTAACCTCCAAATGGACAAGAGAAGTAGACATCAGGAGAAACTGCATTGGTTATTATAATCACCATTAACCTTTATGAACTATTCATCTAATGAGTATTACCACTGTGAAGCATCCATGGTAACGTAGTCATGTTTCTATTTGCAGGCCACCAAGGTCGCTAGTGCTGCCAAGGAAAAGACTATAGAGCTGAGTTCTAATGTGAATGCTTCTGTGATCCAACCAACCAAGGAAAAGGTACGTCACTCGGAAATATCATTCATTATAATATCTTAGGGTGAGGTATTTTTTTGTTTTTAATGGGTAAAGCCCTTAATATTTGGCCATTAATTTTGCCAGATATCATGGGTTAAATTCATGGTATATTCAGGGCATTTTAATGTTTATGTTAATGGGAGCTATTCATGGCATGTTCATGGGTTCCTGTTGCAATAGTGCTGGGATTTTAAAAACAAAATTACTATAGAAAATGCTGAAACTGTTTTGCTCAGTCATAATGTGTTTTTTCTCAGAAGCTGGTTTTCCAGTAGCTTTTCAAAACATACAGTCGGTTGAACATTATTTCTGATGAGAAATTAACCCTTAACCCTCTAAGCACAACTATAATAGACTTTGCGTCCATGGTAAACCCAGATCAGCCTGCGATTAACTCCGGCTGCTGATCAGTCATTTTCCCCCAAAACACCCCTTTGTCACATAAATGGAATGGTCTTAATTCAAAGAAAGAATATGTCCATTATATAAATGTAGCGGGTTAAGGGTTAAGCTTACTGAAAGTATGACTAAATCTGTAGGTGCCATGGAGACTTTGTTACAGGGATTCACAAAATTATGATGGCATTGTCTCATAATGAATAAACACCGGCAATGGAAGAATAACAGTTACTGCAATGTTTGCTTCATTCATGACATTATCTGCAGTCACTTTGAACTTGAACAAATCTCCTATGGATTGAAAAAAACTGAAAATTGAAGTCTTGGTCTTTGTATTCCTTGGGATTAGTGTAAAGCTATTTTAAATAATGATCATTGATGGAATAAAATCATTTGGAGATGAGTAGACATTCCTCCCTCTTGTTTGAGAATGAGCACGTAACTTTCACATTTCTTTGCATTATTTATTGATTTTCCTCCTCAGTAACAAGAAAGAATGCAAAAACTTGCAAATGTAATTATACTTGATCTCAAGAGAGGGCTTGTGTCATTAAACCCAGTACATGAAATGAATGAAAACGATTTAATTACCTTTGTTCTTTTTTCGCTCATATTCAAACTTTTGCTTCCAGGGAAATCCTGACATTTAATTGGTATTTTTTTTTTCTTGTAGCAAAATTTAAATTTTTGTTTTAACCTATTTTAGACCAAGATAAAGTAATTTCTGGTAGGCCCATATTCACCTGAAATTGAAATGTTAACTTGTCTTCGACTGATGTGAAGTTGGATGGTTATACTCTCACATAAACACTGCTAGTACTGGAATGTTCTAAAAATTAATTTTTTTAGAATAAATGACAAATAACTCGTGTTTCTGTAGTTCGCGTTTCTGTAGTTCTGTAAAATAAATTTCATGTATTAAGTAAGGTTACTGTGCAGTTTCTTTCCAAATGTGTACTAAATGTTCATTTAAAGAATGGTTTAACTGATGTAAATCAAAAGATTCCTAATTTTTTAGGCCAGCTTTTCAAAGAAAAGGCAAACTTTTCTACTCATCCCATTGCTAAACATTTTACAATAGGCTCATATCTCTGAAACTGCTTGATAGCAATTCAGTGAAACCTTGCACATGTGTATGAGACAAGTGCTATTACTCTGTTATGCATTGAAACATAATTATGCCCCTTTTTAGCTCTACTGATCAGAGATCAGCAGAGCTTATGCCGTGGTGCGGCGTCCGTCGTCCGTCCGTCTGTCTGTCCGTCCGTTAACTTTTTTTTTGTAGCGACTACTTCTCTGAAACTACTGAATAGATTTTCATGAAACTTTACAGAAATGTTGCCCATGAAGTCTAGTTGATCCTAGCAAAAATTCATGTAGATGTGAAATCCAAGATGGCCGCCAAATCTAAAAATAGGTTTTTAAAAAACAAGTTTGTAGCGACTACTTCTTGAAAACTCTAAGGGATATTGCTATGGGACTTTTTCTAAAATGATCAGCATGACATGATGTTGGTCCTTGTCGAAAATCGTTTTGATTCGACGTTAAACATGGCTGCCAGCGGCCATCTTTGTTTACATAGAGTTATATAATGAAAACTTGTAGCGACTACTCCTCTGAAACTACTTGACGGATTTTCATGAAACTTCACAGGAATGTTGCTCTTGATGTCTAATTGATCCTAGCAAAATTTCAGGTCGGCCGGAAATTCAAGATGGCCGCCACGGCTAAAAATAGATTTTTAAAAAATAAGTTTGTAGCGACTACGTCTTGAAAACTATAAGAGATATTGATATGGGACTTTTTCTAAAATTATCAGCATGACATGATGGTTATCCGAGTCGAACATTATTTTGATTCGACGTTAAACATGGCTGTCAGTGGCCATCTTTGTTTACATAGAGTTATATAATGAAAACTTGTAGCGACTACATCTCTGAAACTACTTGACGGATTTTCATGAAACTTCACAGGAATGTTGCTCTTGATGTCTAATTGATTCTAGCAAAATTTCAGGTCGGCCGGAAATTCAAGATGGCCACCACGGCTAAAAATAGATTTTCAAAAAAACAGTTTGTAGCGACTACTTCCTGAAATCAAAATCAATCAGTAGAGCTTCAAGGTCATTGACCTGTTGAACAAATAAGCAGAATTACGCCCCTTTTTATGTCCCCACCACCGAATGGTGAGGTCTATCTCCTCCCACAGTTTTCAACTGATTGCTTCGAAACTTTACAGGATGCTTACCTATGTCAAGATGGGCATATCGTATCGGCATCAAAATCGACCCAGTATTGCTGGAGTTAATACGGCCCTTTTTTCGACAAATTTTACATCGAGATATCTTGTGTGTCTATCTCCTCACACACGTTACAACCAGACTTCATAAGGATGCTTACCTATAATGTCAAGATGTGCATATCGTTTCAGCATGAAAATCGACCCAGTATTCCTGGAGTTATGGCCCCTTTTTTGTCAAATTTTACGTCAAAAAATCGTGGGTGTCTATCTCTTCTCACATTTTCCCTCCATTTCTTTTCAAACATTACCTGATGCTTACCTATGAGGCCGACCATAAACAATTGTTGGTTTGCTGTTTTCCTACCTACCCACGAAAAAGGGCCTACCCAAAACTTTTTATAGCAGTTCTTTAACATTTTTTTTTTTTTTTTACTTTCTTTTTTTACTTTCTTTAGTATATTTTTCTTTCATTTCTTAAGGTTTTTACTGTCTTTGGCAAACAACATATAAAATCACCTTCCTACCTACCCACATAAAATCCTGGGTCGGGAAACAGCAAACAAATATATTTTTAAGGATTTTTCGTCAAATTTACGTTTTACACCGATTGTTTTCAGTGGGGGCATCCGTGTCCCATGGACACATTTCTAGTTCATTTATTATTATACACCCGCAAACGAAGTTTGAGAGGAGGTATATAGGAGTCACTGTGGCGGGCGGTCTGTTGGTCTGTGTGTCTGTCGGCGGTCTGTTGAATTTTGTGGAGCGAACTACTACTACCGTTTTCCAGATTGGCACTTTGTATACATGATCAACATGAAGTGTACATGTGGGTTTGGCTCACTCAATTCCATGCGGAGTTATAGTCAAAATTGCTTTATTCAGCAAATGCAATATTGTGGAACGAACTACTTTTACAGTTTGGAGGATATTGAATTAAAACTTTGTGTACATGATCAACATGAAGTGTACATGATCAACATGAAGTGTACATGATCAACATGAAGTGTACATGATCAACATGAAGTGTACATGTACGTGACACAATGTTGGTGTGGCTCAGTCAATGTGTCCATGATCAACATGAAGTGTACATGTACGTGACACAATGTTGGTGTGGCTCAGTCAATGTGTCCATGATCAACATGAAGTGTACATGTACGTGACACAATGTTGGTGTGGCTCAGTCAATGCCATGCAGAGTTATTGCCCTTGATCTTACTAAAAAAATGTTTGTGGGGGTATTTATCACCTTCAGGTATAATTCTAGTTTTTCACAGGTCTAGCGCACTGTCCTCCAAAAAAAAGCTTCATTCAAACATTCAGTCAGTTGTGTCCTTATATTAAAAAAATATCTGTCTATCTAGTTCTTGTATTCAAAAATTATATTTTATTCTTACGTTTTAAAATTACATGTTGCTCTATTATTTGAAAGGATGCTAGACAGATTGGACCTGAGGCAACTCATACTCAAGATAACTTGTACCTATTTATGGTTTAAAAAAAATTGGACAGCTCGTGCCTTTGTTATACATGAATTAAATTTTGGTGATGGTGGTGGGGGTTGGTTGAGGGTTTGGTAGTTGTTGAGGGGAGGGGTAGGCAGGGAATGAGTTGACTTGGAGATGAGGTAACCAACAAAAACAGGAGCAAGGACAATTACATAGGTACAAGTTATCATAGTTACAAGTTGTAGGGCTGGCATGGCGCAGTTGGTAGCGCGGCGTATTTGTAACCGGAGGCCCTGGGTTCAATCCTCCTTGGTGCCACTGAGTTTCGTCGGTGTGTTCTTGGGCAAGACACTTTCTCTTAGCCTCGTCCGTCGGATGTGGACGTAAACCGGGCGGTCCCGTGTATCGCTCTATCCTCTGAGCACGTTAAAAGAACCACAGGAATCTATTTGATAATAAGAGTAGGGCACGGTTCCCGGATTCCTATGTATCCTTCCCCTCTCTCTGGGGCGACTCTAAATAACCTATACTGTGTGGATGAGCCGTTAAACAACATTCAGTTCAATTAGATACAAGTTGTCTCGGTTATAAGTTGCTTCCCTTCCTTCTAAAATTATTGTAATTTATGAAAGAATATCCTTTTTATAATATTTGATATTAATATTATATGTTGTTTTACATGTTAATCCTTAAAATTATATGTTGATTTATATCAGGTTAAGGAGGGTACTTTGTTGAATGAGGTTGGAGAGTCCATGAGTGGTTTTGCTTCTAAGGTATGTAAACAATCCAGCTTTTATTAGCATTATGGCTGTGCAATGCATTTTTCTTTTTATGTGGAAAAATGTATTCAGTCTGAACCTGTGTGTATATATAGTTCTTCATTATTAGTTTTATAATTCAACTGTTGTCGGGCGTCCGTGGCCGAGTGGTCAGAGTCTCTGACTTGCAATCACTTGCCCCTCACCGCTGTAGGTTCGATCCCTCAGGGTCCTAGGAATCTTTATGTGAGGAAGCTATCCAGCTGGTTTGCGGAACGTCGGTGGTTCTACCCAGGTGCCTGCCCGTGCACGAAAATTGCCCGGAGGGGCACCTGGGGTCTTCCTCCACCAGTAGAAGCTGGAAAGTCGCCATATGACCTTAGCTATTGGTGCGATTATAAAATCCAATTCAATTCAATTCAACTGTTCTCTCCATTTTACTAAACTCCAGAAAGTACACATTTAAGGTTGAATATAAAAAAACAATAGGTTATATAAATATTTGATACTATGGCTAACATAGTGAGCGTGAGCAGTATTTGAAGTTTGAGAATACATATAGTGCAACATAATGTGTCGTTTATGTTTGTTTGTTTAAACGTCGTTTCATGTCATTTTTAGCACATGTTGGGCCATATATGATGGTCGTTTTTTTAACACCATCCATAAGAATCAGTGTGTAGTTTAATACATGTGTATGCTGTAGCAGGATATGTATAAATAAATATTGTTTGAAAATAGTGCATCAGCCCCTTTAAAGCATCATCTGTGTTGTAGTCTGAAACATGTTTGCATGTGTTGTACTAATGATTATGTTTGCGATGTGGAAATGTTTTGGAATTTCGCAGAGTTTTAGTTGAATTTTGATATCACTTGTTTTAAAAACAAAAATGTTATGCAGACTGTGATAATGCAATGCAGGAAAGAGACCTATGACCGTCCCCATGATTTTTTCTATATTTTATTTGTATATCTTTTCTGTTTCAGCTGTCGTCGGCGGGTGCCAAGGGCTGGGGTAATCTTTCAAGCCTCTGGGGAGAACCCAAGACCACCCTTAACTCCGTCGATACAAGCCCCGGGGAGAAATCCTCTCTCCTGGGCGATGGCACACCTGTACATCAGAGGTACATTAATATTTCCCTAAACCCAAGTTTTAGTTATAATATAAATACAAGTGAATTACTAGTATTTCATTAAATTTTCTCTGTAACGTTCTAAAATCGATCTAATTATCTGATTGTGTGCTTACTCCTAACGAAGGTATTAATTATCTGACTATAGCATGTACTAGACGCATTTTAAAGCCATTTCAAACTCTGCATGAAAGTTGGAAGGCCCCTGTCAGGCAAAGTGAACTTGTTTTAGGCTCTTGTTATTAAAATGAATCGTATACAAAAACTGAAGATTCTTTCTTTTTGTTGAAGTCCACATCTTCAATAGTCTGATGTCAATCCATAAGTATTTAAAAAGTGGGTTTATATAATTATAACATGTTTTTTAAATCATATTTAAAGGCAATGTTCGTATCTGCTCTGTAAATTTTTAATAGTTTGAGAGTATTGTATTAAACATTGTACAATTATATAATTAAATGGTTTCAACTTTGTATTTCAACAAGACTGTGTTTGTACACTAAATGTCATAAATGAATTTATACAAAAAGTGAATATCCAACATTTCAGGGATCCCAGTAAAGGCCAGCTCTTGCATGACGAGGATGAATGGGGCGGGTGGAAGGATGAAAAGTCAGACTGGAAAAACGGCAACACGGAAGAGGATCAAGATTTAGAGGATTGGTTAAATGACGATGCGTCTTCAAGGTCTTCCAAAAATAAACAGTCTAAAAATAGTAACAATGACGAGGATAATTGGAATGATTGGGGCGAGATGGATGGAATGGAGAAGAAATCCATTAAATCTAGTCAAAATGCTAAAAAGAAAGAGAGTTTGAAATCTAAAAATAAACCAGATGAATGGAATACTGAGGACTGGGGGAAGGAATTCTCGTCAAAAACTGTGAAAAAAACAAAGGACCCTTTAGTTGGGAATTTGTTAGATCTTGATATAAATGAAACCAGCAATAGTAGAACTGACGATGCCGCCACAAGTGGGTGGGATAACGAGGTCTGGGCAGACGCTGACGACGATGATTGGCAAACTTTAGAAATTGAGTCTTCTAGTAAACAGAAATAAATGTTGTGCAAATCTTCTTGTAGTATTTATTAGGATTTTATTAAAGATCACAAATGGGAGAATTTCTTTGAAAATGTTTATACAGTTTGAAAGTTATTCTAATTGGTATTTTTTACACTGAAATAAACAAAAAGTTAAAAACATTTTTTCCCCTACATTTTCATGTTTCTTTACTGGAAAATAAGTTTTAAGAAATCAATTTATTATTTGAAAGGTGTTACGCATGAAAATGCCCAGTATTTGTGCAATTTATTACTATTTGAAGGGATCAAATTTATAATAAAAATGAGTTGGCATATACTTTTATTAAACTGAATGCTTGAAGCAGCTTTAAAATAAATAAATTCTGTGAAATTAAATATAACCTTTTGGAAGTAAGGATTTGAAAAATGCGCAATTTGTATGTGTTCATGTTTTAAATGTATAAATCTATCGAATTATGAAATGTGTTTTATTGATATTTGATAGAATAAAGGAAAATAAAGAAATAATTTTATTCAAATAATGATGGAGACCACAGAGGCTGATTTATAAATTGCTGTCTCAACATTGTCCACATTATAGTGTATTTATTTTTACTCCGTTATATAATCCAGACAGTTATTAGCTCTACTGATCAGAGATCAGCAGAGCTTATGCCGTGGTGCGGTGTCCGTCGTCCGTCCGTCTGTCTGTCTGTCCGTAAACTTTTTTTTGTAGCGACTACTCCTATGGAACTACAGAATGGATTTTCATGAAACTTTACAGAAATGTTGCCCATGAAGTCTAGTTGATCCTAGCAAAAATTCATGTTTATGTGAAATCCAAGATGGCCGCCAAATCTAAAAATAGTTTTTTAAAAAACAAGTTTGTAGCGACTACTTCTTGAAAACTCTAAGTGATATTGATATGGGACTTTTTCTGAAATGATCAGCATGACATGATGTTGGTCCTTGTCGAAAATCGTTTTGATTCGACGTTAAACATGGCTGCCAGTGGCCATCTTTGTTTACATAGAGTTATATAATGAAAACTTGTAGCGACTACTCCTCTGAAACTACTTGACGGATTTTCATGAAACTTTACAGGAATGTTGCTCTTGATGTCTAATTGATTCTAGCAAAATTTCAGGTCCGCCGGAAATTCAAGATGGCCACCACGGCTAAAAATAGATTTTTAAAATATATGTAGCGACTACTTCTTGAAAACTATAAGTGATATTGATATGGGACTTTTTCTAAAATGTTCATCATGACATGATGGTTATCCGAGTCGAACATTATTTTGTTTCGACGTTAAACATGGCTGCCAGTGGCCATCTTTGTTTACATAGAGTTATATAATGAAAACTTGTAGCGATTACTCCTCTGAAACTACATGACGTATTTTCATGAAACTTCACACGAATGTTGCTCTTGATGTCTTATTGATCCTAGCAAAATTTCAGGTCGGCCGGAAATTCAAGATGGCCGCCATGGCTAAAAAAAGATTTTCAAAATACAAGTTTGTAGCGACAACTTCTTGAAAACTATAAGTGATATTGATATGGGACTTTTTCTAAAATGATCAGCATGACATGATGTTGGTCCTTGTCAAAAATTGTTTTGATTCGATGTTAAACATGGCTGTCAGCGGCCATCTTTGTTTACATAGAGTTATATAATGAAAACTTGTAGCGACTACTCCTCTGAAACTACTTGACGGATTTTCATGAAACTTCACAGGAATGTTGCTCTTGATGTCTAATTGATCCTAGCAAAATTTCAGGTCGGCCGGAAATTCAAGATGGCCACCACGGCTAAATATAATTTTTCAAAAAACAAGTTTGTAGCGACTACTTCCTGAAATCAGAATCGATCAGTAGAGCTTCAAGGTCATTGACCTCTTGTATATATCTTACTGTCCAGATTATATACTGAAGTAAGAAGGAACAATCTTAGTTGGAGACATCATTACACAGAAGAATGACACCATATATGGCATGTGTGCCACATGTTTTATTGATTTCCTAATACTTCTATCTACATATATGTCACAAACTTATAGATACTGTGTTATGCAAAATGTAATTAATACATTTTTCATAGTAATACATTTATTTTCTATGAATATATGAATAATGGGAGGAGGGGGGTAAAAAAGATTAAGAGATAAAAGTTAGAACTAACTGACTCTGGAGATCACTTGGTAAATCCTCTGAGCATGTTAAAGTACCAAAGAAATCTATTCAATAGTAAAATTGACATGATTCCCGGGTATCCAGCAATACTTTCCCTTGAAACTAAAGTGGTCATGTTAACAGTGCATAAGTTTTTCAGACAGACCACTACCCTGTTTGACACTACCCCGTTGAGATCCCTCCCTGGCAGAGGCATATCTGATGGATAATTCATCTCAGCTCCTTCTAAGGTCGCTGTTCCAGTATAACCTAATTCGATGTTAAACATTCCCTTTTCCCTTGAAAATTAATATTAAAAGTAATGTACATTTTGGACAAAATGTTACTTGCAAAGTGTTTAAAAATGGGAGAGGAGGGGTTGTGGGCAGTTTCAAACAATTACACATAACTTTTTCACTTTATGCTAAAATACATATGATAACATTTTGTTATTTTACAACAAAAAAAAAGAATTTGCTGCAACTCTGCAGTTCAGGGTGAGAAGGTTCTAGGCCCATTTTCCATATTTTATCTCGATGTACATGGAAGATGAGCCTGGCATGTTCATGCCTGTTAGGCGCCATATAACCTTTTCATGTGTTGGTGCGCCTTAAAACCCAATTCAATTGTTATTTTACTCTACTGATTCAGGCAGCCTATTTTATTAACCCTGGATTTTTTTCTTCTTACAGATTTTCATAACAATGAATGAATGCATGCATGTAAGCAGTGTGTGTGTTACAATTATATATAAAGTATTACACCACATAAAAGCAACTACTGTTTTCTAGTGACCACAGTATTATTAACCGGACTCCGGTTTGATCATTTCCATTATGGAAGGGATGCATCAGATCCAGTCATGTTCTGACCTTGTTTTATGTCTTAAGTTACACAATGAAATGAACATATCGTTTTTGCTCATTACTTGCCCATCTGTCTGGTAAAATGTTGTAACACACTAATAAAATACTGTATTCACCTCATGGGCAGTTTGTTAAATTTCTTTTAAATATAAACAATTCTGGTGAAGAAAAGTACTTGAATGGATAGTTTTGACATTCATTGTCTAGCTCCGCCTCCTATATGTAATGGATCAAGTTCACACACACCTTCACCATGAGATACATAGTATTAAACAAGATATGTGGGAACATATGGCATTTTGGTGAAAATAACTGATTTACTTTGCATTTGGCTCAAATCAATAACTGATGCACTTTGCATTTGACGTTCATCTCTGTTGGAAATAAGTTTCGTTGACAGCTCCTAACTATTCATTGAATTTACATTTGAATGTTCGAAGTACGAGACTGAGATTGGTCTTACCTTTTGAAAAAAAAAGGCTTATACCTGTTACTTTTCAATCCACTGCAAATTTTAAAGCTTCAACGTTCAGTTTTATGTTTAGCTATATTTTGTGGGGGAACTGTATGCACTAGATTGACCATACTTAAGTCAAAGTTATATGTTTGATAGTATAGCTCAGTTACTTGCTAAAGTTAACACAAATGACCTTGACTCTTACAGGTCATTCACTTGTCAATTTTGCTTTTATGCATTTTTGTTTTAGGTCTGTTTCCCAGGAAATGCATGCACCAAATTAACCAAACTTTATCCTAGAGATATATTGGATGGCACAGTTCAATGATCCAGATCCCCATGTGGTTGCCATGGTAGAATACAACCAATGCAATCTCACAAACACACTCACATGCAGAGGGGTAGGACCCCCCCACCAATAATATTCATTTTGTAATTTTTTATCATGCTCATTTAAGGTCTATCATGACACTGCATAGGCAAACGTGGAAACGTGGCTCCATCATAAATGGAGTGTCTACTATAGACGTTGCAGCAACTCTGCAGTCCTGCAGGTAAGAAGGGTTCTCAATATTTTATCTTGATATAAATAGAGGATGAGCCTGGCATGTTCATTTCTGTTAGGTGCCATATAACCTTTCATGTGTTGGTGCACCTTAAACCCCAATTCATTCATTCAGTTATCCAGAGCAGTTCCACACATTACCTTGAATCTTATGAATTAGTGCATTGATAATGAAATAAAAATACAGACAGCTAAAATACTAAGAGACTAAACAGACGAGAAAGTGTGTGTTATTTTGACGTTGGATTGCTTTGAAGATTTTGAAATAGAGATTAATTTTTTTGAAGTTTTTTTTTGTTATCTTTTCATTTGAAATTGCTATAAATCTATGAAAAGATGTTGTAGTGATATATGGAAAAAATTATATTCTTTCATTGTTTCACAGTAGCAGTATGTAAAATTACCTTTGTGAATTGGAGCATGTACACCTGGGTATATAGTTTTCCATAATTATTTCATATTTTAAAAGAAAGTGCAAAACAGGAAATTTAACAATGACAATCTGTAAATAGCACAATTAAACCTAATGATGCTGTTGTTATGCCATTTGAGTTGCTTCTTTTTTCATATTTCATTTGTCTTCTCAAATTTTTGATCAATTGAATATTTAATGCTTTTCATCATTAAAGGGACCAGCCATCTTGAAATATGTATCAAACACTCAAAGTTCACCTCGATTTATTAACCAGGTATATGGGAGTTTTCAAGTTTTTTCACTGATCTACCATAGGTTTAAAAATAAGTGCAATATAAGCAACAATTATGAACATACGAAAACAACTTGCTTTAAACCATTCAAATGATTTTCAGTTATGGTAGAAAAACTAATGGGACGCTGTAAGTTCACTAAAAATCAAGATTGTTGTGTGTCCCTTAGATTGTTATATTTCTTTCATGATCGTGTTACAGTGTAACATTCAGCAGCTATTGTTGGGGAACTTGTTTCAGCCAAAGATTTTTTCAGCATTAATATGATCAATTTTAATAATACATAAATTATATATCATAAATGCTGGAATTGGTAGTGGTAAATAAAAATTCATTAGTTATGAAAATCAGTTGAGAAATAAATATTTTACAGCCTAAATGCTTTTTTGGTGTTTTTTCATGTAAATTCCTTGTTGCTGGAACAGCAGAAAATTAAGAAAATCTCAAATAACTTCAGCTAGCCTTACTATTTCGCTATAAAACTTTTAGAGTGTCTTACTTTACATTTACCCAACACATTAAACCCATTTTAGGACACATGCTAAAAAAAAAAAAAAAATCAAATATTCGATGCAGCAAAATTTTGCATTGAAAACAACCAAATTTTTATTTATCAACTGATTTCGAAAAGTAAGGTAATTTTATTTACAATAAAAATGTACATCATATTTAGATGCTTATTGAACTTTGTCTTAAAAGTTCAAAAACCTTTGGCTGAAACAAGGCTAACAATAGTAAACAGGAATACTTGCCAAATACATTCAAGTAAGGAACAATTGCAGGACAGGACTGAAGTTATGTGTTACTGCTTAGAAAAGAAATTGACCTCAGCAAAATGGGAGATGACGATAGTTGTATATGGTATTAAACATAGCTTAGTGGAGAAGACCATTCAAACTGCTTGAAAGCAATAGAATAGCATATGTGGAGTAAGGGAGATAACTCGTAAATTCTGTTGATCAGAATGTGACGAGGGATTTTAAGGCATTTTAGTGAGTTAGAGAGCTCCCTGATTCAGTTGTAGAGATGATATTGTCTGTGATGTGTTAATGGTAATAAAATAAAAGATCCTAGCAAATGGATTTGTTTTCCGTTTCCTTTTATTCCATGAAATGAAAAATTGAGAGAGCAATAATGAGTATTTTAATGGCTTATGGAAAAAAATATTATTGATATCTGTCCAGACTTTGCTTAGTGTAGGAAGGAACAATCAGTATATTCCGGACAGTGTAAACCTAGCGTGTTATTGACCTGTTTTACTTGTATGAGTATGGAATTCTGCTTGATCAGTTTTAGAAAGTTTACTTTTGTGCTAGAGTTTATAAAAATATAAGGTAAAGAGATGAAGTTGACACTTCTAAATGTATGTCACTAGTGCAATTTAGTGTGTGTGTGTGTGTGTGAGGGTGCGGGTGCGGGTGTGGTGTGGTGTGGTGTGGTATGTGTGGTGTGTGTGTGTGTGTGTGTGTGTGTGTGATTCTAAGGATTATAGTCCATCTGCCCTCAGAGAATCCCGATACAACTGGACACAATGGAGTGTGGACTGTGTGTGAGTGATTGTTTGTAGTTGTATCTATCTACAGTTTAATTGAAGCAGTTATAGTGCTGCCACACTGGAATACCACACCGTAGTACATGATACCCCACCCAGTCATTTTTAGCTCTACTGATCAGAGATCAGCAGAGCTTATGCCGTGGTGCGGAGTCCGTCGTCCGTCCGTCCGTCTGTCCGTCTGTCCGTCTGTCTGTCCGTAAACTTTTATTTGTAGCGACTTCACAGCTGAAACTACTGGATGGATATTCATGAAACTTTACAGAAATGTTGCCCATAAAGTCTAGTTGATCCTAGCAAAAATTCATGTTGATGTGAAATCCAAGATGGCCGCCAAAGCTAAAAATAGAGTTTTAAAATACAAGTTTGTAGCGACTTCTTCTTGAAAACTATAAGTGATATTGATATGGGACTTTTTCTAAAATGATCAGCATGACATGATGTTGATCCTAGTCAAAAATCGTTTTGATTCAACGTTAAACATGGCTGCCAGCGGCCATCTTTGTTTACATAGAGTTATATAGTAAAAACTTGTAGCGACTTCACAGCTGAAACTACTGGATGGATATTCATGAAACTTTACAGAAATGTTGCCCATAAAGTCTAGTTGATCCTAGCAAAAATTCATGTTGATGTGAAATCCAAGATGGCCGCCAAAGCTAAAAATAGAGTTTTAAAATACAAGTTTGTAGCGACTTCTTCTTGAAAACTATAAGTGATATTGATATGGGACTTTTTCTAAAATGATCAGCATGACATGATGTTGATCCTAGTCAAAAATCGTTTTGATTCAACGTTAAACATGGCTGCCAGCGGCCATCTTTGTTTACATAGAGTTATATAGTAAAAACTTGTAGCGACTTCACAGCTGAAACTACTTAATGGATATTCATGAAACTTTACAGAAATGTTGCCCATAAAGTCTAGTTGATCCTAGCAAAAATTCATGTTGATGTGAAATCCAAGATGGCCGCCAAAGCTAAAAATAGAGTTTTAAAATACAAGTTTGTAGCGACTTCTTCTTGAAAACTATAAGTGATATTGATATGGGACTTTTTCTAAAATGATCAGCATGACATGATGTTGATCCTAGTCAAAAATCGTTTTGATTCAACGTTAAACATGGCTGCCAGCGGCCATCTTTGTTTACATAGAGTTATATAGTAAAAACTTGTAGCGACTACTTCTCTGAAACTACTTGGCGGATTGTCATGAAACTTTACAGGAATGTTGCTCTTGATGTCTGATTGATCCTAGAAAAATTTCAGGTCGG
Organism: Cyrtodaria siliqua; assembly: GCA_037043455.1. Classification (NCBI taxonomy): domain Eukaryota; kingdom Metazoa; phylum Mollusca; class Bivalvia; order Adapedonta; family Hiatellidae; genus Cyrtodaria; species Cyrtodaria siliqua. Next base: position 74,346 of record JAWPHD010002356.1, on the reverse strand, counting down.
CCGGAAATTCAAGATGGCCGTCACAGCTAAAAATAGATTTTTAAAAAATAAGTTTGTAGCGACTACTTCTTGAAAACTATAAGTGATATTGATATGGGACTTTTTCTAAAATGATCAGCATTACATGATGTTGATCCTAGTCAAAAATCGTTTTGATTCAACGTTAAACATGGCTGCCAGCGGCCATCTTTGTTTACATAGAGTTATATAATAAAAACTTGTAGCGACTACTCCTCTGAAACTACTTGGCGGATTGTCATGAAACTTTACAGGAATGTTGCTCTTGATGTCTAATTGATCCTATCAAAATTTCAGGTCGGCCGGAAATTCAAGATGGCCGTCACAGCTAAAAATAGATTTTTAAAAAATAAGTTTGTAGCGACTACTTCTTGAAAACTATAAGTGATATTGATATGGGACTTTTTCTAAAATGATCAGCATGACATGATGTAGATCCTTGTGGAAAATTATTTTGATTCGACGTTAAACATGGCTGCCAGTGGCCATCTTTGGTTACATAGAGTTATATAGTAAAAACTTGTAGCGACTACTCCTCTGAAACTACTTGACGGATGTTCATGAAACTTCACAGGAATGTTGCTCTTGATGTCTAGTTGATCCTAGAAAAATTTCAGGTCGGCCGGAAATTCAAGATGGCCACCACAGCTAAAAATAGATTTAAAATAAATAAGTTTGTAGCGACTACTTCTTCAAAACAATAAGAGATATTGATATGGGACTTTTTCTAAAATGATCAGTATGACATGATGTTGGTCCTTGTCGAAAATCGTTTTGATTTGACCTTAAACATGGCTGCTTTGTTTACATAGAGTTATATAATGAAAACTTGTAGCGACTACTTCTTTGAAACTACCTGACGGATTTTCATGAAACTTCACAGGAATGTTGCTCTTAATGTCTTATTGATCTTAGCAAAATTTCAGGTCGGCCGGAAATTCAAGATGGCCGCAACGGTTAAAAATAGATTTTCAAAAAACAAGTCTGTAGCGACTACTTCCTGAAATCAAAATCAATCAGTAGAGGTTCAAGGTCATTGACCTCTTGTTTCAGACACCATGACAACCAAACGTAGTAATACCCATTATTTGCTCGTCAAGGAAGGGTTGCAAGTAACTACTACCATTGTAAAATATTTGGTATGACGCGGCCACAGTACACAAACCCACGATCTCCCGATTTCAGGCCAGATACTCTAACCACTACACCACTGCACGTCGGTAGTGCAATTTATGTCTCCACCTCCCCACCCCCCCCCCCCCACCCCCCCCATCCCCCACCCCCACCCCACCCAACAGCCATGACTGATCCGAGTCTTCTCTGACATTACGAGACCTCCCACACCCCACCCCACACCCCTCCATGACTGATCCGAGTCTTCTCTGACAATACCAGACCTTTTTACTATTCGCTGAAAATAATTAAAAGGCTATTAGGGTCAGAGAAGGCTCAGTTTAGGATGACCCCAATACATAAATCCGATTTAGAAATTAAATGTGTCATGGATATGCAAAAATAGATACGATTTCCTTAATTCACGTGCATTTAAGATATCTATAATTCATTTTATGATATCTATAATGGAGTTATATACTTATATGAAAGATACTCATACCTTGATGTATATATAATATTGTAATTTTGTACATGAGTATTATGTCTGTCTTCAGTTAGCACCGAGTATCACACATACTGGTATTTTTCCATCATGGATATGCATTTTCCACTTGTAGGGTGGGATTTATTTTATTTTAAAAATAGGTGATAGGGGATCGATAATTACACGGGAGACGCCTCAGCAACAAGACTGAATACGGGTATGCAGAATGCATCCATACTACCTGCCATTTGCGCACGTGCACATTGACACGCGTGCAGGCTGTGAAAAATAGACGTACGGTCTTCATACAAAAAAATAACAAGCATAAACATAGTTACTCAAATGTATATAGATATGTGAGATGTCTTGATGTATTAAAACATTCAAAGTATGCTTCGTCGCTCGTATAATATAAAGCCGAGCGTACATTTCTGATTACGGATCACTCCAACCTTTGGTGGGTAAGTTCTACAGGATGCATGAAGATCATAAACATGGTGAAATTAATCAGTAGTCCATCTTGTTTATTATGCAAACAAGCTTGCAAAGCTTTTAAAATATAAAAAAAAACTGCATTGGCTCTTCAACATATTAGAGGCGATGGATACATGCCCTTTTCTTAATTTTGCCCCGTGTGGCAGAGCGGTAGAATCCCCCCAAATGCATGTTTATTTTATCTCTTTTTTTTCATGTTTATTAAAGGTCTTCATCATGATCCCTGCATTGTTTCAGGTGCCATCTCGTTCACATCAAAAGAGCAGTGGCAGAAAAACAATAAACGTGGCTCCAGCGTAAATGGAGTTTCTACGATAGAATTTGCGTCATGCAGGGATCATGATGCGTGTTCCAGTGGTAGAGCGCCGAACTCCTGATCGAGAGGTCGTGGGTTCGATCCTCCGTCGCGACCACGTTATTTATCCTTGAGCAAGATAATTAATCCACATTGCTTAGTACTGGTTCTACCCAGGAAGCCATCGAGAGTGATTAATCTAAGTTGCAATAACTTGTTTCGCAATCGATGTAAAATAAATATGTTTAAACATAGAATTTGCAGCAACTCTGCAGTTCAGGGTGAGAAGGTTCTAGGCCCATTTTCATTATTTTATCTCGATGTACATGGAGGATGAGCCTGACATGTTCATGCCTGTTAGGAGCCATATAACCTTTCATGTGTTGGTGCGCCTTAAAACCAAACTCAGTTCAATACTATTTAATTTGCTTGGTCACACAGGTTCGTAGTTTACATACCCATCTGACGGACACAGCTCATGAAAACTCGAGATGTGTTTATAACATATGCTGTCCACCTGACTGGCTCCAATAGGTATAGTACCATTCCTAGAAAGTATTAAGTTTCACGGCTTGCATTGGCAGGAACTGAACCAGAAACTAGTCCGTGTGTGATTATTAGTTATGTTACATGTGGAGAGTGTGACCGTTACTAATGACCAATGTTATAATAGATGAATAGATCATCGACTTCATTTACTCATTGTAAGCTCTTCGTCTGACACGCTGACTGAACAAAAGAAAGAAATAGATTTCAATGTTCAGCAGTTCGACGAACATACAGACGTATTTATTAAGATGTATAGACAGTTCTGACTCGCACGCTCAATTACATTTAACACCATCGTCGGGATTGCACTCTACTAGTTATGGCGAGTTTCTTGAACCATGCAATACCTGTGGGTATGAACTCAGTCAATACAGAAAACGCTTCTCTACCAAAACCGAGAAAACTTACATCATCTTCAGGTCCACTTCAAAATAAATGAAAATGTCGCATTTAACCAAGTGCTTCTGCCTACACATCAATCATTTTTGAATAATTAGTGAGCAATTCCATGTGTGTCTGGATCATGGCTCATCATGGCATTTTAATTGGCATATTGCGTTATGTTATTGGTCACTAACGGTCAGAAATGTGTTAACCTGTCAAATCGGAAGTAAGACATTTCTAATTCGAGCGCATCGTATCATTTGCAATAGTTGTTCGCGAATATTTTAAATGTATATATGATGATTAATCAAGTTCAAAAATCAATCAAACCCATATTTCAATTTCCTGCTACGAATACCGAGGAGTCTTCCGTAAACATATATCTTAGTTCGACAGCTGTCAATTAGCAACGACAGCAAAATAAGCTCCGCCCAACACTACGGCAACTTGTCATTAAGATGTTGTACCTTTAAGTCATATACTGCCAACATCTTAAATTATTGTTTCGATTCCATAATAATGTACATACTCTTTATTTGTGCAGTGTGTGTTACTGGGGCTTTTGCCCAGCAGCCCGGTGTCAATTTCAATGTAAATCCTGGGCTTACAAACAATCCCGGATTTGTAAATCCGAACCTGCCCATCACTGGAATCAACACTAACGTCAATGGATTTAACCCTCTCGCGACCCAGCAGATCGTCAATCCGAACCTTCAGAATGGTGTCCTAAATCCCGCTGGCTTCAGTACACCATTTGGACCTTTTAGACCCAACGGCAGGTTCGGCTCTACTGGGCTCGGTGGTCAAGTTTTCGGACAACAGAGGTTTGGATCCGTAATACGTAAGTAAATTTACATTAATGCGACTTAACCTTTTGGTATCCATTAATTACGCCTTGTGATAACCCAACGCAGGACATAGACCAACAGTAAGAAAAATATATGTTTGGGACGCCACATTAATGAAAACAAAAAACACATTATTTTTTAATCGTACAACTTTTTTACCATTTCTATAACGTTATTTAAACGTTGGCCTCTAAATTTGAAGGGTACAAATGTCAACTTTTTTAAATAATTATCTAAAGATGAACATTTTATACTGTATAAAATATACTGATTTCATCATACTTTCTCAACATCATTGTATTAAAACCAAACATTTGTTAACCACGACCCAGAATTTCAAATTATCTAACATTGTAGCTATATGACTATTTGGGACTATGCACGTTTTGCTATGCTATGACTTTAACTAACGGAAAAAGATCCAACACATGCTATGACTTAAACTAACGGAAAAAGATCCAACACATGCTATGACTTAAACTAACGGAAAAAGATCCAACACATGCTATGACTTAAATTAACGGAAAAAAATCCAACACACAGTAAACAATATGTCCTGTATTTCTGGCAGTATTAGTTTGTTTGAATGACGTTTTACGTCCTTTTAGCACATGTTGGGCCATATATGATCATATTTGTTTGTGGTAGAGGCAGACCACTTCCTTTGTTTCTGGGTAGAAACCAGCACTGTATAACCTCCCGCCATTCGTAAGCTATGAGGAGTGAATAAAATATTATTAAAATCGCGGAAGCTTAAATTTCTTCAACATTTTGAGACATGCATACCGCATTTTTTAACATATATTATACTTTATGAAATTCGGCTCTGCACTTAGGTGAGTAGATGTAGTAGAAATGTGCAACTAGTGAGTGTTTGTTTTTATCCGCAGCCCCGATGTCACCAATTCAGTTGACGATGATGAGTTTGGCGGCGAACCCCAACAACTATCGTTACGCCACTTGCACCTTTAACGACACGTGGTCTCCAGTTAGAGGCCGTGCTGACTTCAGACAGTTTGTAAGTTTCAGGATCTCAATTATATTTCAACCATGAAGAAATTATGGGTTTAGTGGAATACGGATTACCAGATACGAGCTATGTTTTGGCGTTGGATGTGTCTTGTTATTGGTGTATACTTTGAAGTTTTTTTATAATAACAAATATTATATTGGCGAAAGATTTAAAGATTTAAAAATGTGTTTTATATGCCAGCATGTTTAAAGTAAAAGTTATACTGGATTATTAAATCGAGGTGATAATTTTAATGCTTGATAAAAACTTTAAGATTACCGCGTGTCCCTTTTAAATCAGCAGTTTTTTTCCGATTCTGTATCCGCCAGAGATGTTTGTCTCTGTTTCAACTTATTTCTTCTGTGAACTTGAAGCGCCCCTTAGTGTTGTAGAAATAACCTATATTTTCGAAACCTTTCCTGCGGCACTACAAGGGAAGATTTCTACACGGAAATAATAAAATAATAAAATGTGTTTTGAGGCTTTCACGTACATTTTATCGACGGAAATTACGTGGGAGTAATCCGTCAAAATTGACATATTATTTCAAAGAGATGTCATAGCCGCAAGTTAGATTTATTTTCCCCTCTGAAATATACGTTTTGTATTAAAAGACTTGTCGTTTTATTAATGCTATTGACCTTCTCGTGTACGAGGGTGTGTGTGTGTGTGGGGGGGGGGGGGGGGGGGGGGGGGGGGGGGGGGGGGGGGGGAGGGGGGAGGGGGGGGGCGTGGGTCTGGAGGGTTCGTTGTAATTCTGAGTTGTGAGAGGGGGGGGGGGGGGCGGGCGTGGGTCTGGAGGGTTCGTTGTAATTCTGAGTTGTGAGAGTGTTGACACTGTTTTCCCTGATAATATATTTACTTGTTAATAAAAGCACTTTGTTTTCTATCTGACTTTTAACGTCCTCAAACATTTTCTCTCTTGTGTGCGTGCCTGCGTGTGTGCGTTTGGTTGTGTGTGTTTTGTTGGGTGGAGGATATACAATCTTTTGATTTAGGTGTTGCTTTTGCGACTGCGATTGCGTTTATTATTGTTTCTTAGAATATAAATGCAAATTTACCTGCATGCATGTTCACACTTTGGTGGTATGCATAGTTATATGTGGCTAATATAGGCCACTAACTTCATACTATCATGCTTGAAATTATTTTTATTTTTTAAAAAATGCATCTCCTTTTGTGTTTTTCCCAGAAGAACATTAAAACATTTAATTATTCCAGTTGATCGGCGAGGGCAAGCAACAGGTGAACGTCAGGTTACAATTGTCGGGGCTCCCAACATCGGTCATGGAGGTCGAACGGGGAATTCACATACATGAGTTTGGCGACAGTGGGGACGGATGTGCCAGGGTCGGCCCTCATTTTAACCCCAACCAAACCCCTCATGGATCCCAGCGAAACTTCGCGTAGTAAGTAATTGGAAACACTGAAATGAGAGTGAAAAAGTAGTTTGGAAGCTTTATTACATGGATTATATTACATGGCTTATATTACATAGATTATATATATGAGAAACATTATTTCAGGAAGTAGTGTGACACAAGACATCTCCTCTTGTCCTTAAAAACAAGTTATGATATAACTTGGCGCACTAGGCCTGGACTCTCTCTCTAGTATGTAATCAGGCCACTATATAAGCAAATGAGCGTTTGATTATTGGGCTGGTGGTCTGATGCTGATTTTGAGAGTTCGGGGCGTCTGTATTAGCGCCTAAGATACGTCTGATGCCAGAAACACAATCACTTATCGACGAGTTTATATTGTAGAAAAAAACAACAACAATTTGTAAGTAGAATATAGATCACAGTATTTATATGCTGTCCAGACGAATGTATTTGTTGCATACATATACACAGTTTACATTTTTGAAATGGTAAAGTAGCTCTCCCGCTAACAACAGCCAAATGTTCCAACATATATACACCGTTTCTAAACCTACTGATTTTGAGAATCCAAACTCTATAAACACAATATAAACATCTGTAACCAGAGAGGAGAAACCCAAACACTGCTCTAGTGTCGAATTAAGAGTTACCAACTCATAGTTCATTTTATGCATATGCAATCACGGGTATTGTAAGAAGCCGTGAATACACATATACTTTTAATCGGCACCTATACATTAGTATATGACATGAATACCTGGAAAGAGTTTTTATAATTTGTTGTGTAGTGTAATTTTGCTGTTATTTGGCGGGTTAGTTTCTTAAATCTACACCGCTTTGAAATTTTACGACAGCATGTAACGTAAAATTCGACCAGTTTAGGCTTGAATATCGCACGGGGCATTTCTAATATGATGTTCTCGTTTATCTATAAGTGGCCCTTCCATAATAACATCATATTTATTACAGCCTTCGTCACGTAGGAGACTTGGGTAATATCCGCCAATCTAGCGAAGGTATGGTATCCACGCAGTTAGCCGACCAAGTTATCTCCCTTGAGGGCACCAGCAACGTCGTGGGTCGATCACTCGTGGTATGCTTGAAATATTATTGTAGCATGATCACTGAAATCCTTTGTATTTGCACAGGTGTAAATAGTTTAATTGAAAATAACACCTGTCGGAATAAATTATGTACTCTATCAGTTATCGGAAATTAGAGTATGGTAAACAGGTGAATAGACACCTCGATGGGCTAAGCCCATCTAGAAGTTTAAATCAACAACTCGGTGTGACCATACTCTATATATTACTTAATAAACATAATACCTTAGGCCATCCTTAAAAATGTGTTGGTGTGCTCCGTCCGACCTTCACATTAAAAAGACAGCTATACCATTTTGTTTGAACAGGGGATGTTTTTTGTTGTTTTTTACATCTTTTAGATCTCGCCGCAAATCGTACCGATATTGGTTATATATATATATTGTTCTTTATTTTGTTATTATACATCAATCTAAACTGGAAATATATCACCAATAAGACACAATATTATGTATAATACAGACAGGACACTCATTATGTTTTGAAATAACGGTCACCACTCTCAGAGGATTCGGTTAAAAAAAGTCCTACCTACTCACTTATAACTGTTTGGGTCGGAGCAGAGCAAATCAGCACTTTTTGACATGGTTCAAAATAAATATGATCAAATTCCCATTTCATCAGAATCTTGCCATCCAGCTTTTGTTTTACATTAATGATTCCCGACCCACAAACACTATATACAAATTAAACATACCTAACATAATTGAAATCAAGGAAAACCAACAACATTAATGGAAGGCAGAGAGAAGAATGCGTATTCTACGTTTATAAGATAATAGTGTTGGAGGTATATTGCAAAACTGAGATTACACGATTACTTATAGGGGCATGCACTAGTATTTATCGGTAAACTCTTCCTTATTTTTTTATGAAAATCATTTTTAAGTTTAATGTATTGACATATTTATTAAATTCTTGCTCAATTTCAGATAAAGTTCGAACGAGATGACGAGGGTCTGGGCACGACCCCTGAGAGCCGGGTGAACGGCAACACCTTCAACCCAGTTGCCTGTTGCACCATCGGCCTTACCACCGCCCGTAGCTGGTACAACCCCATGAGCGCCATGGATATACAGAACATGGGTAAGTTACTCATGCCAGATAATCATATGTGCGATGTTGACTGCATGCTTTTGGGTTGTAGGTGATGCTTAGCGAGCACTAGCCATTAAGTAGTGCGAAAGTGAAGAAAGTGGGAAGTAATATTGTTGCAAACGTGGGAGAGTTAACATATCGATACTCGTTTTGTCTAATATAACACTTGAATGCCACCTGAACTGGAGAGGGAGAAGGGGGTGGGGTGGAGTCTATTTAATGCTATGTGAACATGTCATTCTAGGTGAACAGGGTAATGTCTAACTTATTGTTATACCACTGGAACAGGAAAGTAACTGGAGCGAACCGAGAATCTAGGAGTAAACTCAATGAATGGGGAAATAACTCTGAACAATCCGAACTATACAACTGACATGATAATGCATGTCCCACCATGGGAGGCATGCACTAGATAATGTTAGACTGAGGTGTTTATGATACAACTTATTACATTATTAAAGTATTTTTGTATAAAAAAATTGACAACTGAATGATATTATGTTTTCTGTATGTTCTAAAAAGTATGTAAAACACAGCAGAATAAACGTGTTTCTTAACATTTTACACGTTCTCAATACAGCTTCAACAGGAATGATGCCCGATATTACAAACACCTTGAACAACAACATCAACAACGTCAACAACAGAGGATTAAACAACAACCCTGGTTTCAACAACATCAATAATGTCAACACCATGGGACTCAACAACAACCCCGGTTTCAACAACATCAATAATGTCAACACCATGGGACGCAACAACAACCCCGGTTTCAATAACATCAATAACAACAACATGGGATTCAACAACAACCCTGGTTTCAACAATGTGAACAACCTTGCGATGAATCCAAACAACCTCAACACAAATACCAACGGTTTGAACCAACCTGGATTCAACCAACCCGGTGCTACCAATTTTGGATCGGCCACATTCATACCAGGAGCAACATCTGGTCAAACCTTCAACTTCGGTCAGTCGGGCAAGAAAAAGTAGTAGTCTACAGAAGACCTTGTGGATAAATGCAGAATTCAGATCAGATCACATCACCCAGCGTAGTTATCATCTTAGTTTATTACATTATATATATATTAAAACATTTTTTTATTTATTCGCATCTGTATTGTGTTTTGTGCAGAAATTGTTACCATCAGGTTCTGCAATGTTAGGCAGCAAATTATATTGCATACGCATATATACCATCAGAGGTACCCTTAGAAGTTTGATACGCATTAGGTATTTGTCAGTATATAGCGATGCTATCCACAAAGTATGACACGCATTAACCATTTCTTAGAAAACAATTTACATAATAATTATACTCACAGAGTTTGGCACCTTAATTTAGACAGTTGAGGAACGGGACGTGAAACAAATACTGTATACACCGGTTTAAGTTTAGAGTGAACCTCATACATTATTAGACTTTTGTTTATGGAGGTTGTCTCGTCAGCAAACAAATTAACTCCACATAATATATTCTTTTCATAATAGTCCGAGACCAAGACAACTTACACTATAGGTAACTATAAGTAATGTGTGGATTCTATGTAAAATGGACAAGACAATATCACAGATTCTGGAATGTAAATAGAACAGGGATTTTAATTAACCATTATTCTTGTTTGTAACTAACTTCCTGTTACCCATAATGAACCTGTATTTACTAACATAAATAAAATTGACATGGTCTGAAATTGCGTTTTGTTTTATATACACCCCCAAATGAGCTGTAGGATATACGAGATGTAAGTATATGTGTATACGTCATAAAGGATGGATCTCGTGATTAAATGAGAAACCTAAGACTAGGGAAGAGACACCGATATGAGGGAAGAGTTGAAGGTATCCAGGTAAAGAAACATCATTGTGTGAAATCCTCGACTCAGCAATACTAACAATAGTCATGTAATTCCCGTAGGACTCATTTATAAAGTTATCAACAAACTAAACCAAACACACACAACATAGAAACTAATACAATAAACATACACTCGTATGACATTGTTGGTACATTTAATAACAAGGTCTGGACTTCGCGTTGTGATTTCCATAATTTATTGGTACATATAAAACAGTCCGAACAATTGCAAATTCATAATACGCTATGAACATCCTGTTATATATATACATATCCGTTTCGTATAGTGGTTTGTAGTACTTTCCATTTGTTAACTACTTAAATAGTCCCTATTATTAAATGTCTTGGGTTCACAAAGTATAATAGTATTTAGAAACGTTCAAATGTCCAAATCCTCAAATTATTATGTAACGCCAGGGCTTTATATTTAATTATCATCCCAGATAACGCTCAAAAACTGCCCTACTATACTAGCTTCCATAATCCCACACCCTGTCTTAAACTGCGGGGATCCATCTTGTGGATACAAGACCGACTGACTATTGAAACTGACTCTCCAACTCTCTACTCTCCTAGACTTTCCGCGCGCTCAGTATTAGATTAGAAGATCCCCAGGCTATCGTTCGGCAGTTAGTCATGCCCCACATATGGACATAAACCGGTGTAGCTACAGGTTAACGCCATGGTGATTGCATCATTGTATGCATTCATTACCCACAAGACATTTCGGAGAATGGTCTCCCCTGATACTAGTATGGCAATACCTCTTAACTCACAGGCTTCATAGTTTTCAAGAAAGGTCCAGAGAAACTAAGTTTAGAGCACGTAAACAATGATAGGTGTTCAGATGATTAACCACGGAGTTAGCCGACATATTTTGGAAACTCCCATTGCATGATCATCTAAGAGATGGATTAACACGGGTGTACTTTAACTCTAATTGTGTTACATTTATAAACTGTTAATAGGTTAAGTACAATGGCAAGGCTGTAGTGTTACAGATAGTGGTCATTGGCAGTCGTGAGCAGCTGTTGATAATAGCTGTTGATAATGAGTCCCGTGTGTAGGGTATGTTTTCCCAATTAGTATCAGCCAGGTTGAAGTCTCCTTCCAGCCAAAGATGAGCGCCATTGTGTGTGGGTGTCCTAGACAGATTTTTAGGTCAAGGTTGTCTGTAACAGGAACCAATGTATAGATCCTTGGACCCTTGAACTTTTCACCAAACCAGTTTGCAGTCTTGGTCTACTTTGAGCTCGTCTGGATCTTCGCTTTCATAGTTGGTTGAGATAAGAAGAAACACCCCGCCACCTTGCCCACATGGTTTGTCATTTCTATAGCAGATAAATGAAGGTTGGAAGATTTCTGATGAGCTTTTGTTTGAGTTAAGCCATGACTGAGTGAATGACAATGTCAGCTTCTGTGGACTGGATTATGTTCTGCAGTTGTGCTGATTTGTTTTAAAGGATTGGCAGTTGAGGACCAATACTCTTAATGGTCGGTCTGATCTGGAAGGTGAGACCCAGTCTGATCTGGAAGGTGTCCCAGTCTGATCTGCAATGTGAGACCCAGTCTGATCTGGAAGGTGAGACCTTTGTCAAGGAGAATGTGTCTATGGCACAAGAACAACTTAAGTCTGCTGATTCCGTGTGGTTTGTCTCATTCAAGTATGAAAAAGAGTTAGTAATTTCAAAGATGGTCGTGTCACAGTTGAGTTACGAGTGCAAACAAGTTTTTTTTTATCAGGGTATGGTGACCTTGGACCTACCGACTTCAAAATCATATATGCACTTGTGTCAAAACCCCAACAAGCCGTTCAGGAGTTGCGCAGACAATATTTGTGACGGATAGGTCATGGTGACCTTGACCTTTGACCTACTGACCTCAAAATTAATAGTGGCCATCCTCTCACCATCGCCAGTCATGACGTTTGATGAGATTTGCTTCAAGGAAGTGGAATTATAGTACGGACTATGTTTTTTAATATAGGGTCACGCTGACCTTGACCTGAAAACCATATTTGCACAGCTAGACATCATGCTGATGCTTCGTCAAAAACCCAACAAGCCGTTTAGGAAGAGTAGCACTGACACTAATTATGAGAGATTGGTCTGGTGACCTTGACCTTTGACCTACACATCAATATTCGCCATCCTCTCACCACAGCCAGTCATGAAGTTTGATGAGATTTGTTTCAAGTGAAGTGGACTTATATATAGTATAGGCGTTTTATATAAGGTCACGCTCACCTTAACCTTGGACCTACTGACATCAAAATCAGACATGCACAACTTCACATCGTTCAATTTGTTTTTTCAAAACAAACACGCCGTTTAGAAGGTGGGGTTGGGAGGTGGGTGGGTTTTTGGGGGTGGAATATATTTTTATTATATACAGCAGGTTTAAACTCAAAATTATACAGGATTAATAAATTGAGATGCTAATTGTAATGCACAATAGAAAACACAAGATTGCCATTTGTATATTTAAAATTTAGTCACTACATTGCCTTATTTCTCTGCAATCTCAGGCAATGCATTTTGTATTGATTCAACTACTATGCAAAAGCTTAAAACAGCAACAACATGTAGGCATCAAAGACAATAAAACGTTGATATTCATAAGTATTTTATTGTTTTGTAAATAAAATTATATTTAACTTTGTTCTCTTTTTATACATAAAGGTGAGAGTTCAACACAAAGAAGCACACGTATTAACATTTCTTTGAACTTAATTTTAAGACATTTAAATTAAACTACATCAAATAAATACCTTTCCATAATTTTGCCATCGGCTACAATACAAACATATAAATTAATCCCATTGTAAACTGGAAATACAACAGCATTATTACACAGGTTATTTATTAAAGCAAGTTATTTTATTGACAGTACATCCATATCTGATCGACGAGTCAATTATTGTATATTAAATATCTATTCATGCTTAAAAAGCATTGTGTTTAAGAAGAAATAAAATGTCTATCATCAAAAAGGGGCTACACTCTAATTTAGTGTTTCTCAGGATTGATATTAGGAATAATGACTTGTCTGTTTGATGTCCAGCCTCACAGGTCCATGATAAATGAAACATAAATCCTCATTCAATCCAACTAACATACAAAATCAAATTGGGGTAGTGGCTGCACAACCTGTTATCTGGAGATATTGATCCAAGCCTGATGCAGTGTTCTCCAGTAACTTTGTTGTATTCACTGTGCTAGATGAAGTAGTGGGTAACCAAAGCTCGTAAAGTCTGGTCAATATGAATACGTGGCTAATATGGAGCCACAAAAACCCAACAGCAAACTAGCAGTGCTAATCATCAGAAATCAACTAGATATACTGCTCCGGTTGAATTCATTTGTAACCGGAGGCCCCGGGTTCAATCCTCCTTGGTGCCACTGAGTTTTGTCAGTGTGTTCTTGGGCAAGACACTTTCCCTCAGCCTCGTCCGTCGGATGGGGACATAAACCAGGCGGTCCCGTGTATCGATCTATCCTCCGAGCACGTTAAAGAACCATAGGAATCTATTCGATAATAAGAGTAGGGCACGGTTCTCGGGTTCCTATGTATCCTTCCCCTCTCTCTGGGGCGGCTCTAAATAACCTATACTGTGTTGATGAGCCGTTAAACAACATTCAATTGTTCCGGTTGAATTCATCAAATATTCAAATTCATAATATTCCCTCTCAGATGCCCGCGGATTGTTTTTAAATTGGTATTGTAAACCAACTGACTGTAAAATGCTATTTTTTAAATATTCTTTCTGTAAAATGCTTTTGTTTTGTAAATTGCCTTTTTGTGTGTGTCAAATGCAATTTATTCAGTTTCTATTAATTAAAACAATGCTATTTTTTTATCAGCACTACACATCATCTTTTTAATCATTTCATTTATATCAGATAATTTAATTGGAAAGGGAATTGTTAAAATGTGTTTGCTTCAAAACATTCAAATCTTTTAAATATAGATTTGTATAGCAGCTTGCCTTCAGAAGGGGTCAGAAACAGGCTGGTTTTGGAATATTGTGAACTTGTATTGTCAAATAGAAGTGAAATCTATTAAACAATCATGACTTTGGGAAGGACCGTAATTTGGGAAGGGCCATAACTAATGTTGTTAGAACTTGTGGCCCAATCCGTTTGCATATTATATGGCAATAAAATATGTTTAAATCAAACTAATCATACAAAAGGCACATTTACAACTGTATTCATACAAAAATGTAACATTTTCCAAAATGAAAACCAAGTAAATAACACTATATAACAACAGAGAGTAAGTAAGTATACGGGGAGGAGAAACGGATCTGCGTGAAAATCACTACTTCCGGTTATTTCGCGCGTGTGTGAACAAAAGCAAATTCTTATAAATTATTACTTACAAACTCAATAAAGGTGCGAATAGTATTATTTATTCACACGGTGTCCTCTGATACAGAGCGTGTATTTGTTTGCATGTATAAAAGCACATTTTACCAGACGGTTCCGCGTAACAGAGATGGCGCCACTCTGCGCCAAATAAAAAATGGTGACAATGTATAGCTATTGCAAACGAGATACGAGACTACGAGTTATTTAGGCATTAATAATAACAAAAAGTGAATAGTAGACATATTTATCTTTGTCAAGAAGGTAATTTCATGGTGGTGATTATAAGACAAAGCCTAAAAAGAGGTATGAAAATGTGCCTTTTGAGATATCAGCTGAAATTTTTAATTTTTCAAATTAAAAATGGTGTGCAGCTATTGCAAACGAGATACGAAGTATGGGTTGTATTAGGCATTAATAATAACAAAAAGTAAATAGTAGACATATTTATCTTTGTCAAGAAGGTAATTTCGTGATGTTGATTACAACAGAAAGCCGTAAAAAAATTGCTGTAAAAGCTGTAAAAATTGCCTAATTTGACATGTCTGAAATTTTGAATTTTTACATGTAACGCACTTACGATCGATTTACCTGTATTGATAAAATAGTAAATGGCGGCGTTCTAGCGCGACAACATAAATCGATAAACTAGAGCGTTTATGAACCCGTTTCTCCTCCCCGTATATTTACTCCCTGATAACAGTTATGTCAAACTGAAATAAATGTACAATGCAGTGCAATAAGTAAAATTAAAATTTTATTTTTCATACACTTCTTGTTGTGTGAACTATATTTTTCTTGTTCAATCCACTTGAGATTTGTGTCACAATAGTCATGCTTTGTGACAAATGTATAACCCTGAATGTGCCATTTTATTGTTTTGATTCATGGCAAATATTGTACAATTGTAAGGCGAGTCGTGAAATGGTCCTCTCTGACCCAGAACATGCCAAATTATGGGGAAAATAAATAGGTCATCAGCATGGTGGTCGTAAAAGAAGAAAAGAGTGTTTAGGAGAACATATACCTAGACAAGGGTAAAAAAATGAATGGTGTTTTACAACCTTTTAGCACGTCAGGTCACTGTTTGGAATGGGGATGAGCAAAACGACGGGAAGATAATAATGGAGATGAAGAAAAGTACTAGACAGCAGGGTTCGACACTAACAGTGTCCCAGGATCCCCAGGATCCCAGATTTTCGGGTGGGATCCCTGCTTCTAGAAGGTGGGGATTCCACTGGGAACCCTGATTTTGCCGTCAGGTTCTTATTAAGAACACACTTATAGATTATTTAATCGAATATCCCCCAAAAATCGAGCTCAAAAAATGGCCAAAAAGGTAATTCAGTTTGCTTTCGTTCTACCTCTATTATCGAGGATCCCGAATATTAATCGATCTCGCTAGGCGCTTATTAGGCCAACTGGTAAAATCGCAACATCGCGAACCGGACTGGAAAATTGATTTATGTGGGATCCCTAATGTTGAAGTGGGCACCCAGATGTACAAAGTAGGGATTCCAGTCAGATCCCAGACAAAACATGTTAGGGTCGAACCTTGGACAGTTGATTGAATTGGGTTTTATGGCGCACCAACACATGAAAGGTTATATGGTGCCTAATAGGAATGAACATGCCAGGCTCATCCTCCATGTACATCAAGATAAAATATCGAGAACGGGCCTAGAACCTTCTCACCCTGAACTGCAGAGTTGCTGCAAATTCTATTGTAGACACACCATTTACGCTGGAGCCATGTTATAGTTTTTCTGCCACTGCTCTAGTGATAGGAGCGAGATGGCACCTGAAACAATGCAGGGGTCATGATGAAGACCTTTAATGAGCATGAACAAAAAGATAAAATGAACATGAATTTGTGGGGTGGTGGGTGGTGCCTTCCCCTCCAACGGGATCTGCAGTGGCCCTATTCTTTGCCCCATAACCTAACAGGGCCCCCGGAACCACACGGGAGTACTAGACAGGAATATCCCATTCTCAATCCCTATCATACAAAACCATGGTATTCGGTTCCAATTGATGGAGTTCTTCATCCTGTAGGGAACAACAGATGGCTATTGGCCCATCACCAATTGGGGCCAAAAGTCAACACTTCTTCTCACGCAAGTAACTTAAAGGAAGGTAAAGAGCCAACAAGTACAACTCTAATTTATTACACAAAACATTTCACCAACGTTAAAACAAAATATAAATATCACATATAAATGCAGTTGCTGTCCATTGAACTAGAAGACCAATGATGTGAAAAAACACAAAAACAAATAGGCTGTGTATGTTTATCATGCCAGTGTATATGATGTATACCCAGAACGCTGCACTCACACTATTAGTTTGATACAGTAATGCCCATATCAGATAAAAAAAAGATCTACTGAACATAGAATGTTTGAATATTGTATGTGTAACAGTCATACACAAAATCATATGATTGAACAAATAACATGAAAACAGTACTGAGTACAATTCAGAGGATAAATAAATCGATATATACTAAGTTACTGTTGTACATTCCACAACCTTAAAACAGCGTATAGAGTACGGGACAGTTTTTACGGAGTCGTGTTGGTTCTATTCTGCCACTATTCAAGCGGCGATCTGGAAACCACGCAGCACAGCTAGACATTAAACAGCAACCAGTCATACTAAAGCTCAGGTGACAGGCTAGTTAATGTGTCTTCCTTTAGGCTTGCCAGACAATGTGACTTCTTTTAGGCTAGCCAGACAGTATACCTTCCTTGAGGCTAGCAAGACAAATGTGTCTTTCTTTAGATTAAACAGACAATGTACCTTCCTTTAGGCTAGAAAGACAATGTGACTTCCTTTAGGTTAGCCAGACAATGTGACTTCCTTTAGGTTAGCCAGACAATGTGACTTCCTTTAGGTTAGCCTGACAGTGGGACTTCCTTTAGGCTAGCTTGACAATGTGCATTCCTTTAGGTTGGACAATAAGACTTCCTTTATTTGTCAGACAATGCGACTTCCTTTAGGTTAGCCAGACAATATGCCTTCCTTTAGGATAGCCAGACAATGTGACTTCCTTTAGGTTAGTAAAACAATGTGCCTTTAGGCAAGCCAGACAATATGCCTTCCTTTAGGACAGCCAGACAATATGCCTTCCTTTAGGATAGCCAGACAATGTGACTTCCTTTAGGTTAGTAAAACAATGTGCCTTTAGGCAAGCCAGACAATATGCCTTCCTTTAGGATAGCCAGACAATATGCCTTCCTTTAGGATAGCCAGACAGTGTGCCTTCCTTTAGGTTAGCAAAACAATGTGCCTTAAGGCAAGCCAGACAATATGCCTTCCTTAACGCAAGTCAGACAATATGCCTTCCTTTAGGTTAGCAAAACAATGTGCTTTAAGGCAAGCCAGACAATATGCCTTCCTTAACGCAAGTCAGACAATATGTATTCCTTTAGGTTAGACAATATGCATTCCTTTAGGTTAGACAATGTGCCTTCCTTTAGGCTAACAAGACTATGTGCATTCATTTAGGTTAGAAGACACTGTGGCTTCCTTTAGGCTAGCAAGACAAAGTGCATTCCTTTAGGTTAGCCAGACACTGTGCCTTCCTTTAGGCTAGCTTGACAATGTGCCTTCCTTTAGGCTAGCCAGACAAGCAGCCTTCCTTTAGGTTAACCGGACAGGGTGCCTCCTTTAGATTAGCCAGACAATATGCCTTCCTTTAGGTTAGCCAGACAATATGCCTCCTTTAGGTTAGCCAGACAATATGCCTCCTTTAGGTTAGCCAGACAATATGCCTTCCTTTAGGTTAGCCAGACAATATGCCTTCCTTTAGGTTAGCCAGACAGTGTGCCTCCTTTAGGTTAGCCAGACACTGTGCCTCCTTTAGGTTAGCCAGACACAGCATTCCTTTAGGTAAGCCAGACAATATGTCTTCCTTCAGATTAGCCAGATAATATGCCTTCCCTTAGGATAGCCAGTGTGCCTCATTTATGTTAGCCAGCCAAACAGCCTTCAACTAAGCTGAAGTCAGTAATAAGAGGAATTGGACCAAACAGATTGACATAAATAGGAAGTGAAATAAAACATGTTAAAATCATGGCTTCAACAATATATGCACATTCCACATTCTTGGTGGGGAATTCAAATCACAATGCCAAATGGTAACAATGCAACAATAAATATGAGTTGTGCTTATTTTAACAAGTACACATAAAGGTTTAACAAAGAACTCTAATTAAAAACCATGTGTTACACACAGCTGGTAAATGTACTGTAAACGTGAATATTTCCGCCTGTGGAAAAGTTAGCGAAAACCTCTTTTCAAACTTTTAGCATACATTAATTTTAGCGAAGTCCTTCCCTAGCTGTTTTGTAATATTTGCTATGTCGTGAGAAAAGTCAATTTCTATGTTTAATCCTCTTTCTTTTCATTGTATACGGCTGTTGTGACACTCGATTAAATACAAACTGCGTACTTTCAACCAAGGGAGGTAACTTAAAGTACTACCAATATAATAAATCTATAATGTATAAATAGGTCTTATTATTATGGTAAATATTGCCTTAGGTGAGCAAAATACAGTGTGTTGACAACTGAATAAAGTTAATTATTTGAACACAATTTAGAAGAGTTGTTGTTAAATCATTCACCTATGCTATTACAGGCTAACTGTCGTTGTTTTGTAAACAAATATTACCGTACCTTTATACAGACCCCTTTATACCTGTAGCACAAACATGCCCCAGGTGATTGTTATTACAATATTTATATGGTAATCAAGTACAACGTTAAGAAATTATCACACGCTGTGATAAACACCTCTAACGGGCGTGTATTTTTTTCTCAACAGGTGTAACCAGGCAGCATTGGCAGTTTTTAACGCTTTTAAAGCTCACAGGAGTGAGACCGTACTTGACCGGCTGAAAAAAACAATATCAAAGTGGTTTCGTCCAACCCTTATGTACCGATCAATTACAATAACTGGATACGAAACAAACAATTTAATTACACTGATTATGATGTACTGGTACATTTTTTTTGTTTATTTAAACTTTCCGTCGTGTGTGTTTTATGTAACTATGTTCGGATTAATAAAGATAAAACTAGATGACGATGATATTTTTTATTTAACGATAAATGTTTCAGCCTTATCCAACATGGCGATCATCAACATTGCTACGCATTTCTTTGCAAGAAAAAGTTAAAATATTTCATTACTTGTGATGTTGGACCAAAATAATTGTTAATATTTTAGAGATGTGTAATTTTAGCGAATCTATGCCTCTCGCTAAAATTCGCTAACATTTCCACGTCGCCAACTTTTCAGCGTTTACAGTAGTACATTACTTGAACACTTGATCTACAGTTTTATTGCAGCAAGATGAAACACACATACTGCATATGTTAACGTCTACAGACAGACGGACATTTAAATCACAAATATATAATCTCAATATCTCTTTCTCTTAACACCAATCACACAGAAAGACTTCTAAAAGCTAAACAATGTTCAGCCAGCTTATCTCAAAATTTCATTGAAAGACAAGTTGCAAACAAGAGTAAATGTTATGTGTAGACAACTATATTACACAGCAATATTAAAATTATTTTTTGGGGACCAATGCAATTTGTTGGTTCATCGTAGTGTGTGTAATGACAGCCCAGAGTTTAAGACAGTTTTTCAAAAGAGCTACTAATTTCAGCCCTTTTCTCGTCATGTTTTTACTGTAAAAATCGCTGTGCTAAAAAACCTTTTGAAATTCGAATACGTCTGCTACAACCAAGTTTATCTTATTTTTCAAACTTGGAGCTGTTCTACGACACAAAGACCGCATTATGTATGATATCGGCCCAGGATTTCACGACTCGGGCCACATGTGTGTACTTCAGACAAAATGCTGCACCCAAGCTACTGTACAATACACTGAAGTGCAATGAAGCTTTAGCAGATGATGGGGGGTTAACATAGATTAATTTAACTGAGACTATACTTGATTAATTCTTTTTGTAAAAACTTCTCACATGAAAAGTATAGAAAGCTCTGACAACAAAAGCAGAGTCAAAATCAGAAACTTCATCTTGACAAGGAAAGTTTACAATAGTAAAAGTAGTCCTACCTATAAAACAATAAATTCACATTGCATGGTGTCTGTTTTTGTTATCATCTGAACACAAATCAAGATATGAAGAGTCAGAATGGCATTTCTTTAAAGATAAAAATCAGGTAAATACAACTTTTTATACCTCAAAATATATCTGAGAGCAATAACACAATATCTGATGGCAATAACACGATGGCACTAAAAAAGCACTGTCTTGTATCGGCATGAACCATTAAATTAACTTTAATATTGCATTTACACACAATATAACACTTGTTGAAATAGTGCTATAACACCTGACTGGCGGCACTCTGGCTTAGGTAGACAACTGCACCGACAAAGTTGACACCAGCGGCAATGATGAAGACAGGGAACCAGCGACCATGACTCTGAATGACAAGCTCTGCTGTTAAAGGGCCGCACAGTATACCCGGTATTGTGGCCTGTAAGAAGAACAAGGGGAGTCAGATTACTGAATACAGTAAGAATCATTCATGGATGGTGCAGGTAGGAATTTCTAACATGAGGTATAACTGTTTTAACTGCTACTCTGAAGAGAGTTACACTCAGGGTTAAGATTGCCCTATCTGAATCAAATACCATATTGATTATTTTTCTTCCATACCACTGACATTTTATGCATTGTTGTCAACATCAATCAATATGTTTATCATTATTTACAACATGATGCCATGCAACTGCTGACATTTCGACGTCATAGTCGATGCAAGTGATCTTTATCTAGCACCTATATTGAACATAACCTTTTCCAGCACCTTAGTAAAACAGCATATCCTCATTGGGTATGTAAGTATCTTGAATGTGTCGGACAGCTTCGCAAAAGTGTAAAAGGGCCAACAATTGAAAATAGCACCCAGTACGAGGCAGAGTTCTACTGCAATCACAAGTTATGTGTTAACGATTCTTTGTCAATCATCAATCATACACAACTTAAGCAAGCTTCTAGTGAGCTTGCAGTAAAATGGATGCGATTTAATTAGAAAAAAAGGAAGAAAAATATTAGAATTGTCTTCATTTTTTATTTCAGATTTTGTCATCCTTTTCTGTGGTATTATATAAAACTACATAATTTAACTTTTAATCTTCAAAGGAAAGTTATCTAAATTGTGTAAAAAAATGCATATATAAATATGTTGTGTTTGTGCAACCATTACCTAGACACATTTAATAACGGGAAATGAGGATAATCTCACTAAAATAGTTGCACAATTGTCATATAGAGATCTGGAGATTATTCGACTTGGTCAAACGCTCTTACTCTATCAAATAATCAAATTATCTGAGTTTCTCTACAGCTCGTTGTAGTTATTAGTTATACTTACTAATGTATTAGATATAGCAAAAGTAATTCCAGCGTGACTGGGCGCAACCTCTGCGTGATTACTCAGATGACCAGATGAATTACAGGCACTCAGGCCCAGTGATATAGTTACAAAACTGAAATACAAAAACATGGTTTTGTCATGGAAAGGAAAATGGTCCAATATTAATAACTAGATGTGTGTCGCCTGTCAGCGCTTTGTCAGTATAACAAGGTTTTTTGGACCCTGATAAATGACCCTGACAAACTAGCCTGACTAAGTTTTCGTGAGGAAAAAATGAATATTTAACCCATATTGACCTGAATATATTTGGAATGGTCATGTCGATGTTGTCATGATGGGTATATATTGAAAGTTTGATGAAGAAATATCAAGAAATGAGAAAGTTATAGCCAACCTTAAGTTTTCGTGAAGAAAAAAATGAGTATTTAACCCATATAATGACCTTCAGTGTGACCTTGACCTTTATATTTTAGTATGGTCATGTCGATGTTATCATGATGAGTATACATGTATATTGAAAGTTTGATGTTTTTTTTAGTATTTACCCATAGAATGACCTTCATTGGGACCTTGACCTGTATTTTTAGTACGGTCATGTTGATGTTGTCATGATGAGTAGATATTGAAAGTTTGATGAAGAAATATCAAGAAATGAGAAAGTTATAGCCAACAATAAGTTTTTGTGAAGAAAAAAATAAGAGTATTTAAACCATATAATGACCTTCAGTGTGACCTTGACCTTTACATTTTAGTATGGTCATGTCGATCTTGTCATGATGTGTATATACTGAATGTCTGATGAAGAAATATCAAGAAATGAGAAAATTATAGCCAACGTTATGTTTTCGTGAAGAAAAAATAAAGTATTTAACCCATATGACCTTCAGTGTGACCTTGACCTTTATATTTTAGTATGGTCATGTCGACGTTGTCATGATGAGTATATATTGAAAGTTTGATGAAGAAATATAAAGAAATGAGAAAGTTATAGCCGACGTTAAGTTTTCGTGACGGACTGACGGACAGACTGACGGATGACAAACTGATCCCTATGTATCTCATTTTTCTACCAAAAGGCAAGACAATTTTCTTCGAAAAGGCGACACAAAAACAAGAGGTCAATGACCTTGAAGATTTTGATAGCCAGATCAGCCATGGGAACCTGTGAAGTTTTATGGAAATAACACCATCACTTTCAGAGAAGTAGTCGCCACAAGTTTTTCATTGCTGGCGGCCATGTTTGACATAGAGTCATAATGAGTTTTGTTTAGGACCAATTACATGTCATGCCAGTCATTTTAGTAAAAGTCCCAATCAATACCAACTGTGGTTTTTGAGAAGTTGTTGTATTTAAGCTGTGGCAGCCATATTGAATTTCCGGTCAACCTGATTTTTACTTGAGACTAACTGGACATCAAGACCAACATTTCTGACAAGTTTTATGAAAGTCATTTTGGTAAAGGTACCAAACCGATAACACTTTCATTAACATCAGACCCTTTATCATGCTACGATACTCTACACTACTAAGGATCTGACAACACTCCATTGGAGGTAACGTCAGATTGACCTTACGATTAGCCAATCAGATTTCAGCCTTCAAAATTGCTAGACTGCTTCACTGCGTATGTCGCATTTCAGTCAAATGCAGTGGAGCAGTGTACGCTCGGTATTGAAAGAGACAATATCCATAACTTGACAATATTGAATATTTGCTGAATAAAACCAAGATTGTTTGACGGAATTCAATAGCGGTACATAGCGGTACATAAAAACCAAGAGCTGTTGGAGAACAGCACAGCTCGACTATTCGATTATTCAGAGAATAATAAATTATATAGCCAGTATATACCATCAGAAAACAAGGCTAAAACAATGTAGGGGTGGAGTTGGTGGGCGGGGAGGGTATAGAAACTCGGGCTGATATAAAATTATCATTGATATAGTTGTTGATTTGATAAAACAAAACAACAGACAAATGTAAAAAAAAAAGACAAATGTCGGAAAAAAAACAAACACAAAAAAACATTGGGGCTGGTGGGGGCGGGGATGGTGGATCGGTGTGGGTGGCGGGGGCGGGACATAGCTATATATGTAAAACACCACAAACATCAGGCCTGGAATTCACCAACCATTCTTGAGAATATTCTTAGACTTAGCCCAAGTATGCAAATTTCAATCTCAAATATTTCTATAAGTTTAAAGTATAAACGTTTGTAACAAGCTGCTATGTATAAATATGATAATGGCTAATAAATAGCAACTTCATACGTGTGTTTATCTTTTAAGAATGGCTGGCGAATTCCATAAAATAACATAACATATATGGTCTGTATCTGTTTGGGTGTGGGCAGCTTGAAGCCTTCTGCATCCATGTTCCGTACAACATGTGGCTCTATACTTATACAGGTTTGACCTGTATCTGTACGAGTGTATCTAGCTTGAAGCCTTCTGCATCTATGTTCTTTATATGTGTTAACATGACATGTGTGGCGTGCATCTGTTTGGGTGGGGGCAACATGAAGACCACTGCCTCTTTGTTTCGTTATGTGGGTATATGCATATGTGTTAATTGATAGGTATGTCCTATATCTGTTTGAGTTAGGGCAAATTGAAGCCCACTGTCACTATGTTCCTTTGAACAATATGTGCAGGGGACGAAATATATTTTACTGTATACTCGTCCTGTAGGACAAGTGACATTGACATGTTACTCATCCTTATAGGATGTTTACTCGTCCTGCTCTGACTGTAAAAGTTCATAAGTCAAAGTAATCTGATCATGGCCATTACAGTTACTCGGGCATGGTATATATGTCCCCCTTTTCCTGTGAAAAATTCCCCTCTTTAAAAGAAAATAAAATAAAAATTATTAGAAAATGTTAAACTACAATACAAGAAAACAGCATACTTTTTGCAATTCCCCTTCCTGAAGGCCCTGGCCCCAGTCACCTAAAAGCTGACTAATGCCCTTAAAGATTCCCCCGTGAAAGTGTTATTTGTATAACATCAAATACCGTAACGTTCGTGCTCCGTGAAATTAAAACGGGAGCCGCATTTTAGAATGTCCCAAAACGGAAATGCGTCAATTTCCCAATATCCGGTTGACTTAAATTGCAATTTATCGTTGAATAAACATAGTTGCGACTATTTCCTGCATTTAATCGCCTAATAAACTACGTAAGAACGATTTTCTTTGTTGTTGTTTTCTACTGAAACTCGTCCTCTCGGACGACCGATTCATGGGTTTCACTCGTCCAGATTCAAATTTCACTCGTCAATACGAGCGGACGAGTGGAATTTTCGTGCCCTGATGTGGGAAAATACTTTTATTGTAAAAAGACAGGTATGGCCAGTATTTAAAGGAGTATGGGTAACTTGAAGCACACTGCCTCTACGTTCTGTACCATTCGTAGGTATGGGCAACTTGAAGTTTCTGCATCTATGTTTCTTGTAATACGTAGGTATTCTTACATTTTAACATGCCATGTATGGCTGTTTGCAAGACTTGAAGACACTGCTTTTGTGTTCCGTGCAATACATGGGGTATATCCGTACATGTAACATGAAAGGTAATGGCCTGTATCTGTATGGGTGTGGGTAATTTGAGCCACCTTCCTCTATGTTCTGAACACTCTTACATGTTACATAAGTATGGCCTGTATGAGACTGTATTTGTGTGGGCAACTTGAAGCCAGCTGTCCTATGTTCTGTAAATATGTGGGTGAATACTTCCATCACAGGTGTATCATAATGCCATCTGGAAGAATGACTTTTAATATGCTAAATAGAAGTCTTAACCTAAACAAAATTTTTTTTTAATAAATATATAATAGAGGAGCTTAAATCTGAACCAAATACAAAATAAAACATATCCGTGTAAATGGTCTTTGGGTTAAGCCATAATTAAGAATATATTGCTATATTTAAGCATTTGGATGGTGGCCATTTTGAAATGTGATAAACATACTAACAAGGGTGGGGTATGATGGGGTGGTGTGAGTGGTGTGGGGGCATTTATTATATTACAGGGTAGCTTAAATCTAAGCCAAAAATAAAATAAAACACTTCTGTGTAAATGTTTTTTTTTGAGATCAGCCATAATTAAGAATATATTGCTATATTGCAGTGTGCTTAAAATAGTTAACATGGTGGCAGGGGGACATTTAATATATTATAGAGGAGCTTACATCAAAGCCAAAAACAAAACAAAACATTTCTGTGTAAATCTTTTTTTGGTTAAGTCATAATTAAGAATATATTGCTGCTTTGAAGCATTTTGGAATGTGCTAAAAATAGTAACAGAATGACCTGTGACCTTGGGGACTCTGTTAGACTACCAACTATCACAGAAAGTTTGGTGCTTTTGTCCACTCTGTCCACATCCGACTATTTCGGTCCCTAGCTATAAGCTCAATGGAAAAGACCGAGCAATAATTCAGCGTTCAGTTGCGTATTTATTACACTAGTGTAATATAATAGTTATGTCCTGTCTTTATTACACTCTCACACTAATCTAAATCTTCGCCGCTCACTGCTGCGGGTTCGAATCCTACTGGGAGCTCTACTTGTGAGGAAATGTCGATTCTTACGGCTGGCGGGAGGTGTACAGTACTGGTTCTACCCAGGAAAAGTGGGTGGTTTGCATCCATCACAAAAAATCGACCGTCATATATAAACTCGTATGGGTTGAAAATGACGTAAAACACCATGCAAACAAAAAACAAAACAGTCCAAAATATCCAAACACAATCTTTAAATATGAAATCACTGAAAATGAATTATGGTTCAAAATATTAGTCTACTCACAAAACAGCTGCAGGGAGATTATTGACAGCACTGAAGAACAAGATGAACACACCCGGCCCCAACAGCCCGATACTGGTCATTAATCTGCGTACAGACAATACTGTCCATTTATAGCGTGTAATTAGGGAGTCGGCACAGTGACCAGCAACTGTAATCAAAATGATATCGATACTGAAAATGGTTCATATTATAACAGTGAACACAAATTTGAACCATCCGTGCGGGAGGAGAAAATGTGGTGTTTTTCGACACATTGCCACACAAACAGGTTATATTGTGGAAAGTGAAAACAGATAGTCGTTAAAACTCTATGTTAGTCAGAATATGCTTATTGTTAACCTTAACGGAGATGATATAGACTTTGTGTAAGGTATTTGTGTATAATATTACCGTCAAATTTGCATTAAATCCCCCGATGTATCCAGCCTGACTTTTTAACTCTTGTGTTTAAATAAACATTACCTGTGCTATAAATAAACTATTTGGATCTGCACACTTCCTGTGTTGTGCTTAGCGTCGGCGGGATACAGCCTAATTAGTACACAAATATTTATTCGGCATAGTGTGTACAGTTCAATTTTATTCAGTTTATTTGTTAGCGTAATTCTCGAAGTTGTAACATGAGTGCTTCGTCAACCATTTCAGTTTATGTGTAAATAAGCATATTCTGCCTTTAAAACGTACATTGTGAAAATGTTTACAAATAAATAAGGGCAGCTAAATGCTGTCAAATATTTTCCCAAGTAAAATAAGTACTCGACGCCACAAACATTTACAAACGGTAAAAGAAAACCTTACCTACACCAACTGCAGAATTCATTACATAAGGCACGGCCGTCAACATGATCAGAGTTTTGTCCGCTCCTAGCGACCGAGTTAAGTATGTAGGTAACCAATGCATTATTATATAATTGGACCAGTTCATAGAAAAATGTGCAATATAAATGGACCACAGCGGCCAGTGTGAAATAAACTCTCGCCACATCACATTGTGATTATTAACCTGAAATATACAAACATGTATGAAGATTAGGCTCACCTTAATATCTGATATTTAAACAAAGTAAAAGCAATCAAAAAGTTACTTTCACAAAAGAGTTGAGAAAACATGAAAATAATTTTAATTGCCCGGTGATGTTTGGTTTAATTTTGTTTAGATGTTTGGTCATAACTTTTTAAAGATTTGCTAGAACAATTTCAAATACATCTTGTTTTATATACAAGGTCACAATGTGCATGAAAAATATGAGATTTTAGCTATCATGCAATTGGTTCTCTTTTCAAAATGCTGCTAGTTTGAAAAAAAACACACAAAAAACAACAACAATACATTGTGATCATTTATCAAGCTTGCCATGGACCAATTTGGCTACTCACCTTAGGAGGGTCCACAAATTCTTCGTCGGAGGTTGCGCTGTTTTCTTGATAGCAGTACATCCATACAAACACCCAGATAAAGCCCACAGACCCAAACAAGTAAAACATCCATCGCCAGCTTAGATGTGGACATATCTGTAATATACACGTTTTTATTTTAATAATTGCATAATTTTCATTTTTGTATTCAAATTGTAATTTCGAAAAAAAAAGACAAACGTTCAGTGATAGAAGTATGTGTGTGGTATGCAACTAAAAATGGGCTTACCACTGAAGGTTATGAATGCTCCCAACTTACAATAAATTCCGATTGCAGCATAAAATAACCATTTACAACTTTACCGAAAGCTTGTTCTTAAGGCTGCTGGAATCAATCCACTTCAAAATAAGCTGACAGGAAAGAACAATAACATGAATTTCAAGTCAACCAAGAGCCACAACTCTGTAAAGTATAAACATAAAACAGATATTTTCAAACTAGGGCAAGGTTTGTGCAATATAAACATGTAGAAGAGTTCTACACAAGTTATTATTAAACTTGAAACCAAATTATCATGAGAATGTTTAATGAAACAAGCATGAAGGGGGATAATACTGTCAAATTTTAACGTAAAATAGCAATTTTTGAGCTTTACCTAGATTTGGTCTGACACCATAAATTATAGGATTATTTTCTTGAATACAAGAGGTCCTTCAAAAGATATTAACCCGACACCATTTATTAAGGATATGCTGAAAGAGGTAGAGCTATATGTCTCCCCTGCCCCATGCATATCCCATCCCATCCCAACCAAGAATCAACTGTTTGCCAGGAGATCATAGAGGGAGACCTTAGACTTAAAGATTACAGACATATATCAAAGGGAGCCCGAATTTATGACATGCAATTGGTACTGAACAAAATTATTTCTGAAACACATGTTTAACAAATGTCAACATATTTTGCATATTATATACAAATTGAATTGAATGTTGTTAAATGGCTCATCAACACATTATAGGTTATTTAAAGCCGTTCCATAGAGACAGAAGCTCATCAACACATTATAGGTTATTTAAAGCTGCTCCATAGAGATAGAAATCTGGGAGCTTGCTCTACTCTTACTATCGAAATGATTCTTTACCTTGACTGGAGGGAGGATAGACTCCAATACACATGATAGCCTGGTTAACATCCCCATCAGACAGACCAAGATAAGGGGAAGTGTCTACCTCAAAAGCACACCAACTAAACTCTGTGGTGCCGTGTGAGGCTTGAACCTGGGCCCTCTGCATTTCAAGTCCATTGTGCTATCCGCTGGGACATGCCAGCTTCCATATTATAAACGAACATGCAATCTTGTTCAAAAAAAATGTTTATAGAAAGAAATACCACCTACCAAAGAAGCGACAGTTTGTCCAATTGAGCCGAAGGCAACTAAATATCCAAAGGCTCTTGACCGTTCCTCACTTGGAATGCTGTGTGAAAATATGTGGAATATTGTTGGTAAACCTGGAATAACAAGCAAAAAACATTATTAAAATCCTAATTATAACAAAATACTCTCTAGATACATGCTCAATATAATTAAATACAGTGGTTAATAATTGTAACACCATTGAAAATATTTTTTATGTCAACATTTACTTTATTACGAACAAACAACATATTATCAATAAGTCTAGTTTGTATGTAGATGTTTTTGCAACAAATTGATCAGGATAAGGATTTCTAAGTGGAAGATATTGTCATATTGGCTAATACTGTCATTCAACTGGTGTGTCTGTGAACCTGACACTATTTTATTCTGTGATTTGACATCAATACAAGTTTTGATGACAACAACTGTTGCTGAAAAATTAAACACAAAGAGCCCCAAGCGGGTCTGTATCACTATACATGCTAAAATGATAAGGTTCAGCTAAATAAATGAAGGACTGAAAGATCACGAAGACAGGTCTTTTTTCTATAAAATTGGGAAGAGGCCCAGGCATGTTCGTTTGTATTTTCATCCATTATAAAATGAATGGCCAGTAAAAGAGGCAAATTCTACATCTGACATTAAAAATGTTATGAATAGTCCATTTAATCAATATAAGACATTATAACTTTGAACTTGTTTGTAAGTGTTTCACTCATCAACTGATGCTCATCATTGAAAGCACATTTCGTAAATTATTTTGTTACAATGAAACGAATCATGATACCTTAATGGAATCTATCTTAAAAGTAGAAGATAAAAATCTGACAAATAAAGGACTAGGTATGATAACGGGCAAAATTGGCCCCCAATATTGAAAGTTTTAATGCACAAGTTTTCAATAACTAGTTTAGCTAAAAATGAACTGAATCATTATTAAAACTCATTACAAGTACGTTTGAAGGCTCTAAATGAGTTTTAGAGCCTCACAAACAAGCCCCCTTTCTTTCAAAATTTGACAGTTTTGCTCATTTTCAGCAGTTTTCAACCATTTTTTGGTCTTGGAAATACAGAGCACACCCTTGAACACAGCTGATTTTTTGTTGAAACTGGTACTTGATAGCGATGAATCATCAGCCAAAAAACTGACTGCGCTCGGAGGTGCGCTCTATATTTGTTGGATCAAAACTTTGCCCAGAAAGGTCCAAAATCTACAAAATATAACAAAATTACCAATCATTTTGAGAAAAATGCAATTTTTTGAGACCATGTTAATTCCTCTAGATAAATAAAATAAAAATATCTTTTGAAGATAGAATATAATCAATGTACTTCAACATACACAATAGATTATATGTAAATATTATTTTTTGCATTTTGAATATATTGGGGCCCAAAATACCCCTTATCATACCTTGTCCTTTGGTAAAAACAAACCTAGTCCCTCCCCGAGTCCAAGTATTACACGTGAGAATATCAGAGCATATATCGAGTGGGCAAACAGTGGAACAAGAAACGTAGAAAAGGACCAGAGAAGGACTGATATCATCAGCACATTCTTTCCACCATACTTCTTTGTGGCACTGGCACCAACAACCTGTAGAATGAAAGAGTAGAAGTTTAGGTTGTGATGTCTAAGATTCAATCTACATGAATATATGAGAAAATATGAGTTTTCTTTGTGTATAATTACATGACAAGCTTAAGTCAAGTATTATAAATTATGTTGATAAAACTAAAAAGGATTTGAATGTCTGAATGGTGTTTTACGTCATTTTCAGCACGTTAGGCTATATATGATGGTGGATTTTTTGTTGTAGAAGCAGACTGCCCCATTTTCCAGGCTAGAACCAGTACTGTATACCTCCCGCCATCCGTAAGAATCAACACTTTTTCACTTGACTAGTCGAGCTCCCAGTGGGATTTGAACCCGCAGCGGTGAGAGGCAAGAAAGTTAATCTACAGAACTATATGTTCAGATTGCAGTTTCATGGGTCAATGGCTTTTGAAGTATTTGATGAACAAGTCAAGTGCAAGAAGTTTTTTTATCTGACACAGATGAAATGAATCTGACACTGATAAAATCAACTTATAATTTTTTTCTCTTTTAAATGAATGTGACACTAGTATATTTAAGGAGGTATTGTGTTTTGCAAATTTAATTAACCTGGTATATAAAATAACTTGGTCTTGATGTGTATCTTAGTAACTTTCTTAGCTTCTGTTTAACACAATTAATTTCATTTTCTTTATAAAAGATTGAGTCATAAACAAAACTTGCAAGCAATTGTAGCATTCACATCATGGATTAAATGACACTATCAAATTGTTTATACCTGGCTGCTGATATAACCCACAGCGAATGAACTGAGAACCCATCCCTGTCCATGAAGGTCCCACTTGAACTCATCTGTCATGGGTACAATGGCTATGGGCATGATCACTCGGTCTGCGGCATTGATGAAGTTGGCTAGAGAACATAACCACAATGTGTGTGATGGTTTGTTCAGCATCTTGATGTAGTGATCATCTAATCAACAGCACAATATTCCACATGATGCTTTGTTTTACTGCCACTTGTTTCTGAAAAGATTGAAAGAGTATTTACCACAAACTAGCACACTGTATCAAATTAATTCAAATTCATATTTGTTCTTAATTATTATGATTAACCATACACTGGCACTACAAAACAAACAAGTGTCAGTTTGTAAATACAGCATTGAATCATACATGTACATAAATTATATGTGCTGTGTAAGAATGCTCAAATACTATGCACCTTGTGACTAACGGAGACATGCACACGTCATGTGTATCATCCATGGTTGTTTACTTGAGATTTGTTTGGTTTCAGTTTATTTTGTTCAAGTTGGCTCAAGTTAAATATATTCCAATTATGTTCTGCCAAAAGTTCATAAGCAGTGGCCATCATTGACTGATAATCGATTAATTTCGATCATTGGCCAATCACTAGTGCTAAGACTGGTAGCAATATCAGTACAATACAACTCGTAACCGTTGTCTTATGTGCTATTTTGTACATGACAAGCTTTGTTGATTTATACCAAAGGGAATCCAGTTCATTTTGATGAAAAGGCTGGAAGTTAAGAAATATAAAAGCAAAATAAATGGCGCTCTCTGACTGGCTGAACAGGGCCCTCTTTCTATATTGGGGGAATGGGGCCGAGGCCGTTAGAGGGGGGAAATTTGCGTCAATTTTAAAGAAAAAGGGAAATATTTTCCTACAAAATTTGCATCAATTATATATCCATTTCTATAAAAAATGTTGTACTAAAATCTATTAAAAATTACTTTTCATATTCCTTATGTATGTAAATAACCTACCATTTGCAGTAGAATCTCAGTAGCGTACGTAAATACAGAAAAACATGTATACCCGGTTCAAAAAATGTGTTCCACAGTTGTTCGGATGGTCCTTCATTTTTATCGCTGGACTGTATGATAATTTTCCCAGTCAACCGAATGAGCACTCGGTGTTTATCCCACCCAATTATTAAGTCAAAATTGTCCCGTTCACTGCGGTTGGAAATAACAAAACCGCAACGTCTCAATGATGTCATCAGCCGAGCAGACGGGGAAATCAAAAACAAATGCATGTTATCATATTGTAATCTAAAGCCTTCTT
Organism: Cyrtodaria siliqua; assembly: GCA_037043455.1. NCBI lineage: Eukaryota > Metazoa > Mollusca > Bivalvia > Adapedonta > Hiatellidae > Cyrtodaria > Cyrtodaria siliqua. The sequence continues at coordinate 40,663 of JAWPHD010002356.1, read as the reverse complement.
GACAATATAATTGTATTAAGATGCTGATTAAATATTCTCCGAATGTTAACTTATTTCATTTACAATAATATATATCATCGGCTGCCGAAGTCAGACGGAAACCCACGAATGACGTTTTTCCTTCTGAAAAATCCGCCAAATTTGGCGATGTTTAGGATGTTGTCATGAACGTAAACATTTAGAGATGTGACGTATTATAAATGAAATAGTCGGGGAAAACGTAACGGGAAAATTGGCCGAATAAAAAAAGAAAACGTGTTTGTGTATGTGTTTTTCCAGACAGGGAATGTTAGCCCATGTCCCTGTTAAGAATCCAAATAACTATGCAGAAGCGTAACATACTCTAATAAGTGCCCGAGTGGGGATGGGTTGATTTAAATATATTTTGTTGCCAATATTTTACAGACAGAATAATATCCACATATATACAATAGAAACATTTTAATGACAAATGGGTCGGGTAACAAGTTCTACCAACATTAGTTTATACCCTTCCCAGGAAGGGTTTGTGAGTAGGTGGCCCCCTTTCATTTGTTTTTTAACATTTGGACCAAAATAGTGCTCATACATGTACAAGAGATATTTGTCAGGAATAGAGACAATTTATGCTCGCAGAAATGAGGTAACATTTTACCTTATCCCACCCACACATCTCTCCTCTCCTCCTCTGATTTTTATTTGATTTTTTTTCAACTTTTTAGGATTGTTTTAAATATCATTATTTTTTCCAAGTTAGATCTACTCCCAGAGCAAGGGAGTACGCCAAATCTGTGGAAAAGCAAATATTCTTAAAGCATGCATTATGTCATTCACACGTGTAAACAATAAAACATATATATATATATATATTGTATTCTGAGTAGAACCAGATAGGTCTATACCACTTTCATTCCACAAATCTCCCAAAAACAAATATTTTCATAGTCAATAGTGATTCTATATAAATTATGAAATAAACTTATGAAATTGCTTTACATACATACGTTCGTGTGTGTGGCTCATTCCAGTGACAGTGTGTTCTTTTAAACAATACCAATTACCGTACAGTTACTTTTATGGTGGGTGCATGGACATAAATACACTGGATTTGAAACTGCCTATACACCTCTTGCTAATTCTAGATTTATCAGCCGAATGGTTAGTAAGCTGGTTCACGGATTACTCTACGGTATCCAAAAAGTTACCAGTTGGTTCTACGTACACATGGTGGTACCAGTCATATGGCAAATAGGACGCATTCATTTTTGAAATATCAAATGAGCACCATTTTTGAATCAAACTCTTCAATTACGACAATATGTTGTTAGATTGGTCATTTATTTTTAGACACTCAATTTATTTTAGACCATATTATGTTTAGCTTTCTTTGTGAATAATACATATTTTCTTGTTTTTGTTGCTAGATGTACTATGCCCTTTACTTTAAACAATGGTAATAAGTAAATGGCTGAGGTCGCTTTAAGGTTTTACCTTAGTTCATACATGTATTATATTCTTGTATCGTGCATATATACCGGTATGTTGGTAATACCAGTGTCACGCACCACTAGCAAGTATACATACATGTATTTATAGTCAGGTAACATAATCCTTATGTTGTTTCACTACATAAAGAACTAGTTTTATTGAAAACAACTGACAAAACAGTAATTCATAACTTTCACATTCGTTCAACTTCCGGTAGGTTGAGATATTCAGTAGGTGAAAATAAAGGGGTTTACTCGGACTTTATCCTCAATCTCTATATGAAAATATTAGACCATGATTTAAATTAAGTGTATCCATTTTGGTGTTTTAAAATTAGACAACACCAAAAGAAGATACATAGTCTAGTACACCAAAAATAAAGCTTTTAATATAATTATCACTACAAACTAGTTTTATAAAGGGCTAAAGTCAGTTGAGCACCAACGATAAACACCGAGTTTACCCCCTACCAGAATGTGGAGGTGATTTTTTTTATTGATCACTGATTGGTCAAATTATTTTGATGATGTCATGTGAAAGTTATGAATTGTTTTGATAATTTGTGCAGTCATCATAAGACATAACCCCTAAAATGGTCCCATAACAAACATACAGTTGTAATATTATAATTTTCCCACATAAACTATTTTTGGATATATATTTTTTCAAACAAACGTTCTGGCTCTCTGAATCCCTTTAGTTTATGCTACAACTTACTCAATTGTACCTACACCTGTAGGACGTCCTATTGGTAAAAGGCGGAGAGACTATACATTATCCTTAGAACTACACACACACAGTGACGTATATTTTCTTGACAGGGCTGGAGTGACAGGGGTGTAACATTTACCTTTAGCTTACCCACAAGATGTTAAGCACTTAGGACGTAGCACAAATAAAGGCTTATTAGTTGTGCATTGTTTAAAAGAATATCAACACTGTTAAACTTGTAAAAAATAACATGTAAGTTGCTCCCCAGACGTGGCAACAAAACGCAAATCTTTTTACCGCTTACGTTCTACCTAAAATCCATTATTTTCTGTTATTATTTATTAATATTCGTTAATAGGTTTGTATAACGAATTGTTATTCCTAATATTAAAATGTATTAACACTGCTGCATCATTTTCATATTTAATTCCAAATTACTAAAATGCCTTTTTACAGTGGCATAAGCATTGCTACGGGCTAGGTATAAAGAACGGACTAACATGCGCGAACTATTCTACAAATTGATTAACCGACAACGAGGCACTAGCAGAAATATGATTGACGATTTATACGTAGGAGAGTCCTGCTTTACGAGCCAAGAAGGTATACTGGATGGATTTAAAGCTCATTTTGAGAACCTAGCCAAAGAAACAAGCAATAACGTGTTTGACAGTGAATACCATGAAATGGCTGAAAACGAGGTAAAAATAATGGAATCTATGATCAAACCAGGCAGCCCAAAAATAGTATCTATTGAGGAAGTCAAAACGGCCTTGAAAACTATTCACAGAGGTAAATCTCCTGATATATATGGATTGAACATTGAACACATTGTGTATGGTGGCGATCTGCTATTGAATGAAATATTGACTCTAATCAACGCTGTTTTTGAGCAACAATATATCCCGGTTTGTCTTAAACTCGGGGTTGTGTCCCCTGTTTTTAAAAATAAGGGTCATCCCTCGGAAGCTACTAACTACCGAGGCATTACCGTCCTGCCAGTTATCTGCAAGATTATAGAAACCATTATTCGAAACAGGATACAAACACATATTTTATCAGTGCAAAACAGCTCACAGAGAGGGTTCACCGCAGGTTCCTCTCCACTAAATGCAGCATATATTCTAGAAGAGTTTTATAGAGAGTGCACAGATCAGAAAAAGACGGCCAATGTAATCATGCTTGACGCGAAAGCTGCATTTGACGTCGTCTGCCACTCGCACCTCCTAAGGAGACTGTATCATGCCGGGGTCAACGACGGGCACTGGTCCCTGATCAAGTCGCTACATGAACACGCGTCAAGTGTGGTGAAGATGGCCGGTTCTACAAGTCGACCCTTCAACATATATCAAGGAGTCCGGCAGGGTGGAATTCTTTCTACCGACCTCTATAAACTTTACATCAATCCACTACTTAACCAATATACTGACTGTGGCCTGGGAGCTAGGATTGGAACGATATTGATTAACAACTGTACCTGTGCTGATGACGTTTGCATTATGTCCATATCTCCTGAAAACACACAAATATTAGTAAATATGGCACACACATTTGCTACTGAAGAAAGATATATGTTGCAACCGAAGAAAACTGTGTCGGTTAGGGTTAGACCAACCAATTCTGCAAAAGTTAAAACTAACGAGTTCCAGTTAGGAGGGAATGTCCTTGCTGACGTTGAATCTGCTATGCATTTGGGAATAAACAGAACTGGATCAATTAAGGAAACCGCCGTAGTTAACGTTGATAGCAATATCACCAAGGCCAGAAGAGCGCTATACAGCCTATTAGGGGCAGGGTTGCACGGGCAGAATGGTTTAGATCCGGCGACTTCTCTGAAATTATATAATGTTTATATTTTACCGATTTTAACTTATGGACTCGAAATAATTTTACCAAATACGAAGCTCATAGATAAACTTGAACTCTTTCACAAAAAGACTCTCAAGCAAGTATTGTCACTCCCTAGTAATGTTGCAGACCCCTGTGTGTATATCTTGTCCGGTCTGTTACCAGTGCAGGCCATAGTGGATCTGAAAATATTGACTTTCTTTAACAACATTTGTAATCAGAATGAAAATAGTCTAGAAAGGCAGATCTTTATCAGACAATTTAATGTTAAACGCTGGGATTCTAAGGCGTGGGCGAAACACATTCAGCCAATACTCACCAAATATGAATTGGGAGATGTCGAAACATATATTGAAAATGCACTGAACAAACTATGTTGGAAAAGGAATATACACGCGGTGGTGGTAAACAAGTGGAAGAATAAGCTAGAACGACAAGCTGCGTTATACTCATCACTAAAATACATGAACTGCACATTCAGACAGGGAAAACTACACCCTATACTACAAGTTAAATGCGAATCAACCCGTGAGGCAACCAGACTGCCTGCACGTCTACGTGTCCTGTCCGGAACTTACAACCTTCAGGTGAACAGAGCGAGATTCAATCAGAATGCTGTCAGCCCTCTGTGCCCACTGTGTGGAACTGAGGATGAAACGCTTGAACACTTCTTGCTGAGATGCATCAACCTACAGACAGTGCGGGACCCTATACTAGCTAACATTTATGACATTTTGAGAGAACACGATGTTATATGTGTTATGAACTCAGAAGATCTCATGAAACTCATTGCTGACTTCTCGCATATATTGCCGAGTTATCTACATAATGACACCTGTGGGCATGAGATCGAATTTCACGCAAGAAGACTGATTTACAATCTGCATTCGATGAGATATAGACTATTTAAAGGAATAAGATAGAGCCTTCCTGTGTGGTCACTTGCTATTAATACGTGATCTTAGTAAACATTATTAGAAACAAACAAGAAGAGAACAGTTTTAACATAGTTTTTAATACCGGTAGTGTAAAGCGTAAATAGACTATTCAGTGGTGGTGGATATACGTGTACAGTGATATTACCTATAGAAGAAGTAACCTAGCAGTACCACTGCTGGGGTTCGCCATTTCTGGCGGTGAAGAATATAACAACAACAACAACAACTAGCGGACGCACGCATGACACTCGGGATGAGTGTTTCAGTCTAGGGCCTTGTCAGCCCTACACTACATTACCGGGATGAGCACTATATTACATGGGTAAATAGATGTTCGGTACTAAAAATGCCGGTACTACTGGACTGCGAAAGTACGGGAGGGTCCAGTAGACTCGAGTGTCATGTGACCAAAAGTGAAGATGTCTCCTGCGTCCCATCACAGCAGACACCATCTGATGTCTACAGATCCTGGAAGTCAGAAGTCCGCGGGCCGGAGCCGGAGTCTAGATATCAGGGACGCAACCATAATCCCGGGTATCGAAGCGAAGGTCGAGGCCTACATTCGACAGAAGACCGAAGGTGACAGGACGTCGGGCGGTGTGTGCGGCGCAGGGGTCATACTGTGATGGGTGTGGCCCCCAAAACAGATCCCGACCAGTAGCGGATGTAGAGACGGCCAACATAGCGGATGTAGCTTAGCGGATTTAGGATACCTTGACCAGACCACTTCACCGCCACAGCGAGACCTACACACTACACAGAGCGTTTGCGACACATCATCTACATACATACTGTACAACAGAAGCGACAACACAGCAGCAGCACTAGATCAACCAACACACTCACAGGCCTGCCATTTCTCAGGCTTTGCGCCGGTAATTACCGGCTTTTTGATTAGATTACCGGCTTACCGGCTTTTCTGTTAAAATTGCCGGCTTTTTAAAATAAAAGTCATACATTTTATTAGTACCCAATTATTAACAAAAATACCAACACGTGTACCCAATACGCGACTGCGTGTGGTCAGATGTTGGCAACTAATTGGCGTGTACACCACAGTCCACCAATCAGTTAGTCCAAATCGCCCGCGGCGTCTTATGTAATTCCGAGTTCTGTATATGATAAACAGGAAATTGATATTTCACTTGCTTTTTATAGTTGAGGCAGATCAATTTTGGGTACATGGTAACACAGGGTTACACCAGGTAACAACTGGGTACAAGTGGGTACAACTAATAATATTAATAGATTTGAGGCACATTAGTTTTGGATATGTTCATCAAAGTCCGAAAGCTTGGCGGAGTTAAAAAAATTAACATAGAGTCTTTATTTTTTTAAACGGCAATAACGATCATATTATATATATATAAATATATAATTTTGGATTGGGATTTCTTGTAGCATTATGCATCGTATTCATACTTCACCCATATTGGGGCAAGTATTTGTCCCGATATCTAATATCAAAATTACTTGTGTATAAATCATTTTAAAGTGTTTTCATATACATCTACTTTAAACAGATTTATGATACGAAGCTAGGACAAATGCCCCCCCGGACATCTGCCCCCCTGCTCATTTTTGTATAGGTGGACGAATGCCCACTCACGTTTTTGCAAGGGTGGACAAATGCCCCCCTAAACTTTTTACAAGGTGGACATTAGCCCCCCTGATATTTTTGCAAGGGTGGACAAATGCCCCCCCCCGGACAAATGCCCCCCTACTCATTTTTGTATAGGGACAACTCTTAATAAAACAAGCTCTGTCTTTTGCAAAATGTTATTTTCATAATTCTTTAAGTAAATTTAAGAGGAATTTTAATAACCAATTGAGCATGATGTTGTCTTATTGGAATTCTTTAAGTAGCTGTTACCGTATTTTACCTTGTCAGGGGGGCCGGACTTGTATATTAATGAATTATTTACTCATGGTAAACATATATTAATGCCAGTTTTAACGAAATTGTTTAATAAGATTTTTGAAATAGGTATTTTTCCCGAAAGCTGGACAGAGGGTTACGTTATACCGTTGCACAAAAAAGGTAATATTAATAATGTTGAAAATTATCGAGGGATTACATTGTTGAGTGTAGTGGGTAAATTGTTTACAAGACTATTAAATAATAGACTAGGTAATTGGGCGGAGAACTATAATGTATATATAGAAGCTCAAGGCGGTTTTAGGTCTAACATGGGTACAGTAGATAACATATTTGTATTACATGGCTTAATCTCTCATTTTATAAATAATGGTAAAAAACTTTATTGTGCATTTGTTGATTTTACAAAAGCTTTTGATTACGTAGTTCGTGAAAACTTGTGGTATAAAATGATAAATCTAGGAATCCGAGGTAAAATCTTTAACATTATTCATTCAATGTATGAGTCTGTTAAATCTCGAGTTAAGTATTGCAACTCATTGAGTGATGAGTATAGTTGTATGCTGGGTGTCCGTCAGGGAGAGTGCTTATCTCCCTTTTTGTTTTCGATGTTTTTAAATGATATTGAAGAAACATTCATAAATAATGGTATTGAAGGAATTGACGTTAATATGTTTAAAATGTTTCTAATATTATATGCTGATGATATAGTTATCTTTGCAAATAGTAAGGAAGATTTACAAAATAGTTTAAATAGCATGGAAGATTACTGTAGAAGGTGGAAACTTGTTGTTAATACTTTAAAAACAAAGATAATGATATTTAAAAAAGGTGGTTCTCTGCCACGAGATATTCATTTTTATTACAATGATACTGTTCTAGATATTGTTAATAGATTCAGCTACCTGGGTAACGTTTTTACAACTGGAGGATCATTCGCATATGCTCAATCTACACTTGCAGGTCAAGCGTTAAAGGCAATATTTAAAATGAATAAATGTCTTTATAAATTTACGGAATTACCAATTGCACATAGAATAGATTTATTTGATAAATTAATTACTCCTATTCTGAATTATGGGTCAGAAGTATGGGGCTTCAATCAGGCGAATGACATTGAAAGGGTTCATTTACAATTTTGTAAACGAATTTTGGGAGTGAAAAAGACAACACAAAACGATTTTGTATACGGCGAATTAGGTAGAAAACCTCTGGTTATTATGCGACATTATAATATCATAAAGTATTGGTTAAAAATATTAAATAAAAATGAAAACAAATATGTTAAGAAATTATATGATCTGATGTTATATGATATACTTGTGAAACCAAATATAAAGAATTGGGCTTCCTCGGTAAGAGAAATGTTATATCGAATGGGGTTTAATGATATATGGTTAACGCAAGGTGTTGGTAATGTAAAACTGTTTTTATGCATATTTAAACAAAGATTAAATGACACTTTTGTACAAAATTGGAATAGTAGATTAACTGATTCAAGTAGAGCTTTATTTTATAATAATATATGTAGTTTTAGATTTCAGCCATACCTCACATTATGTAACATAACAAAGTTTAGAACTGCTTTGACTAAATTAAGAGTCTCATCTCATAGATTACAAATAGAAGCAGGACGATGGAATAAACCAAACAGAACACCGATAAATGAGAGACAATGTTATGTTTGTAATATTTTAGAAGATGAGTTTCATTTCATGTTAGAATGCCCGTTATACTCCGATCTAAGAAAACAATTTATTAAAAAATACTATTGGAATAGACCGAATATGCATAAAATGGTTTTGTTAATTAATTCAACTTGTACAAAAGAAGTAAGAAACGCCGCCATTTTCATAAATAAAGCCTTTACTAAAAGGAACGAAACTATGTTTGCCAATAATTGAACTATATGTTGTAGAATGTATCACAAATTGGTGTAGCGTTGCTAATAATATGTATGTTTACTTGCATATGTATACCTGGTTGCTAAGCATCTACTTAAAATGATTTACGTGTTCATACAATTAAAAGCTGTTTGAATTATATGCAATCATGAATGTCATGTAAGAATATACCGGAATAAGTATCAACAGGTAGTATGTTATGCGGACATGCAAATATATAATTGTCCTTAGTTGAAAAACCTTCTCCTAACAATGAAGAAGTTCATTATACATGTATATTATAATTATTTGCTGTTTAATTTGAAGACTGAGTTTGACTGTCAGCCATATATGTATATGTGTATGTATATCCTCATGGGCGGTTAGCCTATTGGAAATTTGAAAATAAACTACTATATAATACGCACCCGTGTAATTGTCTAAATGTAAACAGTTATTATACTGACTGTTAATTGACCAATTGAGCATGATGTTGTCTAATTGGAATTCTTTAATTAGCTGTTAATTGTCTAAACTGTTAATTGTCAATTATACTGACTGTTAATTGTCAATTAATTTGTTGTTTTTACACATTTGTTGTTTTAATCGAGTACTTCGACGGTACCTATGTGTCTGGACAGTATCGTGCAGTGATGAGTGAAGAAGGCACCATGCGATTTCGACGAACGGCTCCAAGATTTGCACCTCAAACATGGAATGTCCACGAAGCGACGATGACAGACCAGCACCGCACCAACAACATTTGTGAGTCGTGGAACAACGGGTTCAAACATCTAGTTGGACATAACAACCCGTCACTGTGGACTGTAATAGAGTGTTTGAAGAAGGACGCCGCGCTCGTAGAGACAGAGGTCTACAACAATCAGCAGGGACAACCAGCACCAAAGCAGAGGAGGAAGAACACCGTGGTTCATCAGAAACGCCTGAAGACCCTGTGCCAGCAGTTTGTCAGTGAACAGAAGTCACTCGCAGATTTCCTGTACACCATGGGACAGTGTATCAGACTCAACTAAAACTGTTCAAGTGTGCTAGTATGACAGTATCGCAGTGAAAATCAACTTTGTATTATAAATGAAAATGTTTATATTAGATCAAATGTGCTAACTATTACATGATGTTTTTATATGAAAATATAAGAACATCAACAGAAAATGTAAATATTTATTTGATAATGAGTTTTTTATTTGGTTGATTGATGTATGACTCAATCAATTATCTCTAATTATCAAATTAAAGGTCACACTTTTAAAACTTGATTGCAAACATATACTTCCTATAATTGTGTGCATGTAATTAATCTGTTTTTGTTGATCACGCTTTGTTTGTTTTATAGCTCTGAATACTTACAAACTGGGAATTACCTGTGAATTATGTGATTATTCTTTTGTATGGATTAAATTAGTTTTAAGGTAACTGTAAATACATATTACATGTTATATTGTGCTGCATATATATATTGTTTTGCTGTTTTCCTTATCTGGACATGTTAAATAAATTGTTGAAAATACTGCTTGTTTTACTACAAAAATGAGTAGGGGGGCATTTGTCCGGGGGGGGGGGGGGGGCATTTGTCCACCCTTGCAAAAATATCAGGGGGGCTAATGTCCACCTTGTAAAAAGTTCAGGGGGGCATTTGTCCACCCTTGCAAAAATGTGAGGGGGCATTCGTCCACCTATACAAAAATGAGCAGTGGGGCAGATGTCCGGGGGGGCATTTGTCCGTATACCATATTGGATGAAAACTTTTTTCGCAATCAAAACTCATACTCATGGTAATAAAATAATAAATTAGCGAGTGCCTTTTTATTGCGCACGTAGGCAAATAAACTTCTTCCGAATGAAGTATCATTGAAGTTTCATAAATTGTGCAATAAACGGTCACATAATTTACCTTTGTTTGTTTTCAGACATATGAACGTATAAAACTCCCTTAATCGTGTAAGTGGTCTCCTAACCAAGCGATAGTTGGTCCTATATATAGGTATTCATAAATTATGTAACCATGTATTCAAATCAACTCTGCTTCAGATCTATTATATGACATGCTGTACATGCTTATTAAACGGATGTCTTTAAAAAGCTTGTACCCAGTATCCGCTAACAAATAACATACCCTATGGAAACATTTGTGTTTTTAGGACATATCTACTAATAAATGGAGACGGCCATCTTTGAAAGATGACTTCATTGCGCATTTTTACCATATGTGACATATTGACAAAATGCCTTTTAAAGCAAAGAAAATCACTGCAAATAAAAAATAAGCATTCAATTTATACATTTTACATCTGTATATTTATTTTTGATCAATTTGCAGTGATTTTCTTTGCTTTAAAGTATAGTTTGTCAATATGCCATATATGACAACAACAAAAATGGCGCGATGACGTCATCGTTCCAAGATGGCCGCCTCCATGTATGTTCTTTGTAAATTTTCAATAGGTCATATCTCCTTTATTTTTCATGGCATTTTGATAATTCTTTCAGCTTTTTTCAAGTTTAAAAATAGTGCATCAACCCCTTTAATCTTTATTATGCACTATCGACCTAATATGAACAAACAAAATAACAAAATCCTGACAGATTAAATGTGTATCCAAGTATAAGCTTTATAAATTCTTTCCGATAAAACAACTTATTCATAATTTTGCTAAAGCATCATCTAAGTAGACTGGCTTTTTTTGGTAGGTGATAGACGAGGTCTTTATCCTAGATGTTTTACTGTAAAGTTAAAAGTATTTATGTGTGATTCTTTTAAAATCCTGCATATACATGTATATGAATATTAATATGACATATGTATCAGTTTCAAAATTTAATCTTAAACATTGGTATCTTTATACTCTGAGAAAGATGTTTACTTCACTATTGAGCATTATCAAAACAACTGACCAATCAGTGACCAGAAACAAGACATAACCGATACATTCTGTTTTGTGATAAACTCGGTCTTCATCCTTGATGTTCAACCAAATGAAGGTATCTACAGTGTGATTCTTTTAAAACCCTGCATATTGCTTGCACATTCATGCAAATTGATTCAATATGTGTATCTTTAAAATCAAAATCTTGAAAATTATAGTCTTTTTACTCTGTCAAATATTATTATTTTACTTTAGAACCTAAGGATAAAAACCGAGTAACACACATTTTATCACCTACTGAAAATAAGGTGAAATCTCAACATCTGGGTAATGGAAAAGTATGAATAAAATACAACAGAATGTAATATATTGTAAACACATAGTAATTTTCTGTTTTTGTCAATCGCTTTTGAAAGTGTCGATTTTGAAATTGTCGCTTCGCGCGCTCAAATTCAGCATTTCCAAAAATCTCAGGCTTTTTCTTAATTGTATTATGGTAGCCCTGCACTCATCTACAACAGTCCAGACTCTATTGTGCCCATCGCGTCAGGGTTGCCTCGACGTGTTAGTTGGCGGAGGGACTATAAACCTCAGAACTACACACACACACACGCGAACTAGCGGACTTTAAGAAAGGTATAGGGAACAACTTATTAGAAGGTACCAGCCTATTACATGTATTATGGGATCTGTAATCAGAAGATCACTGCCAGTGGAGGGACTATAAACCTTAGAATCACACACACACGCGAACTAGCGGACTGCGGATCAGTATGGTATAAAAAAACGGGCTGGTAATTTGCGGACCATGTAAATAGATGGGACAAACATTACTAATATCATCGTCGGATACCCCCGTATGATTTGTTCCGTTACGGTTACCCTCCAATGAGTATAAGGACTCACACCACTATTACCTCCACGAGCGGATACAGTTGGGGGGGGGGGCGCGCACCCTAAAAATTCCGGATCATACATGTATGTCCATGTTACTGTAGATAAAATATCAAACAATTTCGATGCACGCCCTCAGTATAATTTTTTTTTTCGCTCGCTTCGCTCGCTCGACACATAATGGTTAATGAGTGGTTTAATTAACACATTGTTAAATCCTTTTATTTGAAAATGGACTTTTTTACCCTATCAATGCACTACCGCAACCGTTTTATGAGGCTAGAAACGGACCCGAATATTCATGGCCCAGATGAATTGAATTGAATTGGATTTTATAGTCGCACCAACAGCTAAGGTCATATGGCGACTTTCCAGCTTCTACTGGTGGAGGAAGACCCCAGGTGCCCCTCCGGGCAATTTTCGTGCACGGGCGGGCACCTGGGTAGAACCACCGACGTTCCGCAAGCCAGCTGGATAGCTTCCTCACGGGATCGAACCTACAGCGGTGAGTGGCAAGTGATTGCAAGTCAGAGACTCTTACCACTCGGCCACGGACGCCCCCTTGGCCCAGATGAAGGAGGTAGATTAAAAAAAAACAAAAAACTGCATTTTTACAGGATACATTGATTTATCTTTACCAGGTTCTAAATCTACAGCATTTAAGGAAGAGATCACAGAAAAATGCATGTCTAGCTAATTCTGCCTCATTTTACACGTCATGGGTCTAATCACTACGGGGTTGTATTTTTTCTAAATTTTGATAGATGTATGAAAACATGAAATTAAAAAAAGTTCAATCTGGTAAATATTTGTTAATTGTGTTTTAAATTGCAGATATTGGATCAATGAAGAATTTAAGCATATATACATGTTGTAAATTTTGTTTATCTCTAAGCCACGAACAAAAACATTACAATGGGACCCTATGGAAAATTAATTGTGGTGTGAGACGGTGTGAGACGATAACGTAATCAATCAAACGTGGGTTTCGAGATGATTAAATACAGAACTGCATCATAACTTCACTGATAAGATCACATTCCCGCTGAGCTAATAGCTGCAGCGAAGACGACAAGGGCTAAAAGCTGGAGTGGAGTCTTGGAGCTGGGTTGATAATTATCATATAAAGCCCTGCTTGGAGTGAGCACATCACACAACAACACACAAATAAAAGTCCAGACATTGTGCCTATAATCGTCAGGTAGGACGCCTGTCGTAGGTGGAGGGACTATAATCCTTAGAAATACACACACACACAGAGCTTGGGAGTGAGATTTGGAGTAAAGTTTTGTAGTCAGTTTTTGGATATATATATAATTCACTTCCTTTTTGGTTTTAGAGATCTTTGCATTTTTCTGTACAACATATATTTATCTGACAAATACTTTCACTGGTCAATGCTTTATTATCCCACATGTTAAAGTATAATGTTATTGCAGGTCAGTGTTGCCAGTTATCTTGTGTGAACAGTGATTATGGCAGACCAGACTAGCTACTTGTCTGTCTATCACTGATGCTAATTAACTAATCATCAACTAATTTGAAACACACCACCCAAAAATGCATGACCAGCATTACTAGACTAAATTAAGTTATGGTACTGTATTTAATCCCAAACCATAGAACGCGTCATATTGCTTTGCAAATGTCGGTCTGTGTGACATAAGAAATGTGGTTTCCATGGTAACAAAACATATTAAAAAAATGTCGGTCGATCCATCCCGAAATCTTCTTGTCTTTGGGATAACTCAAGAACGGCTGGCACTACAAACTCGAAACTTGGCAGGAATGTTTGTGTCATGATCTAGTTGTGCACCGACCCCTTTTGGGTAGATTCCCATAAGAAATAATGTGGTTGCCATGGTAACAAAACTTGTAAAAAAATCACTAAAAATCGCTTGTCTTTGCGATAACTCAAGAACAGCTGGCACTACAAACCCGAAACTCGACATGAATGTTTGTCTCATGGTCTAGTTGTGCACCTCTCCTTTTCGGTAGATTCGCATCAGAATTGTGGTTGCCATGGTAACAAAACTTGTAAAAAATCACTACAAATCATCGCATGTCTTCGTGATAACTCAAGAACAGCTGGCACTACAAATGCCAAACTTGGCAAAAATGTTTGTCTCATGGTGTAGCTGTGCACCTCCCCTTGTGGGTAGATTCGCATAAGAAATGTGGTTGCCATGGTAACAAAACTTATAAAAGTTAAAACATTTTTTTTTGTTAAAATCAAAGTCATAATCCACTTAAAAACTACCCTAAACACAATTTCAATATGTCTGTTATTACTTGCAATCATCAACAGGTACTGTGTAAGTGAGAACAAAATGTTTACCCTTCCATAAAATATACATGTTGATCCAAGAGAATTTCTTTTTCAAAATGTCGAAGTTATTATTTTTGTTTTTGCTAAAATCAAATCATAATCCACTTAAAAACTACCCTAAACACATTTTCAATATGTATGTTATTTCTTGCAATCATCAACAGGTACGGTTTAAATGAGAACAAAAGTTTACCCTTCCATAAAATATACTGTTGATTCAAGAGAAAACTTGTTTTTTTCAAAATGGCGAAGTTAAATGATTTTGTTTTGCTAAAATCAAAATCATAACCCACTTAAAAACTAACCTAAACACAATTTCAATATGTATGCCATCTTTTTTTCATCGCAATTTCACGCTTCCTGGTTTGAGAACAAAACACTAAAAAAAGCAAATAAAAACTTGCTAAAAACACGAACAACCCACGTAAATCGTGAAAAGGATACTTACAATTACGTTTTGAAGTAACTAACCATGTTGTCTGTAATGTCTTCAACCATAAAACCCGGTAAATCATGGGTCGAAATCACATACATGGCGGCTAAAGTGAACGTGCTTGACCGAAGTATACCGAATGAGTGGACGACAAGTGTTTGGCACGCTTCTGTTCGAGACCGATCCCTTTAATTATCATCCCAGGAGAAGTTTAGTTAACTTACAAGATGTTATAAAGCATTCATTCATATTTCATGTCACATAATACAATATGGCGGGGTAGTTGTTAAAGTTGAAGTGGAGTCTTGTAGTGAGCTTTGTAGTCAATTTTTGAATTGAGTTTTTGGAGTCAGTTGTTTTGTGAAAAATGCAATGATCGCTAAAATCAAAAGAAAGTGATAAAAAAAAAATCAAGTCAAACTTTCCAACTCCTCCCCCACCCCACCCCCACCACCCCACACCACACACACACAAAACTGATTCCAAAAAAAATCTCACTCCAAAAACTCACTTCAAAAAATTACTTCAAAACTCACTCAAGACTCCACTCCAGCTTTTACCCCATGCCAGCGAAGACTACACCTTTGTAAACTTGATTTTCATTGGATTACGGATTTGACAAGTAACGCGTTACTTGCTGCTTCTCTAACGCGTTACAGATATATTTCTAACGCGTTACTTTTCTCTCTTTTTTTTTTTTTATGTCTAACGCGTTTGAAAAAGTTTGGATTATCATTACTTTTCTGTTGGATATATAGGGGAAACTCATTTCTAACGCGTTAGAAAATCGAGAGTAACGCGTTAGAAATTTAGGGGTACTTTTGGGACATGACACGAACCGCCACTCAGAAAATCCATCGTCAAAACCCACGTTTGATTGAATATGTTATACTCCATTCATCACTATGAAGGGAGATCACTATGAAGGGAGTAACGCGTT
Source organism: Cyrtodaria siliqua (assembly GCA_037043455.1). Taxonomy (NCBI): domain Eukaryota; kingdom Metazoa; phylum Mollusca; class Bivalvia; order Adapedonta; family Hiatellidae; genus Cyrtodaria; species Cyrtodaria siliqua. The sequence goes on along the minus strand of JAWPHD010002356.1, from coordinate 24,456 downwards.
AGAGATGGAATAAGTAACGCGTTACATTTTGTAACGCGTTACCTTTGTACTTATGACACGAACCGCTACTCATACAAAAAGATACACTATGTAATCAATATCCGATGAGCATGATATACTAAGAATAATGGACTCAGGATTTAATTCTATCAACATATTGCATTTTTCATGTAAATCACTAAACGTCGTTATTAATGTGTTCTTGGCTGACATACATTCATAAAATAAATGTAACACAGTTTCTTTTGAATTATTGCAAAATGTACATTTCTGACATTCCACATTTATATAATCTTGCATTTGTGAAAATAATTCGATGAATAATTTAAAATTGTAAGGATTGACGATATGAGTCATCTGTTATACCGTTTTATTTCCAGTTCTAGTTCTTGCACCATTACAAATATCTCCACACTTTTAACATCTTGTCTTACTGCCTTTAAAGATCACATTAAACAATATTGTGCTAAAGCTTATGAAAACTCTGGGATTAATTTATTTTGGTCTATTAAAAATGCAGGCGACGTTCTTGATAAAATTTGCGATAAACATCAAGCTTCATCTATAAGTACTTATGCTTTTTCTACATTATATACAACTTTACCATAAACTTATCAAAGACAAGCTTATTGCTCTCATTCAAAAAACTTTTGTTAGGGAAAATACTTATTTTTTGGCCTGTAACAATATTAAAGCGTTTTTTACTAACAGCAGTTTGGACAATTACACTATTTGGACTTGCCATGAAGTTTGTGAATCACTTATTTTTCTATTAGATACTATTTTCGTCAGGTATGGAACGACCGTTTATAGACAAATTGATGGGTACGAACTGTGCACTCCTTGTCACAGATTTGTTTTTATATTGCTATGAAAGAGATTTCATGTTGAGTCTTTCACCAGATACCCATGCAGACGATATTAAAGCCTTTAATGGCACCTCTCGGTATCTGGATGACATATTGAACATTGACAACCCTTTCTTTTCTACTATGGTTAATAATGTATATCCTACAGAACTTCAGCTTAACAAACCTAATATATTTGATTCTAACTCTTCTTTTCTCGATTTACATTTCTCTATTGAAAACGGTGAAATAATTAGCAAAATCTATGACAAGAGAGATGATTTTAATTTTGATAATGTTAATTATCCCCATTTAGATTGGGATGTTCCCCGAGCAACTTCTTATGGGATCTATGTGTCTCAACTTATTCGTTTTTCTGGAGCTTGTACTCGAGTTGAGGATTTTAACATTCGTAATCTTTGTATCAATAAAAAGCTACGCCATCAGGGCTACCATTACCATAAACTTCGTAAAACCTTTGCAACATTTTATTATCGTAGCCCTGATCTTCTTTACAAATAATAAAGTAATTTAAGAACTCTTCTATGGGAAGGACTATCACCATCTGACTTCTATGGTGACGTGATTTACAAGCTTCGAAAGTTCCTTGGTCATGATCACTTTCATACTATCTTTGTTAAACGTGTTAAAAGATTTATCAAAAGAGGTTATGATCCTATCATTTTGCAACGCACTGCATGCTTGGTGGTGGACCCATTTACAGTTCGCCACTATGATTTCCTTTTTAATTGTGCGATGACCGGACATGCTGTGGACCCTATGATGACGTCTACCTAAAGCCCAAAAGGACGTTGACGTTTGATGTGTGTCTGCAATCTTTTCTTGTCGTGCCCTCAATGGTTTATTCTCCTGTTGCTCTGGCTTCTGCCAAGTCATTGAGTACCTTCTTTGTGGGTTTCTAGGCTATTGTTTTTAGCTCTGTCTGTCCGTCCGTAAACTTTTTTTTGTAGCGACTACTCCTCTCATTCATGGTGATGTGAAATCCAAGATGGCCGCCAAAGCTAAAAATAGATTTTTAAAAAACAAGTTTGTAGCGACTACTTCTTGAAACTATAAGTGATATTGATATGGGTCTTTTCTAAAATGATCAGCATGACATGGTGTTGGACTTTGTCGAAAATTGTTTTGATTCGACGTTAAACATGGCTGTCAGCGGCCATCTTTGTTATTTAGTAAAAACGTGTAGCCACTACTCCTCTGAAACTATGATGTTGGTCCCTTTCGAAAAGCGTTTTGATTTGAAATTAAACATGGCTGCCATCGACCATCTTTGTTTACATATAGTTATATAGTAAAAACTTGTAGCGACTACTCCTCTGAAACTACTAAACGGATTTTCATGAAAATTCACAGAAATGTTGCTCTTGATGTCTAGTTGGATCTAGCAAATTTTCAGGTCGGCCGAAAATTCAAGATGGCCGCCACGGCTAAATATATATTTAAAAAAAATGTTTTTAGCGACTTCTTCTTGAAAACTATAAGTGATATGGGACTTTTTCTAAACTGATCAGCATGACACGATGTTGGTCCTTGTCGAAAATTATTTTGGTTCGACATTTAACATGGCTGCCAGCGGCCATCTTTGTTTACATAGAGTTATATAGTAAAATCTTGTAGCGACTACTCCTCTGAAACTACTTGACGGATTTTCATGACACTTCACTGGAATATTACTCTTGGTGTCTAGTTGATTCTAGCACAATTTAAGGTCAGCTGGAAAGTCAAGATGGCCGCCACAGCTAAAAATAGATTTTTAAAGGACGATGTTGTAGCGATTACTTCTTGAAAACTGTAGGTGATATTGATATGGGAATTTTTCTAAAATGATCAACATGACATGATGTTGATTCTTGTCGAAAACCATCATTCTGATTTGACATTAAACATGGCTGCCAGCGGCCATCTTTGTTTAAAGAGTGAGGTTTGGTGCACCCTAGAACCTGGTTTTTACGTGTTTTGGGAATTACTGTGTTCTGTGAAAGCTGCATTTCCCGTTCGACTTTTATACTTATTTTTAATACCTTTTTTTTCTACCAAAGAAACGTTCCTAAATGTTAAAAACTCTATCGAATTGTATTTATAATTTGTGATATATCATTTTGAGAGAAACTGTACGGGTGAAGTTTAATCAAGGTTCTATCGGCGGTTCTGGAGAAGAAGTCGTTTTACGGGATTCCTTAGGTTCGCCCTAGTGACCTAGTTATGGACGGATTGATCTTATTGGTACGTTGTTCTTTGTTTCTGTGTGTGTTTGCGGTTACTGTCGTCATTGAATGCTACTTTACCTGTGCGATTTTTATATCTACCTATGAGAGAGGTCAATGTCAGGATGCTACAGTCATCACAATTGGTCGAGATGTTTGTTCCCTAACTCGAGAGAGGTCAATGCCAGGATGCTACAGTCATCACAATTGGTCGAGATGTTTGTTCCCTAACTCGAGAGAGGTCAATGCCAGGATGCTACGGGTGAAATTTTATCACAATTGGTCGAGATGTTTGTTCCCTAACCTGAGAGAGGTCAATGCCAGCATACTACAGGTGAAATATCATCGAGATGTCTGCTCCGTAAGTTAGTCTAAATAGAACATATATCATCTCTATATACAATCCTTTGACCTCCGGTGCGAGACAATTTTTGACCCAGGTATTTATACGAATTTGATAGTCTAGGGGTGAATAAAGAAACACATGTCGCTCAATGGTTCAAGATATATAAGGTTCAAGATATGTAATGGTTAAATATATGAACTGTTATTCAAGATATGTAATGGTTTCGAGGCCTGTTATTCATTTTGATCTTTGGAAATCATTGGGCTCGATATTTATACTCAGATATCGATGGTAGATTCTCAAATACTATGTTTTCTTACTTTAATTTCTAATAGGTGGTGCAACTGCTCCAGCCTTTAAAGGCTCTGCATATTGTTTAATCACCCGAAGATATGTTTCCTGCTTCTTAATTTAGTATTTTGACTGTTACTTGTGATACGCAGGCTTCTTAACCTCTGCTCCCAACTAAATTCCATTTTTTATATTTATATTGCCCATTGTTTTCTCGTTTAGGGCAAAGCATTTTCTAGAAACTGGGACCATACGTCTCTGGCCATGAAATGGTATGAATATTATCGCTTTGAAGGTTCCATGTTCACCGTCATATCCATACCATTTTAAATATTGAGTTCTGCTCAACATAGGGCTAGAGGGCGTGAACGGTAGCTAGCATTTTCCACTACCGTTCATGAACAGTATCAGTCAAACCGAGACTAGTAAAAAGTTTTTTATATTTATCGTGTTCGGCGATTTCCAAAATTCTCCTTTCATACTCTTTTTCGACTATGTGTAGAAACGACGGCTATGTTCGATGTCTGATATTGACCTATTTTTTGTAAACTTGATCTAAGATTCATGAATGTGAAGTTTTGTCAAAATCGGCAAAAGGGTTTCTGAGGAGAAGTCGTTTAAGCAAAAGTTGTCTGTCAGATGACGACGACGACGACGACGACGGACAACGACGGATTGCCTTTTTATCAACTCCAAGAACTCTAAGCATTTCGTGAATTGACTGGTATGGAAAGCGGGCATCTTTTAAAAGTAATGTTAATAGCTTCCATCATATTTATTTATATAATGTAATCACTATTTCATAATTTTTGTATTTTACTCTGGTATTTAAACAGTTAAGTCCATCTTGTTTATTGTTACCAAATACACTCTGCATCATGACAAGCGCGTATGTCAACACGAGTCAAATGCAACCGTTGGCCACGTCGGTGTTGTGAAAGAAGAGTCAAACGATAGCAGTACCAAGAAACATTGGCAAGATTCATCTAAACAGTAAACAGCTGATAGCAATTTGAGAAGAAAAAGTGATCAACACGTGAAACTTGAGTAATTGGTCTGTAGATTATCAGATCGGAGCTGTTGATAACGTCCCCTTATCTTATACGTTCTCAGACTGCGTACTGATAACATATATTCAGTTAGTGTATTTGCCAAATTGTATGCGTTTTATAGTTGTTGATACAATTTGTGCGTAGAAAGAAAGTATGTGATAAAAACATGTTTCATATCGAAACAGCTCACGTGGAAATAATTCGGAGTTTATAAATTCATTTTAACTAAACTGACGAAGTTGGTAAAGGAAGTGATATTTATTATTTTGCTGACATGCCGTTGATGAGTTTCAGTAACTGATAATCGAACTTTTTATGAAGCGTACATTCAAAGACGTGTGAGAAACAACAGAGGACACAATGTTTTAATTAAGGGAGAGAGAAAATAACACTGCACCAACAATAATATGCATTTCTGAGAAGTGTAACCGTTTGAGGATATATTACTTGAGTTATATTGTCCATTATATTTGACATGTCTTTCAACGTTATTGCTGGAACATTGTTTGTGATTATATATGTTTATTCTATTGGACTATCTTCCGCTGTTAACTTCGACGATGACGACGATGACGATGAAGAGCCGACCATATTTAATTACAATTTATATTTGCAGCGGCCACATTCAACCAGAGTGGACTCCAAGTCAAAAGTTGAAACTCTTGGCATGGTCCTAAAAGGCAAGGGACCGTTTTTCTTTATATTTTGTTGTATGTTGCCATTTATTTATACCCTGAATATGTTTATAGAATATACATGTCGGATGTACACTTCAGTTAGTTGTGTTTTTATCGATAAATGTGTGGTGGTATTTATTTTAATTGTTTAAATGTTTAATGTTAATACGTTTGTATACGCATTGTCATTATAAATACATTGAATGAGCATGATAAAAAACGAATATGAATGGTGGTGGTGGGTGGGGGTGGGAGGGGTGGTGGCTACCCCTCAGCAAACATATGTACACTTTTCACTTTTGCATTCTCTTTACATTAAATACAGTACTGAAATGGCACACATTTTCAAAGCGGAACTTCCACATTTATGAATTTCGTGTAACAAAGTGTACTGTGATTAAAAAGCCGAAAACAGCACATTTTTGTCCTTTTTCTAACTAGCTGCAGCCCATTTTTTACATTTGTTTTTTGGATTTCTCTAGAATATTATGTCGAATTACATGTAAGTGTGCAGTAATATAAATTATATAGAGGAAATTCCAGAGATGCGTTCTTTTTGCCTTTGTATTTTCCTTTAATATATCTGTAGATATCTGTAGATATCACCTGCTTTGTAGTAAGACACACTATTTCTTCTCTTCACGTTTCGGTATTTGGTTATTGTACCGATGCTTGTCCGTATTTTTTACATACCGTGTGTTCCCGAGCAAGAATATGGTCTCTGTTTTTCCGGACAGAGGATTAACATAACCTCACATTCATGTTCATGTTTTTTGTCATGCTATATCCTCTGGCAATATAAGTATAACACAAAGATGATTATGTATTTTTTAATATAAAAAATAAAAAGCATGGAAAATCATAAAACAAAGTACTGAGTGACCTGGCAGAAGCCAGAGCAACGAGAGAACAAACATTAAGGGCAGGACAAAACAAGTTGGAGACAAACATCAAACGCTACCGTCCTCTCAGAATTTATTAAACGTCATCGTAAGGTCAACAACCTGTGCAGATATAGCACAATCAGAGAGGAAAGCATAGTGGCGAAAAACGATAGAGTTAAAACCTCTTTCGATAAACTTTTAATAAGTTTAATAAAACTTGTATGAAAGTGATCATGAACAAAGATCTTACGAAGTAAATCACGTCACCATATAAGTCAGGTTCTGACAGTCCTTGTCGCAAAAGAGTTTTTAAATTACTTTTATACGTGAACACCAGTTTAATAGCATTTTGCAAAGAGTTTTCGAATTTCATAATAACGGTAGCCCTGATAGAGTAGTGTTTTAGTTGTACAATTGTTAGAATATTAAATCAAGTTCTCAGCTATTTAAACGTTTGTGTCGCGTACTAATATCTGGTTCGTGCATCGAAGGACAATGTTTTACTTTGGGTTTAAAAGTCGGCAATGGATTTAGATAATTTAATTTTACCTGGCTTATTTATGTATGCAACAAACATTAAAATCAGATCACAATTTGTGATACAAATATTGATGTATATGTTCGTGTCCGATTTCTGTTTTGTGAAAGCTACATTTCCTGTTCGAATTGTATAATATCGCTTAAGTCGGTGCTAGGAGGCGTGAGAGGTGTTGCACTCGACATTACCTCTCACGAACAGACTCAATAAAACCGAGTCTGCTACTTTTATCTCTTGTTTGTGTCTCTTGCTTTCATGGGATCCCCTTTTCAGTATTTATTGTAACCTACTTTTGAGGTGATATAAAGTGAATTATGTCATTACATGTTTGTATCTCACAAGGACGTGGTTCATTATGTATGCCTTTCTTTTACATTATATGTTATCTATTTTAGGTCATATTCATGCATTAAAAAATACCGCCAATAAGGAAGTTGATATCATATTTCTTGTGGATGCTTCAACAAGCGTGGGCAAGCAGAACTTCCGGGACGAGATCAAATTTGTGAAGAAGCTGCTGTCAGATTTTACAGTTGACGTCAACCACACACGTGTGTCCGTTATTACGTTCTCTTCACGCGAGAGGGTATTGCGTCACGTGGATTATTTTGCCAATAAAAACAAAGACCGACATAAGTGTTCACTGTTGGAGGAAGACCTCAAGAGTATAGAGTACACTGGAGGAGGAACATTCACGTTAGGAGCGTTTCGAGAAGCAAAGGTTATATATACGTTTATTTATTATACGAGTATATACATTATTTTGATTATTGGCAGTATTCCCTGGCTGGGAAGTAGATCGTCATATAATTTCCAGGCAGGTAATGTCAACATATGCTCCCTGTCAAGAATAATAAAAAAAACACGCTTTTATCATACTGTAAAGGTTTGCTTCTCTTCTATTTATATTTTAAAGAAACGCCTTTGAACACCTTTTCTCTTTTATTCAGCTCATTTTTTTGTAGCATGTCCTATTCCATTCCGTTGCCAAACGCTATAACATTATAAGTTGTCTCTAATAAACGTCATTTTAAAAGGTATCACAAGTGATGATTCACAAGTGTCACCCATTTTATGTCTGTGATGTCTTATCTTGCCTTTTATTCATCTTTGTAGTTGTTGTTTGTTTCTGTGCGTGTTTGTGGTTATTATAATGTATAAGAAATAACAGGATAGAGCCTTGATGTACACCATCCGCACTGTACTACAAACTTACTACAATGAGCAAATATATTTAAATATCACGGAACAATGACAATATACAACAAAATAGAGTTCTGAATTAGGACAGTAGGAGGAGGCAGTACGGACTACTGGTTCTTAAGCATCATAAAAACCTCTGCATCGATAGCACAATTTTTTCTGGGCACCATATACCGTGCATGTACTATGGAATTTCCAATCTGATATATCGCTAAGCCGTTGTTATAAGTATAAAAGCAATTTAAGAAATATTCTATGAAAACCTGACTTCTATGTTTAAACATAATTATTTTACATCGATTGCGAAACAAGTTATTGCAATTTAGATTAATGACTTCTACGGTGACGTGATTTACCAGCTTCGTAAGACCCATGGTCATAATCACTTTCATGAAATGTTTATTAAACTTGTTAGTTTACCAAAAGAGATTACGACCCTTCCAGTTTTCAACGCCCTGATTTCCTCTTTAATTGTGCAATTTACCGACAGATTGTGAACCATACGATGACGTCTACCTAAATCCTGAATGGGACGGTAACGTTGAATGTTTCCGTTCAATCGTGTCGTGTCGTGCCTTTAACGGTGTATTCTCATTTTGCTCTGGCTTCTGCCAAGCCCCACTTTTATGGCTTTATAGGCCTTTATTTTAGTTAAATATATATATATGATCATCTTTGTGTATTACTTGCATTACCTTTTAATGCTGCATTGTTTATAAGAGAAGACAGCTTGACGAGGATTTTATTATTTACACTGTCCCGTTTAGTTGGGATGACAATAGGGTAAGTGGGATGTTTGGTGAAAACTAAAACCTGATTTAAAACTCCATCGGACCTTTTTGTTACACTTTCGATAGTTTTTTCTAAACTTCAGATATATACCCGCCAATTTCATGTTCATATATCACTAAGCAATTTAAATAAACAAGTGTATACTTGTAACATTTTTAATGTTGGGATATATTTCAGAAAGTTCTCAAGAATTCGCGAGACACAGCCAGCAAGGCCATATTCCTGATCACGGACGGCTTTTCAAACGGCGGTGATCCCCGACCTCAGGCTCTCGAATTAAAAAGGGCAGGCGTGAAAATCTTTACATTTGGCATACAAAATGGAAACGTCAGAGAGCTGTTTGATATGGCATCCCAGCCCAAGAATGAGTCGTGTTACATTCTCGACAGTTTTGAGGAATTTGAAGCCTTGGCCAAAAGAGCACTACACGAAGGTAGGCCCAGACTTTGTCGTTATATGTTAGAATACGTTTGCATTGTTGAAGAATCTAAAGCGTTTAACATAGTAAAAAAACGCAATGAATATTAAATTGGGAAAAAGTAACAGACTTCACGAAACAACAAGTACGAGGGACAGGCATTACTAACTTGCGCTTTTTTAATCGTAAGATGTTAGCAATAGACCACACCTATTTTCTTGCATACCAGAAAAGCCTCGTTATTTCTACTGGCGAAATGCCAGAAGAAGAGCTTATGTCATGGCAAGTAGTCGTACGTCCGCCCGCACTTCTACGTGTAAACTTGTTGCTCTGGCTTCCGCCAAGTCACTGAGTACTTTGTGGGTTTCTAGGCTTTTGTTTTTTATATTATATAATATATACATGATCATTTATGTGTTTTACTTATATTGCCTATTGACGCTGCCTTGTGTGATTGTTAGAGATTATAACCTGGCGGGTATATTTTTATGAACACTGTCCCGTTTATTGGGATGACAATCATAGGGTAAGAGTGAGGTTTGGTGCACCCTAGAACCTGGTTTAAACTCCCAGCGCCCCCCCCCCCCCCCCCTTTTTTGCCACTGACCGTTCAAAGGCGGTAGCCCTATTGTCAAGCCTTGTGGGTTTTTGATGTCTTATTTTGCCTTTTATTCATCATTATATATAGTTGTTTTTTGTTTCTTTGTGTGTTTGTGTTTGTGTGACTGTCGTCCTTGAATGCTACTTTTCCTGTTGATTTTTATATCTACTTTTGGTGTGTCCACTTCTGCTCGATCCTATCTTAACACAACCTTTTCAGAATGCGTATAATGATAATTTGTTCTTCAACCAGACATATTCTAAAGTATTGACGTGATCTTAACCAAACTTTCACATAATGTTTATAATATGATATTGAATAATTTCTTCAATGACAAAATTCTAACCTTCATAATACTGACAGATATTTACAAATGGTGACTTTGAGAATCAATGTAATTCCAGTCTTGTGGGTCCATGTAGCAAGTAGAGCGTCACATGCCTTTGTGGGCCTCTTGTTTTATATAGATGATTGACAGTTTTACCTAATACCTACCATGCAGTCGAAAAAAACTATAGCTCATCAACAATAGATCTTAAATGAGTGACAATGTATTAATGCCTTTAATAAACGATTTGGATAAACTGTTTTGAATGTTTCGTATGTTTTTCAAAGCAAAAATATACAGTTATGAATATCATACAAGAAGAAACTGATGCAAAGCATCAGGGCGGCGCAAAATGTTTTCAAAAGGAGGAAACAAACTTGTGTATTTATTTGCAAATTTTTATTATATAACAAAAATGTAGAAATATTTTAAAACGTATAAAAAGTTATATGGCAACAGTAAGCAATGGTAACTTGAGAACAAAGGCACATACTTAAGACATCAAAACATATTTAAGTGTTTGCATTAATTGCTGATGATATATTTTTCTAGAATTTTATGAAGATTTTTAGAATATTGAGGTAGTTTGAATTAAGTAAAGAAAAACATAAAAAAAGAAGCTGATATGATCAGTGAAATGTGACAAATGGCTGGGGGTAGGTGGACATGTATTCGGTAGAAGTGGTTTGTAGTGGTAAGATATCATACAGTTTGGTTTTTTGAATGTTTGACACTAATTTTTGTCATAGGTGTGTGCCACGTAGGGCTGATCATGGGATTTTCCTGAGTGGAAACCAGTATTGCATGGCTTGCGTCAGGAAATAGTATGCTCAAGCCAAGTTTCAAAGCTGTATCTGTTATAGTTACTGAAAGAAGTGCACCGTAACATAAAATTTAACCAAATGCGCAGACGCCGATCAAAGGATGACAATAAGGCGTATTTCTTTTCAAAAACATACTGGCTAAAAAGTGGACCTTAACGGAAAACTTAACCAATATACTAAGTTCAAAAAGGGGCATAACTTTTGCAGAAAGCAGCACATGACCTGATATGCTTCATGTTATGATGTAGAACAACTGTATACAGTTTCAAAGTTGTATCTGTTATATGGACCTATGACATAGCGCCAATTTCAATACAGCAATTTCAATACAACACGATCTTACGGCCAGTCTTTTACCCCCAACATTTTGGTCAGTCTTTTACTCCCAACATTTTAAAAACAACAACAACAATTTTTGGCCAGTCTTTCACCTCCAACATATTTACAACAACAACAACAACAACAACAACAATAAGTCACGTGTTGTGTGTGTGTGTGTAGTTCTAAGGTTTATAGTCCCTCCGCCAACATACTCACTGAGCCTTAGGGCGCACCGAGAAGTTTCGCTTTGTTGACAATTTGCCATTTTATAAGCATGATAAGATCTTTGTGTTAGGTTATGCGTCTGTAGTTAACACGCTTGTACTATACATAATGCTTTATATACCTTATACAAACTTTAAAGTTAACATTTTCTATAAATATTAAACCGAATGAACGTATGTATCGTATGATATATACAATGCAAATAAGCAAGCAGGCCGGGGGTAGAGTATAAAACAAATTCGTCTGAATGTATCGTATGATATACATTGCAAATAAATGAGCTCATACATAATTGTTTTACTCTATCACTGAGTGCAAACACAGTGATTCCGTCTCATTGGTATATTCAAATCTAAGGCATGTCTTTACTGTACTTGCAAAGGCCATGTAATATGGTTGCATTACTTATGTTTGAATAAACGTCCAACCGTCGATTGACTGCGACGCCAACGTCGGTTGTATGCAAGAAAAGCAATTATGTGTTTACTGTTTACGCAACTGATAGGCAAATTCTAGTCCTCGATATGACATTTTTAATCGCAACCTTGGCAGAGTTTTGGATTCTGCACCTTATAAACTTGAACGATATATATTTAATAATCGCATAACGTGGCTGTTGCCGAGTGAGGACCGAATCACTGTGTTTGTACACAGTAACCATTTTGTCCCAAAAATTAGCAGGGTATATTCTGCGATAAGTTCAGAGTACCTGAATATTTATCATTATTGAAATCTTACGTTATAAAATGCATGCAAGTAGGGCCTATGTTTAAAAAATGTTTAACGTGTAGTGCGAACGCGTTCGCGTTACGCGTTACACATCTAGCCGCGTAACACATCTAGCGTCTGACATTTAATCAACCAAACAGACGTCATCATTTCTATTACAAAATGGCACCGTGTTAAAAGTAAATTGACGTAATTAAATTGAAACTTTCTCACGTCGTATGAGTGTTGTGTGATAAAATCTTATATTCGTGAATGTGTATTTTCACATTAATAAAGTCGTTGAATAAAAAACAGATATTCGAAAGAGACTCGTATTTTATCAAACTCGTTGATTTAAGTCCAATATATATGTACGAATTATATCCAAAGTAAAGTACAAAATATGAAAATTATAAAAACAGTGTGGTCTGGTTTAAATAATTTTGCCTTGACAATTCATGTAAAAAAATAATGCGAAGTAAGCATGTGAAAAAATGGAAAACATTGAAGAGATACATTCTAAATCAGTTTTTATGTATAAACGTTCAATATATAGTATGGAAAGAGATCATGAACTGCTTAAATGTTATGCTTAACAAATAACCCAGTTATTATCTTTGATACATTCATATATTCCCCGCAGATCTATCCACGGGAATGTTTGTACCTCAGCTAGAATTTAAGTGCAATGGACTGTGTGTTGGCAGGAACTGCTGTGACAGTGTGGCCACTTGCAACTGTGGTACACACACGGGAAAATACGAATGCATGTGTCCACCTGGTTACTACGGAAACGGCCTTAGAGGGGGTTGTCAAGGTAACTTTTTATATTATATAATGTGTAATAATTGATTTATTATAGGTATATATGATCTTAATTGTTATATTAATCGGCAGAATTCAAAAGTGGTGATTTGTTTTGAATGAATAAATAAATAGTTATTCACATCACGTGAAGTCTTAGTCGACACTTCCTATAGATAAGGCTGACTAGTAATTAACAGAAATGAATCACGTGATGCTATTCAGACCCATGCATAACCAGTAATTAATTTATAGCGAAATTCACGTGGTACACTTCTCCTAGCTCGACAGTTGAGTATCAGTTAATAGGAATACATCGCTTAAAGCTTCACACACCTTTCCCTAGATCGATGAATGAGAATTAATGTAAATCTGTAACTTACACGAAACTGACTACACCATTCCCAAGCCCGATAATTGAGTATAACCCGCTTGAAGTTACACAATGCCAAAAACGGTATTTGAAAATACTAAACCAACTTCCTCGACAGTTGAGTTTAAGTACTTAGCTTATCAAGCTACCCACACTGCTTAGCGTATCAACGATAAAGTAATACTCGTCCAAATAATGATGATATGTTCATGCATTACAAAAATAACAAGAAAACACTGATATAGTGCATACAATTCGCCGGCAACATACCTCTGCAAATTGACAATTAAATAATTAAAACTAATCATGTAACCACAGTTAATAAAATAACAAAGACATAATTTCAAACGTTGTGTTTTTTCTTCATTTAACATTGACATATCACTTAAATCTTGCACTAAATGTACATTTGAGATACACATATTGTCTCTAGAACCTGGTTTAAACCTCCAGCAGGTGTTTTGAAACAGCCCTATTGTCAACACATTTGTGTTTGTGACGTCACATGACTTGCTTATTTACATTGTAATTGTTGTTTATTTTAATGCGCGTGTTTGGTCAACTGTATTCTGTGAAAGTTACATTTCCTGTTGGACATTTATACCTACTTTTACTGGACTTGACAGTATGCCCAGCTGGTACCTACAAGGCAGAAATGAGCCCAGGGGATGTGTACACCTGCACAAAATGTCCGGATGAGAACCATGTGACAGAACCCGGTGCCACTTCAGAAGAGCAATGCGTTTGTAGAAAGGGATATCGAAACTTCAACGGCACTGGATGCGCAGGTTGGGCTACCCTTTCTTCTATAGAGACAGGAAAGAAATAACATATTGTGACTTTCCGCCTTTTAAAAAAAGTTATGTTCTGGAAGTTGTTAGCGGGACACATGAGTCCAAAAACAAACGGGAAGCGCGAGGGAAACAGGACATTACAAATTAGACTCCGCCACCCCTCAGAATATAGTATTATGTACATTATGTACATTGCCAATGTCATTAACACTTTCGAAAATCTATTGTTAACATTCTTTCACTGTGAAATACTATGATACCAACGTTATTATTTCGAATGTTAAGTGATTTCTAAATACAATAATGTAAAAGGTACACTTTAAGTGTAATATGTTAGGATAGTCCATACATAGTTGTCATGTTTTTTCTGGTGGAACATATTATATGTATATGTCAAGTGTGTTTCCTGTTCACGTAGTACCAGTAATATTATTTCAGTACTAAAGTGCGAAACCCTAAGTGTACCTAAAAATGGATATTTTGTGAACGACAAGTGCAAGAATGTGTTTAATGCTGCGTGTGGACAGCGGTGTAAACCAGGGTTCGACTTACGGGGAAGCAGTCTTAGAATTTGTCGGGAAGACGGAACATGGTCGGGCACCGAGACAGAATGCATCAGTGAGTAGCTATGGTGACATGTCCTGCAAGGTAATACAAGCCTTTTATCGATATTTGAAAGCCATACATATGCGCGGTTTACATGACATTCATTTGCATTATAAGAGTAACAATTACAGTTTATGGGCAATGGTTTAAACATCGACTGATGAGTTTAGCTGTCTTATGTATTTATATTAAAAACGTTCCTATTGCTTATGTATATTACAAACTATTTATTGTGACTTACCTGTTTTAAGTGAAGACTTGCCCGACTCTGATGATACCCAAGAACGGTAATATGATCTGTACCACCGACGACTTCACGTTCAACACAGTGTGTAGATTCACGTGTGATACGGGATACAAACTCGTGGGCTCTCGTAAGCGCACGTGTCTTGCTATATCCTTCTGGACAGGAATAAATACGAGATGCAGAGGTAAATTTGTTCTTCTTCTTACGTTTTTGTGTTGGCATGTAGAACATAAATCATATAAATACGTCACCTGTATTAGATACATTATCGTAGTGATTCAAACACACACACACACACACACACACACACACACACACTTTCTATATAGAGAATGCAAATATGACCCATTTTTAGTATTGACCATTAAATACAAAAAATAATCAATGTTTTTATTTATAACACATTAATTTTAAATAATTAAATTTCAGAGATAACATGTCGCCCACTCCCAGTGGTACGTGACGGTAGCGTCCATCCGCCAGCCTGTACAGCTGGCGATGTGGCGTTTGGTACCACGTGTACAGTCACATGTCACTCAGGATACACTCTGGTTGGTCCACACAGTAAACAGTGCTTGCCTGAGGGTGTATGGACTCCAGCATCAGAAGCTAATCAATGTGTTGGTACGTGTTTAGCTTGAATATTCGGCACGATTGTATCAACAAACAGAAATAATGAAAATGATTTAAAGTCAAAATTGCTTGCAGAAAGTTGTCATTTATACATACTCATTGTGTGCATAGATTAACGATTTACACCCAAAACGATACTTTTTATCATTTGTATTATCTATTGTTTTCAACAGCTATTCAATATACTCGTACATGCATATGGCCTTTAATCGTTGCAGACACCACTCCACCATTTATAATGTGTCCATACAACATCGAGGTGAACGCGGACCGGAATGAAGACACCGCTACCGTCTCGTGGCAGGCTAGTATCTTATATATTTATTTTACAAAAGCTCCATCCTATAAACCATCCTTTATACAACTTATATATGTTTTGAATTAATGTCATGTCGTTATGAACGAACATTTACAGCTTTACAGTAAACCGTGCTTCTCAGAACGAACAGAATGATATTGAATTGAACAAACACACCATTGATCCTTTGTTTTGTTGGTTTGATATTTAGGTTAAGTTCGTTGTGACCTCATTCTCCACAGTTGTCATGTGATTTCATTACCTTAGACTTCTTTTCAGTGTGAGAACAAACCCAACTAATGACATGTCCGTAGCGACAGTTGTCGTAACACCCCTTCGAAAGAATGATCATGATTACTTTTAAATAGCATCTTGTGTATTTCTTTAACAAAAGAAAAGCCAGTTCTGCTAGGTGCAATGCGGAAGTTGAATCACCACACTTGCAACTCGTGGCAATATGAACGCCGCTGATCAATGATTCGTCTTTGATTGATGATATCACCGGTTTTAATAAATGATGCGATCTTTTCAAATGTATCATGCCACCATGATCTTGTTTGAATCTATTCCGGATCGGTTATGTTTCGAATATCGCTGAATAGAATATGACAAACTCTCTGATTCTATTAAGCTATTTAGCTATATCCAGAAACTAGATTAAATAAAAATACAGCGCCCGATAACATCAGTTTGTTTTACATATTTCTTTTTATTGCTTCTAGGTGCCCCTAGCTGTAGACAACTCGGGGTATGTTCCGATCTTGACATCTGTACCAGCAGTTATGCCTCCCTCTCATTTTCCTATCGGAACAACAAAAGTCACGTATAACGCTGAAGACTTAAACAAAAATCAAGCCGATTGCCAGTTCTATATCGTTGTTAAAGGTAAGTTTGAATGAACGTATTCATGTCATGTGTTTTATTTACACCTCTGCTCGCTATCATTAAAGAACAAACTGTACCTTGGCAGTGTCATATTATTATAACAATTGCTGTGTGTCTGATGTATTCTTGTGCTCAGCTCAGACAGAAAGTAATCATTTTATTTATTTAAAGAGAATGTAGCGACACAGCCAAACCATCTTTATTATTGAGAGTTCTAAAAAACTTGTATAAGGATGAAAGAATTATTAAAATCGGATGATAAACAAAGAAGATGTGATCATTTGAAGTTTCTGTTGAAACGGTCATGGAAGCAGCCATTTTAAGAGCTATGACATCACGGTTCTAAAGTATCATCTATGGAATATTTATAAATATGAAAATTTACTGATATATAGGGAAAAAATGACAGCAGCTGTATGAAAAATATATTATACTTAATGGCAATAATGCTTTACATGACCAGTAAAAAATGCATTCATTTGCAGTGCTTTTCTTCGTTTTAAATGATATTTATCAATATTCCATATATGGTAATATGGAACTATGATGTCATAGTTCTAAAAATGGTGACACCCATATTCGTTTTAGAACAACCTTTAAATGGTCATATCTTTTTTGTTTATCATCCAATTTTGATAATTCTTTCACCTTTTCCCAAGTTTTTCAGAACTCTCAATAATAGAGCTTGTTTGGCTGTGTCGCACCATTCTCTTGACATGCTACTATTAATTATTTCCCTACTTGGAGGCGTGAACATGCTTTTGGTTTATGTTTGCACAGACAAACAGAAACCTATCGTGGACAGATGTGTTTCTCCTCTACCCATTGTTTCTCCGGAGCCTTATACCGAGGTGTCTTGGGTCGAACCAGAATTTAGCGACAACTCCAACGAGCCTGTTCGAATCCAGAGATCTCACGCCCCTGGTCTCTTCCAGAGAGGAAAGACGGAAGTGACGTTTACTGCATTCGACACTAGTGGTAACAACAACACATGTGTACTGAAAATAAATATAATACGTACGTATACTTTCTTTCTTTATTAGACTGTGTTTACGATAGCAATTTATATTTTGTTGATATGAGTTTACTTAAAATAGATTTCGTTGATATTGGTTTACTTAAAATGTTTAATTAATTTTTTCCTTAAAATGTATCGTCTTATATAACATAGGGTGACGATGATTTTATTTTCACGACCGTTCTTGAACAAATCAAACCGAGACTGCATTATCTTTTGTATTTATCATGTTCAACGATTTCCACATTTCCACATTTCTCCTTTCATACATTTTTTAAATATTGTTTTATTAATTTATATCTACAAGCAAATGCTAAGCAAATGCTAAGCAAATACAATTGGATACACGTTTTTGATTACTACAATTTAATAACATTAATAACATAATTGTTATGTGTATCTATACCAAATCCAATTGGACATGATTTCCTACATGAACATTTTTGCAAAGTCGTTAACCAATGCAAACCCAATTTAATTTCAGCTCATCCCTGTCAATACCCACCCGTTCCCCTAAATGGTAACAGGACGTGCTACGAGGATAGTGAAGGGATCGTCACATGTACGTTCTCGTGCAAGGCGGGGTATGATTTTGCCATACACCCGGCTGACGAATACAAGTGCGAGTTCGACAATGTATGGGAGCCTACAAGCCAACTTCCGATATCTGACTGCTCAGGTAAAACTGTAATACTTATACAACGTCGTAGTTCCCAAACAGACAATAGTTTCATATTCTTTACGCTTTAATTGATTTGTAATGTTATGCATATTTACAATGATGATCTATCTCACTGTACAACGATCTTGACGTGTGTCACGCACCGACAATTTACAATCATGATCTTTTTGTAGAACCACATTGACCTCTCGCCATTGTAGATCTATCTTGACTATTGTTGAACTCGTTGGCTTCTCATCATTGAATTCTCGCCATTGTATAACTATCTTGACTTGTTGCCACGGTAAAACTATATTGACTTGTTGCCACTGTAGAACTATCCTGACTTGTTGCCACTGTATAATTATATTGACTTGTTGCCACTGTATAACTATATTGACTTGTTGCCACTGTAGAACTATCTGTACTTGTCGACATTATAGATCTATCGTAACGTCTCTCCATTTCAAAACTATATTGACATATCGCCATAACTGAACTATTTTGGCTAGTCGCCAGTTGTAGAACTTAACTTAATGCCATTGTAGAACACCCACTCCCCATTGCAGAACTGCCTTTACTTCTTGTCATTGCATTACTATTGTGACTTCTCGCCAGTATAGAACGGTCTCGACGTGTCTCAATCGTATAAACATTGTGTCGCACGCACCTATGTTGATAGAACATGTGAATACAAATAAATGAATTAGTAGTTTCATCATTGGCATAGACACAGAAGAACTCGTATAGCTGGATGTTGAATACGATATTTTTAAATTGAATTTATAAAACATTTTTCTCGATATACGAATTGCGATTGCATAAATTAAATGAAAAACTAGGGTTTTACTAGAATTTGTTGTATTACAGCTTTGCAGTTATCCAATGAGATGATTCAGCCAGCAGCATTCACATTTGCTGGTCTGGTGGCCTGTCAGCAGAAGCCCGCAATAAGGCGACTTGAAAAAGACTTCGAACAGATGGTTACTAAAAGGGTAAAACTTGCTATATGTCATGTACAGCTTGCTGTATGTCATGTTCAGCTTGCTATATGTCATGTACAACTTGCGAGAAAGAAGTGTCTGATAAACATACAGTCTGAAAATATAAAGTAGTGGTCTGTGTACAACACACAAAGGAACAAAGAACAACTATATACACAGATGCATAAAAGGCAAGCTAAGACATCACAAACACACAAGGGTTGACACTAGGGTTACCGTCTTGGAAGGATCAGTGGCAAAAAAGGCCGCTGGGGGTTTAAACAAGGTTCTAGGGGCACTAAACTTCACACGTACCCTACTTCGTCCCAATAAAACGGGACAGTGTAAATAAAGAAATCCACGCCATGAATTATTCTCTAACCAACAATGCAGCATTAATAGGCAATATAAGTAAAACACAAAGGTGCTCGTGTATATATATATACAAAAATCAATAGCCTAGAAAGCCACAAAGAAGGTACTCAATGACTTGGCAGAAGCCAGAGCAAGAAGAGAATAAATCATCATTGAGGGCACGACAAGACAAGAATGCAGACAGACATCAAACGACACCGTCCTTTTGGGCTTTAGGTAGATGTCATCATAGAGTCCACAAGTATAACACATAAATGATCATGTATATATAAATATAAAAACCAAAATCTAGACTATGTTAAACGTAGCAATATAATTAATCTATTACTTGTTACTTACATTCCTTTATATTTTAAGGTAAATGAACTGTGTGATGAAGGTGTGAATTGTGCCATCAGAGATTTGGAAACAAGTTGTCACCAAGTAGATGGTATAAAATTAATTTTGTTCGTCTTTATTCTTTTACTTATTAAAAAGAGTTGTGATTTTAATTATTATTTTCATATCACAACTATTCTAGTTCTTGGTTAATTTTCTTCAGTGATTTAGAGATGATATAACCTTCACCACTAACAACAAGCAAATACGTGTATGAACTATTTGAATATAAGCTCTTGCTTTTCCCACAGAAAGAGATGTAAAAATTATTCTTGGTCGCGAAAAGCGATCCCGTGTAGCTAGATCTGTCAATGAAGACCAGGTTGTCAAAGAAAGTATAAAAGTAGATGAAAATGCTATTGTGACGTTCAGTTATCTACTTGCCGGTAAGTTATGTCTATGCAAATCTTAAATTATGTTTTATCAAAGAAGAAAATATCACCTAGCCAGTTGTCCTGTTGTTTTTTAAATTTAAACCATGAGTATACTAGGTGTGTTTTAGCGGCCATGTATTGTCATTTAAATATAATGAGACATCATTGACATAAATTCAATTGGATTTAACTGATTCTTTTATCTATAACAGGGATAACCTGTCTATTTCATCTTCAATAATTGATTATTGAATGCCATTAATTATCTTAATCGATTACCGAATTAACTAGAGCATTTCTTTTTAGATATCTGAATCAACTATCTTCGGTTACACTTTATTAATAGGTTTATGACAATGTATGACACTAATTTCTATATATTACACACTATTTAAACTAGTGACCGATTATTATATTGGTATCATACTATGGGCGTATATTTTAATAAAATGCACCTACGGTTATATTTACGATTACACGCAGTCAATGAAATAAAAGTGTTAATTAATTACTTATTTATTTAATCACTTACACTCCCTGAAGGTTCCGTGAAACCATCTGAACAGTTAGACCAAGAGGAGAAACTCGCTAAACAGCAGAAACTGATGACTGCGATGGACAACATAATGTCAACATTGAAAAAGGATGGCAAGAGAGGCGACTTAAATCTTAAAGTAAATGGCAAGAAGTTTGCACTGGCTGATATGTCATTTGATGACACCCCGATGTTTACCTGTGATACAGGAAGTATTCTTGTCGACAGATCATGCGGTAAGCTTTTAAAAAGAATCAAACCAACTTTTTTTTTTACGTTTTATGGATTCTGTACACCTTTGTTGTTAGACAGTCTCTAACCCATACCATGCAGCGGTAACCCTCAGCTGACCAAATAACAGAACTCTTTTTAAATGTTAATAAAAATAATGAATCAATCATAATCGCAGTTGTTTCATTTAGTTTACTATTATAATTATTGTATTACATTGTTATGATGCATAAAACTAAATCAAAATATGTTATTACAATAAAATATTAGTTCGTTATCGTCGCAACACAAACTAATTTCGTACCTTTTGCATACAAATAACAACTGCAAAACCAATATTGCTCAGTTATAATGTAGCATATATTTAATTGACTCGTAGATGCACTTGAACACATAATATGATTTGCAATCCATATGTTGTAAATCAAATAGTATATATCTCCAATATTAGCCATTATAGTTCGTTTTGACAAGGCTAAATAACGGGGAGTTTATCATTGCAATAAGCGCAGAATGACGCATTTTTTGAATGTTCTATGTATCAGCAATGTTTCCACTTGAGCATTTCTTTTTCTGATCTTGGTCAAACTTGCTAAGACGTTTACATCTATAACAACAGTTAACAAGAGCACCGCCTAGTGGGAGCATATACGTCCATCGTGGGTAAAACAAATGAACCTGTGAGTTATCGGCCTTTATCAGATGTAGTGATTCAATTGGATCATTCTGAAGAAGTTTACACAATTTAATTGGTGTATCTCTTATACTTTGAAAGTTATTGGTCAAAATAACTTGTCAGGTAAAAGGTAACGGACAGACAGACAGACAGACAGACGGATGGATACCACAACTTAATAGTATACAAATGAGAAAATCTGGTGATGAAGTAAACTTCCCCCACACACCCCACACCCAAACATAAAATAATAAATAATAAAACAATGATAATGTTAATTTGCATCAGCTCTCGCTTGTTGAATATTTTGAAAAGTGGAGGGTTAACTTAACATTGTTGTGTATTTCAGCAAAGTGTCCAGTTGGTACATTCTTTAACGTAGTGATGCTGGTGTGTGAGAGCTGCACCATAGGAACATTTCAGCCACTTAGTGGTCAGCAGTCCTGTCTCTTCTGTCCGACAAATTCATCCACGCCAGACTTACATGCTACTACGGAGGACGAATGCAAATGTTTGTATACCATTTCTATTCTTCTATTCTGTAAGAAAAGAAGGCGGCACATATTTGTCAAGAGAGTAAATATTAAGTAATTATAATGGTAGAAGTATACAGCTAAGCAAAACATTAATTAACACTCACTATTTTTTTAATCACTTGACCAGTGCCTCGGTATTGAAACGGATTAATTAAATGAATAGACCGAATACACCTAACATTTAATTTTTATATGTCGTTAACCTCATAGTACTAGTTATTGCCACATGTTTAAATGCTACCACATCTAACGAGTGTTTGCCATATTTATAGTGCTATGTTTACCTGGAACTTTTTCCGGCAATGGCCTGGAGCTGTGTGAGACATGCCGGAAAGGCTACTATCAGGACCAATATGGGCAGACATCGTGCAATAAATGTCCTAAGCGCTTCGCAACACTCAGGCGCGGTGGCATGGGACTGGACGACTGTAAAGGTGACCATACTTGTGTTTTGTCAGTTGAATAGACTGTAAAGAGACTGTGGTATCCAATCCTCAGATACAGGCATATAGGCAGTAAATCACTATGCTATTCATGCCTGGTGTAGGAAAGGAGTTCCCAACTATATAAAACTTAAAAAGGCCTGTTTTTCTAGCTGAAATGACTTTATTGACTTGTTTGTGGGAGCTAAGTACCATTTGCATGGTTGTATGATGATTATATTTATAAACTTGAAAGTTTTGAAAGTGACGTAGAATGCATGTAAGAGGTGCCGAATGAATGCAGTTTGTTTACGGTGTCAACAAAGATCGGAACTTCATTTTCTTATATGCCACATGACCACTACTTTTCTCAGCAGTTTTCTAGAGAGAAAGGTCACATCATTAAGAATATGTAAGTGAATCTTAGTTTGAACTTCATACTGAAAAATGGCAAACTAAAAAGCTTGTAAAGTAGTGTACAGGTCTCAGTTGGATTTATTTTTACGGTACACCTATAAGACATGTGTAATAAAAGGTATCTCCACACATAAAAAGGAGAGAGGTTAACAGAGAAATAATTATTTACAAGGTAGTTCATAACACACAAGAAAGCAGCGTTACATAATAATAAAACACATGTTTTTGTTCCGATTTCAATTCTTTTTAAGAAGAATTTTGCACTTCTTAAGGAGGATGCTATGATTAGGAAAATGTAGCAAAAACTGTTCCTGCAATTTATGAGTATTGTAAATCATATCAAATTCAATGCACGTCAATACATTTTAACACGTTTATACTTAAATCTAGTTTAAAAATGAAAACAGATTATACATTGTACAATCATTATATTGTTTTGCATATTGTCTCCAGAAAAATGTGACCCAGGCTATGTTTCAAAGACCGGCCTACAGCCGTGCTGGCCGTGCCCACGTGGTACATATCAACAAAAGGCTGGGCAATCGTCGTGCACCCGCTGTCCTGCAAAAGCAGATACGGCAACACAAGCATCAACAAATATAACCCAGTGTGAACGTAAGTTGGCCTGATCAGTGTGTATGTTAATGCCAGCCAAGCTAACAACTTACAAAGAAGATTACTTGCGAAATATGTCAATACAAGTGGAGCAATATGAAACAACATAGAATTGAAAAAGTTCCTCTGCAAATAATAAGGCATAAAAGAACAGGAAAGCAAGCATTCGCAGAACACCGTCACAAATAGATAAATCAACAGATATACTAATAACAGTGAAGCAATTAAGTAGAGCACATACGTAAGCTGATATGTACAAAAGTAGATTTACAAGGGCAGGTATACAGAAAACGTAGCTTTTACAGAACACAGTC